>CP045890.1:5941291-5964283 GCA_013387185.1 Caligus rogercresseyi | reverse complement strand
AAATTACATTTTTATATTATTTCATATAACAGGCTTTCTAACATGTCTCTTTCTTTTTCTCATGCTCCCAGTGCTCGCTATGGGCAATGGCACAAGGATAAAACAAAGGAGACGAGTCAAAAGAACGTTCCACGGCTCATTGTCTTTATTGTGGGCGGTGCCACATACTCCGAGTTCCGATGTGCTTATGAAGTTCCCAAAGAAAAAAAGTCATGGGAGGTCATCGTAGGTATGAATATTGTCTATTAAATATATATTTATTCAAATTGAAAGGCAACTTAATGTCGTATATTTTATAATTAGTTTATGTTTGATTTCATAAAACGGTACTTTAAAAAATATTCCCCATTTCTTAAATGTTGTTTAGGCTCTAGATATTTAGGTCGTCTATAAGCAAGAATGAATTTAGTTAATATATTATTTTATGTATGTATTTGTAACCAAAGGGATTAAAGGACTAACACCTTCGGTTATCTTGTCTAAACTGATCTGTATTTCGTAAGAGGTATTTCTTTTATATCTCTTTATACAAATATAAATATTCTTTTACAAGTTTTTATTAAATATAATCCATTATATTTAAGGCACATATAGGAGCAAAAAGAAGGACTCTGCTATATATTTATATTATAAAGAGTATTAAATATTAAATTCTTGTCCAATTGTGTTGGATTCCTGTTATTACATATAATCAATATTAACCTCCAAAATGTGATTTTTAAATTGAATAACTAAATAACAACCCTTTACTAAAGAGTGAATGACAAAACAAATATTTTTGAAGGAATATTCGTAATTTCAAATAATGCTATGCATTTTTTTTCGTAGGTGGTCCCACATTTCTACCCCTTCGTATTTCCTTGATGACATCAAGGACCTTGGGGCCGATGACGAATAATTTATCTTCTTGCTCTTTTTCTTTTCCTCGAGCAAAGAAGATGATGAATGCAGCGTCTCAGATTTTTATTATAATTATATATGTACTCTACTCCAACAAATATCCATTTTTAGTTAAATAACGAATGTTATTATTACATCTTTTAAGCACACCATTTATTCTCCTGCTTTGTAAGAACGTTTTCTCTAAAGGCATCTATGAGAGCTCACTTATAGCCTCACGTAATAATAATATGACACTCCCAATAAACTCACGCCACACAATATACAAAGTTCCTTCAAATATCAATTGAGACAAAAAAAAATATATGAGAGCTTCCTAGGACTAAGCTGGATCATGGAAGAATAATTTGTTTACTTGAGCTTCTTTGTTGTTCATTTAATTTATTTAGTCGATCAGTTTTATTTTCCTTAAAGACTGTTTCAAAGACTTTTAATGAAAGTATGTGTAAGTCAATGAAATATAAAATAACGACTCATTTTCATCGTCAAAATATGGCTCGTAATGTTTTTATACGAATCACTTTGGTCCCTTATCATAATTTAATTTTATCTATTTTTAATTTTCATTTAAGCTAATTTAAAGTATAATATTGTCTGCATTTCGTATTTATATATTTTAATTCTAAAGATCCTCTCTTTATCAAAGTAAAGTACTTTTGCAGTGACCCTAAAATGTCCTTCTTTGTACTTTAAATTAGGCAATCTGCAAATTGAACAGCATGTCTGTTTATTCAACGTCAAGCATTATAAATATCCATGTCAATATGAAAAATTGTTAATAGCCTGGCAGCTGAATATTTAAACAAACATGAAAGATATTTCATGATGTTCAAAATATTAAATGTTTGAGAATTAACAATTTTTAAATCCTTTTTATTTTGAGAAATTCTTTTGGATTTTTTGTTCTGACTTATTTCTACTTGCATTTTTATGAACGTCATGGGATCAAAAAGCCTCTTAAGTAATCTAGACACAAAAAGTCTTTCGCAAACTATCTTCTTCCGTCTGTCTCAATCTTCCGGTATTTCTTTATTATAGTCGTCGGCAGTATGCTTGAGTAGCATTCAGGCCAATAACTGAAGGAGAGTATGTTGGGAAAGGTTTGGGATCTTGTTGAGAAAGAAGTTATGACGTAATTCACGTTATATTATGTAATACTATCACTACTGTTAAACAATATATATATATATATATATTTACATCAACCAAATTATCTTCCTATTCCTTAGCAATTACATTTTATTTAGCTCACTCTAATATATATTTGAATATATTATAAATATAAACATTGTATAATGGTAGTGGTTTAGAAAAAGTTATATCTTTACATATTATATATATAGTTCTATTCAATTGTTTTTACATCATAATTTAGCAGTAAGCTCCGTTTTTGTCCCGATAAATGCTTGTTGGGATATCTCAGTACGCAAGCGGGGAACCTGTTTCCAGGGCAATTATCTTTGAATTTATATCAATTTGTAAAATTTTATTCATTATATTTATTACAATTTATTATGTTGGCCACATTTTTGTTATTATTATTATCACAATTATAATTGCTTAAGTCAAATAATAATTATTATTATATAAACATGTGTCAAAAGAGATTTTTTAATTATTGTGATCTTTCACTTTGCATGATGACCAAATCTAGTGTTTTCGTGTAAAGCAGCGTCTTATTCATACTTTCCCTATTTAAAATTACGATTAATGACAGCATATCGATCATTAGGCTCAAAAACATATTTTTAATTCATACATCGAATAAGAAATCTGCAGGAAAATGAGTAACTAGAAACTATGAGTTTGGGGGGGGGGGGGGGGGCGTAATGGCTATAATAGAGGCTTCAGTGGCTGACAACGGGTCTGCCGTAGGGCGTTATCTATATCATGGTGAGAAAAATATGATATAGAGGGGGATGGGCAAACTTTTTGACTTGCGGGCCTAAATGTCAGCGCGCCATCTATTGGTGAACGAGGTATTGTATGGACATGACGTAATGAACGATTTTGTGAAAGCATTATTATATTGCTTACTGGACAAACTCGGCGAACCGGATTAAACTGTCTAAACTGATTAAAGACCCGCGGCCTTAGTTTGCCTATGTCTGTTATAGAGGATACGACACTGGGACTTCACTCTTTAATGTGATGGTTAGAAGAAATATTTAATGAATGCCCTCAAAAATGTGGTTGGCATAATTACATGACATAATTTTCTTCTGGTGGTGGAACATCAACCCAGAGCTAAGAATTGTATCCTTCAAAACACTTGTCTTTTTGGCTTTGATCAATGTCACTTACGAATATTTAAGAGACTGTTTTGAATACCACGTATTATTTTTATCCGGAACAGGTATTCAATGGATTGGTTTGTTTGTTGTTTATTGGTTAGGTAAATAAGTACTGAAGGATTTGGAGAAATGTATTGTTAAGGGCCAAAAGGAAGAAGTGATTAATTTGCACACTGATGCAGAATAGCCATATGAGAAATACTATCAATTTTACAAGGAACTACTCTGCCAATAGATGTAGCTGTGCTGTGAAATGGGGCCCAGAATGTGTTCCTTCGGAAGTCTAGTGAATCCCAGTCTCTACGACTCACTTCAAAAAATTCGACTGATGACGTCATTACGAAAGGTTTGCACTCTTGAGTGTATATATTTTTATTATTATGAATCAAAGAAAACAATTCTTTACATTCTGAAAATGAATATTTTATCATCATTGGCGATTAAACGAAAATAAGATTTGCCAACACTTAAATAAATTATGCCTAGTGGTGCGTTTGCAAGAACGTCCATCGAATCATTCTTACATAAAAGGCCGTTGTAACTCATAGTTATTCTATTCAGCACGAAGATTTCCTTGCCGAATAATTCTAACCATGTAAAATGTTCATGGTATATTTGACGGAATCTATGACAATACAAATTGCGATGAAATGAATTCCACAAAGTGGCGAAAGTTTCCTGGGCTGCACCACTATGAAATCAATAAGTTCCTAACAATAATAATTATCTCATTGTTTAGTTATTTAGAATGTTTCCATGGTAATATTGGTCTATGGTTTTTCTTAGTATTTATTCTCAAATTGGACTAAAAAAATAGCAAATTATATTTCCATCATTCGAGGGAAATTAAATTTCTTTTCCGAGCAATTTGAATCATCCTAGTTTGTCCTTAATACGTTTTAGGCATCACTGATTTTTTCCAAAGTGGGTTGTTTTTGAATAATGATA
Organism: Caligus rogercresseyi; assembly: GCA_013387185.1. NCBI lineage: Eukaryota > Metazoa > Arthropoda > Copepoda > Siphonostomatoida > Caligidae > Caligus > Caligus rogercresseyi. Next base: position 5,960,141 of record CP045890.1, on the reverse strand, counting down.
GGTAATTTTAACAATATAAATATTTCAAGACACCTAAATTATTTTAATTCGAACCATGAAGACATTAAAAAATAATTTTATTTACTGATTTGGCAGATTTGACTCATCAAAGTATTTTTCATTTGTGTCGTTGATTTGAATAATAAAATAAATTATACATGCTTAATTCATGTTAATCTGAACAAAATGACATTCCAAGTTGGTGGATCTTTTGATAGGGAGTCAATATAAAGTTTCTTTTTTCTTACATTATTGTGTCAAGTTAGATATAACAGTTTTTTTACAACCACTGGATAAGTCACAGATATTGTACAATATAATTTTTATCATAGAGAATGTTAACCAAAATCAATGGAAGACTTGGCTTTTACAATTGAAGTATACATTAAATCTTTAATTCCAAACCCAGTTAGTATATAAGTAAAATTATTAAGAAAACTATATCATACATAACTTTAGTTTAATGGAGATTGAAATCAAATCATACAATTGGCATGCAATGGCGATAGCTTCTCATATGATATTCATGCCATGGAGTGATATGTGATATTATGTTAAAAACAGCCATAAATTTTCTAAAACTTTAGTACCAAGGACTATTGAAAAACAAGGAATGTTCATATGACAAATATAGTTGACAACTCGCTTGCCGGTTATTTTGAATGACATCACACGGGTAAGCGGGAAGACTGTCATTCTGTAATATGTTTCTTCCTGCTTCCGTCTCAAAAATGATCACCCCAATGGACTTTTAGATGGCGTGCAAATAGTAATACGATTACTAACTTTTCACTGTTAATTTTATTTAAAGCAGAAAGTTTATATTTATAATTACTAATTATATATCCTTAAAAAACACAATATATATTGCAACCCTGTACATTTTTTGTAATTTTAAAATAGGCGTAAAGGAGTCCATCTTCATTTAACGATGAACAACTTTCAAAATACATATTTCATAATAATAAAACGGGACGAAACTCATACCCACAGCAATTGCACTTTACTTACTCCAATAAAAATCGGTATCATAGACCTATAATTTAGTTTATACATAGTTTCCTAATGGAACTGTTAAAAAAACTTTTTAATGAACGATTTATGTTTTAAGTTTCAATAAACGAAGCGTTCGATCGTATACACTTTTGGTATCTTCAAAGTGAACTGAAGTAACAGGACTACCACCTCCCAGACAATCACCCCTTGTGCCATTTACCCCCTTTAATAATATTTCTTATCTCTTAAAGTCCACTTATGAACTCAACTATGTTTTCTTTTGCATTAGTGTTTGAAAACTATGTTCCTAATATCGTTCATACAAAACATATGACCGATATTAGGAACATAGGTTTTAAACACTTAAGCAATTTGTCATAAAGAAAACTAGTTGAGTTCATAAGTGGACTTTAGGAGATAAGAAATATTAGTAACGGGGGGGGGGGGGGGGGGGTGATGTCTGGGGGTTTCTAATCCTAAACTCGAATTTAAGATCATGGATGGTATGGATGGATTCCTAAACTATTCATTTGTATTTAAATAAGTTGAGAGGCCAAACATAAATATATGCTTGCATTATATTTATTAAATTTTTGTTCATATTTATCAATAATTTAATTGTGTTGTAACTTTACTGAAAAAGGAAAATAATACATTTAGGCCATAAATATCTTGCTTCCTATGAGCATTTGGAGTTGATCGCAATTGTGATGGTTTTGCTCTCCAGGTAGTTTCGTAGCCCCTCTTCACCGAGCTCACGCCCAATGCCAGACTGCTTAAACCCTCCAAAGGGAGCTTGAGTCATGACGGTATTGTAGCAGTTAATCCAAATAGACCCGGCTTGTACACATTGAGAGAACCGAGTCATGGCATCATGATTAGAGGTGATAATTCCAGCGGCAAGGCCATATGTCGTATCATTGGCCCTCTCAATGGCTTCCTCCAGTGTATCAAACTTCAAAATAGACTGAACGGGGCCAAAGATTTCTTCTTTGGCGATCGTCATATCGTCACGCACATTGGAAAACACCGTGGGTTCAACATAGTAGCCCTTAGATCCTGCTCTTTTCCCTCCGGTATGAACCAAGGCCCCTTCCTTTACCCCACACTCAATGAGCCCCAGGGTCTTTTCCATTTGCTCCTTGTTCACTTGAGGTCCATCTTGCGTCTTTGAGTCCCAAGGACAACCCATGACACGCTTTTTGCCAGCTCAGCTGACTTTTTGACAAACTCATCGTGGATCCCGGACTGAACTAGGACTCGAGTGCCAGCACAGCACACTTGTCCAACAAAGGTAAAAACAGCCGCATGACAAATCTCCACGGCCTTATCTAGCGAGGGACAATCATTCATGACGACGATGGGACTCTTTCCGCCCAGCTCAAGGGAGACCCTCTTCAAATTAGAATCGCTTGCGCAGGCGGAGATGAGCTTGCCTACTTCCGTCGAGCCCGTAAATGTGATTTTATCTACGTCCATGTTCTTGCTAAAGGCGTTCCCGGTAAGGGACCATCCCCGGTAACAATGTTAATCACCCCCTTGGAAATCCCACCTCTTTGACGAGTGAAGCGATGTAGAGAGAGGAGAGAGGAGTTTGTTCCGCTGGCTTAAGAACCACGGTGCAGCCCGTGGCGAGGGCTGGACCCCATTTCCAGGAAATCATGGCGACTGGAAAATTCCAGGGAACGATTTGGGCCACAACACCCACGGGCTCCTTACGCGTGTATGACATGAAGTTTCCATCCACTGGAAGAGTGGATCCATGGATTTTATCCGAGAAGCCTGCATAGTAGCGGATCACTTTGAGGGCAAAGGCAACTTCCTGTTCAGAGAGAGACAATGGCTTGCCGTTGTCAATTGTGATAAGCTTGGCAATGATGTCCTTGTCTCTTTCCATTAAACCCGCTAGTTTGATCATGAGCTCCCCTCGTTTGGATGCGTCCATGGTACGCCACTCTGAATCATGGTGAAATGCCTTCTTTGCTGCTTGAACGGCCTGCAAATGATAATGAAAAAAAACATGGTTTAAGATGATATCAAAGCAAATATTTAAAATGGTGACTAAACCACATGTTGGCGCTATTATGGTCCTATTTCAAATCAGCTTTGGTTAAGGGAAACATCCAGGTTTTTACAAGGAATACTAGAGTAAACTCTAGTATTCTATGGTTTATATAATAAAAATTAGGCCAAAGCAAATTAATATCCTTGAATTAGAAAGGAATAATTAAAGAAATGAGAGACTAAGTTGATTGAAATGTTTTCTAAAAATGAATATCTATTTAATTTTGTCGGTTCAATGAAAGATTTATGACATTGAGCCACTTTTGAAAAAGAACGTGAATTAAAATACTAAATGTTAGCAACAAATAGGCTGTATAGAATAAATAAACATAATTGTATACTTGTTATATCTTTCACTATAATGAGTCCTCATAGTATGTCGATAGTAGCGCCCTTTTAGCAACGGATTTTGCGACTCGTACCTTATTTACGTCTCCGGCACTCCCAAAGGCGACTTTAGCTGCCACTTCCTCCGTCGCAGGATCAATTGTGCCAAAAGTAGCTCCATTCTCTGCATCCACAAATTCGTTGTCAATGAATAGCTGAGTGTACTTAATATTCACTTTTCCAGCCATGTTTATCCTTTTGGTCTGCAAGTGATCGAGATGTATAGCTTTGGATTAATAACAAATCATTGAAAGGAGACCTGCATTTATATACACATGGATTCAGTGTATTTTGATCTCTCCTATTATATAAAAAACGCTCACCTCACTCTAGCAATGGGCGTGTGCAAATCCTGCATCACAAAATATGTTCAATTCAAGAAGGGCAAAATAATGATTTTTTTTCTCCAAGAGAATTTGGGTTCGTGTGTACGTTTAAAAGTCTTTCTAAACGAATGAGTTCATTCCCAGATAAGTTTGGATAATAATCAACACCTACAAAGCGTTGTATATATATATATATGTGTGTGTGTGTATATATATATCAGAGCTGGGATTCGGTAGAAAAATCTACCGTCGGTTTGAAATTCGGTATATACCTTCTACCGATCGATATCAGTATTCCGTAGATTTTATTATATATCTACAGTATCGATCGATATTCGGTACGGTAGATTAGAAAGAGAGAGAAATTATTTATGTATGTGCTCTTACTTCTTCATATCCATTTAATATCGGAAAATTTGTAACAAAGGACAGTGAAATACATCATTTGTTATAATTTATTAGATATTATTTGAAATTTAATACATACTAATCTTATATAAATTATATATGTACTTGGACTTTGTTGGAAATGGAAGGCTATTTTGCTTATTCCGGACTCACTAGTTATTCAAAAACTAGCGAGTCCGACTCCAAAGCTCTGTTTTCAAGTACATTTATGTGGAACCTATGGTGCCTGCAAACTGGTGTCCAGAAGAAATGGACCAGGAAAATATGGACCATGAAGAAATGGACCAGGAAGAATGGACCAGGAAGGAATGGACCAAGGTAAAAAAGGAAAATGATGACTCATGGAAGAAATGGACCAAATACATAGGTAGGCAAGTTGGGGATATTTTCTCAAATCACCTATGTTTACAAATTTAGGTTGTTGTGATGACGTCTCACACAGGCTGCCAACTGCATTCCTGGAAGAGTATTAATATAGCCAACCTATAAAAGAAAAGGAAAAGAAAGAGAGAAAGAAGCTGAAAGAGTGATTGACGTCACAAATCAACTATCGAACGTTATCCCTAATAATAATATTTAGTTCCAACAAAATCTAACCTTATTTTTATCCTCAGGCTTCATCTTTTCCTTTCGCCGCCATCCTCATACTGTTACAAACTCTATATTTATCCTCTGTATTAAGTTTTTTTTTAAATTACCTATGAACAAACTGATAATTCCTATATAAAATATTCCTATTATGATTTATTTAAATATACATAACTCAATCCTTTATTGATGTATAAGTTAATGGAAATAAGAACAATGCTCAAAGTTAAAAGGGGCTCGGAGAAATGAACAACAATAGGGATAACGTTCGATAGTTGATTTGTGACGTCAATCACTCTTTCCTCTTCTTTCTCTCTCTTCTTTTCCTTTTCTTTAATAGGTTGGCTATATTAATACTCTTCCAGGAATGCAGTTGTCAGCCTGTGTGAGACGTCATCACAACAACCTAAATTTGTAAACATAGGTGATTTGAGAAAATATCCCCGGCAAGTTTTTGAGTGAAATATATCCAAGTATTGTACAAATACTATTTTTTCATATAAACTGAGGGAGGCGACTGACTCGAGGGGGCCCAAGGCATTGTCTGTATGTGTTGAGATGCCTTCCTTCGGCCGAATTGCAAATATTGAATACCTAACTCGGATCATTGGAGGCTCTTTCTATTTATTATTGTTGACTGTGACGTCACCCTTCACCCTATCTCTTCAAATTTCCATTATAATAATGGCGTCCGAAGTTAGGCATATATTTCTTCTTCTTTATGTATTTACTTTTGAGTGCTTCTAACATCGGTATGTTTGATATTTAAGACAATGCGTATTATTGACCATAATTTGGGGGATTTGAACTACAATTGACATAAAGAAGAGATTATTTATCTAAAATTGCAAAAATAAAATCATTTTATGTCATTATTTACTCAGTTTATATGAAAAATAGTATTTGTACAATACTTAGATATATTCACTCAAAACTTGCCTACTTATGTATTTGGTCCATTTCTTCCATGAGTCATCATTTTCCTTTTCTACCTTGGTCCATTCCTTCCTGGTCCATTCTTTCCTGGTCCATTCTTTCCTGGTCCATATTTCCTGGTCCATTGTTTCCTAATATCCTGCAAACTAGTAGAAAAATTCTTAATAAATATGCATATAGTTTTTCCCATACAAGTATATTTCTTCTGGTGACAAAAATGCCTGCAACTAATTGAAAAGTTCATGATAAGTATTTTAATATTTTTTTCCTTACAAGAATGGCCTACAAAATGTCTTACAACTATTATGCCAGTAAAATTAGTTTTAGATTGAGGTAGTAGGTATTCGCATCGGTTGCTTCCTATTTTAACACTGTACCGTCACATGTCTTTGCTTCTACTACCACAGAAGACTATCAACTTATGGTATCCTACGTTAAGTGCAAGCATGAAAATTGATTGTTTCAGAAATGGAAGAAAAGGAAGGGGATGAAGAAGAAGAGAAGGAGGAGGAGGAAGTTTCCAAATATTCGAAAATCACGGTTTCATTCCAAAAATCCACGACGGCAAAGTACAGATATATGACATTGGCTTATGCTAGTCAGGCTAGAAAACGAGCTAGTTCAATTGCATATACTTGTATATCCAACGTCATGTAATGACCTAAATACTAATGATACTTGAATTTACGCATGGGTTTGTTGAAGTATAGGATTATCTATATCACTCTATAGTGGCAGCATTAAGCAGAAGAAGTTGTCTCGTGATAGTAAAATCCACTCGGCAGTAAGAATTAGTAGTATGAAAATGAGGACTTTTGTTTTGATGCAGCAGTAGCAGTGTGTCCAACTGACCACTTTCATATTTTTCATCCTATTCTTTTGACAATCGTATTCGACCCTCATTTAACGGAGGACAATGTAAATATGTACAGTCAAATGTTCACTAGAAGCGTATTCTGTGTCTCTGAAAAAGATAGGAAAGGATAGAAAATATTTATATATGTATATGTCGCAGTAGAGTCGTTGACTCTCCTGGTAGAGATCACGATTGTATCCTCTCCTAGGAGTGACTACGATCATAAACTTGGCAAACAATTAGTGACAAATGTGAAGTCACCTTACAAATTATTATGTTATAAATTGCGTTAAAAGTTATAGTACGATAATGCAATGAACGGCAGTTAAAAAAATCAAACATAATAGTGTACTAAAACTTTAATGATACATTTTTACACAAAGTAAATAGATAAAAGAACATAATCCATGATATATACCCTTTTCAAGGGCCAAAAAAATATGACACTATACAGTGCGTACATATTGGGGCAGGTAAAAGACCGGCTAGGGCAAAATTGTCCCGGTGGATAAATTCTTCCCACTCCGCCCCTGTATATATATATATGTATGTTTCTTAATAAATAATTATATATATATATATATGTATGCACATTGTGGACTCAAATATAAGATGATGTAAGGTGCTCTTGATAAGAAGTACAATGAAAGTTAATATGATTTCAGTTATTTATGAGGGAAATGTCTTCTCTATATTTTATTATTATGGGCAATATCTAATGAATAATCATAAATGTTCCCTCAACAAATAGGATATAATTTCACACAATTACAAATTTCAGGACAAATCCTCAAATTTCAGCTTCCTTGCATGAACTGTGGGTTTTACTAAACAATATCTTCCATGCATTCGTAGACTGTCCAATCCTAAAGGTGTTTAAGCTATTCGTAAAGCTTAACGTTTGTGAAAATGAGACGATTCCTCAAATATTTTAAAAGCCTATGTTCTTTTTGGTATCTTTAATCTTAAAAAGAAATCTTCCCCCAGTCACAAAGCAATTGAATCTGCAATACAAAATGTAAAATCTTTAATTGCACAAAACTTACTACTAACAAGTACATTTTAGAAAAAGATCTAAGACTTATCCTCATTGGTGCTGCCACCCGCCACTCTACTTTTGAGGTCAAATTCCTGATATGGGAGTGTCAACTTGGAAATGGGCTGGAGACCTCATTAAATTTTATCCAAACAGTTCAAAATTCTATTGGAACGACATCAGAAGGATTTTAAGAATGCATCGCCGTTTTGTATTGAATACAAATTAGTTTTATCAAATGTTGTTTTATATATATGGTTTTTATCTGGACGGTAGTTTTGAACTATAATGTTCATTGATGTTTTTATTACGTAACTGTCCAGATTTGATTTGATTTCTTATGTTATCTGTATGTTTTTAGTGCATTTTTTTAAACTGTATTCTTTTTGCATAACATAATAAATTATTTTAACCATGAAAAAAAATCATTTTGAGTGAAATTCTGAGAGAGACAAGATAGCATTTTGTTATTACACTTATAGTATATATTCAGATTGGATAATGTTTATTTTATTGTATTACAATATGATAAGAATATATTGATGACCAATTATGCTTGGCTCAATGGACTGATTGTAATGCGTCGATGCTTATTTATATGTATTAAATGAAAGTAATTTTAAGGAATTTATTCCAGTCCATCCAACCATTTCGGCATAAAACAATGACATAGTTTTAGGGTAGAGATGGGATTCGATACAGTCGATACCAGTTGTCCTTAGTATGTTGTGTCCGATCAGTAGTGGTAAATGTTTTTTATATAAATGTACCGATTGGAAGCGATATTCTTCTTTGGTAGATTATGAAAAATATTCCTTTTTCCAGAAATCAAAATTCCATTTGGAATATACAGCCTCCCATTGGCATGAATCAATTGCTCTGTAGCGGTATTTGGCAGTTTGAATTTTCTAAAATGGTCCGGTTATCGATAGAGGAAATCAACCATCGGTAATATCGATCCACCAAAATGGCGAATGTCGAGTGCATTAACTATAATATATAAAAGTATATTTTGATACAAAAATATGAATAAAGATATCGAATTAGTATTGTCAGATATTGAATAAGGCATTCATCTTGAGAAATGGATACGCCCATTGTGGTAAACAATCGAATAGAAACATAATTGTCTAATAAGTCTCTAACAAAAAATCATTTAATTGTAAATGGATATTCCTCTTTAGATTGTTAATTCAAATTAAGTGGCTATTATTTCTTCTTTTTAGGAAAAGGTAAATTATAAAAAACCTTTTAAAGAAGTAGACTGTATTGACTTTACATCCAAAGGAACGTTAACCTACAAATTCGATTTTCCATCCTGAATTCATCGACTTATCATCCAAAATATGCATTCGCATATTTTATTGTCTAAGCAAACAATTATGAAATCCTGCATTTCTTATCTTATGTTTGACTAAATTTACCAATATTAAAAATGAACAGGGAGAGCAATAACCGTGAGATTTCACCAGATTTTGAGATTCTAGATGTATCATTTTACCAGGGAGGGATCAATACATTTTCGAGGAATTGGAATTCTGGCGTGGGCACTCCGAAGTTATAAAAAGTGACTTTGATTTCTGAAGAAAAAAATGGTATTGAATGTAATAAAGGGAGTGCGATGGCCTTGTGCGTTAAGAGGTGTTCAACTCTCAATGTTGAGGGGTACAGGTTCGAATCCCGAGAGGGGATGGTCGTTTTTGGTCTACCTCATTGATAAGAGTATTTTAGGTTCGATGGACTAATTTTAATACTATAATGTTTATTTTTATCATGTCGGATGCATAGAGATATAAAGATATAGAGAGCCTATTCCCTTTCAATAGCAGAGAAACATCGTTCCGCTGTATTCTGAACACTATAAACGCATTTCTCTGAAGAATCAATAGCGATATAAAGAGCTCATTCCCTCCATAGAGAAAATATCGTTCAGCTGATTTCTGGACATAATGACGTATTTCTCTAACGAATCCAATGAGCTCTCTATGTCTTTATATCTCTATAGTCGATGCATTCTATCGAACCATATAGACAAAAAAGATAAACTTGTATCTTAGAGGATAAACAAGAACCTACACAAAAAACACCCTCAGCTTGTAAGAGAAGTCAAATTTAATCAGAGGGCCCCTTTAAAGCCACTTTTTATCATGCCCTGTCTACTTTTCTTTTTGTTCAAATTTTAACATTTCGCCTTAAGATATTTTGTGTATGCTCAATTACAACGCTAATATGTCCAATGAAGTGGTTAATTTATACAGTTATTTCTAATTCCATATGTTATCAAAGAACAGAGAGCTCAAGGTTTTTAAAATGATGACATCGTTTTACGAGTTATGAGTTTATATCTATGCACTCCTGCTTTGGTATAATATTACCTCACTTAAAATTTTATGAAGAGATAAGCATCATGCATAGATTGGCAAGTGTTTTTAAGGATTTTAATAGATCTTTTTAATATGGAAATCCCATGTGGGATTTCCATAAATAAATATTTCAAGCTGTTTCGTTTTCATACGTTTTTTAGATTACTTTAGTGACCCTTTATTTGCACTCACTCTTCAGAGTTAGTTAAATAATTAATTATAGTCACTCATATTTGATTTTACTCGGCATTCATATATACATTTATCTTTTTGGGCCTACACAAGTTAGCTATATTCGAATTCTAAGTGCATTAGAAAATAACACTGTTTAAAATTGTTATAAGATATTTATTTTATTTTATAAAAATATTCTTTTTTGGGACCAAAAGGCAAGCTTATTTCATGGTACGTATTAAGAGCAACAATAAAAATATAAATAGGATTGGTTTTTTTTCGGTTAAGATTTTGTATTTATCATCATCGACAAACCGTGTAGATAAAGTACACATAAGACAATACAATAATAAATGAAAACATAAAAATAGGCAGTTGGGTAAAAACAATACATAAATGAACATTATATGTAGTTCATAATTACTGCCTAGAAATAAAATAACCTTTTATAAAGGGACAATAAGACAATGTTCAAAGGTAAAAATAAGGCCGTTCTTGACATAACACGTTGATATCTCCCAGCAACTGATTTAATCAGGCGTAGATATTGTGCTGAAGTTGATGGAATGAATTTGATGATATCGCCAGCCCAAATCCAGGAGGAAGATGCCACTTGAGGGATTTTGATTCCGAGTGTCGAGTAACGCGTGGCTGCTCCTATCATAATGGATCTTAACTCCTCTTCGTGTATGGGGACTGTTCATTGTTAATTTCTTCCGACCAATGATTTAATATTTCATAAAGCACACTCAATCGCCTATTGATGTTGTAAAACGACTCCTCTTGTGGGCTCCAAAAAGAATAATGGGAAAACTAGGATTGATTAAAATATTGCACAAACAAACAATTGCGTGGGCTTAATATGTAAAAAACAAAAATCTAAGAGTGTTGTTATATATTTAAAAATTAGTTGAGAACTAATAAAACTAGAAAATCGTAAAAAACACTTAGTCAATTTTGTTAAATTATTTTATATACATATTGATCTGGGGACAATATCCCGGAGCTTCGTGTCCTTGGCGAATCTTTTTGCGTATATAAGTTGCGTTGACTTTGAGTCCCTTTTGTTGGTTGGGATACCTTAGAGTTAGAATAGTATTAGTATATTTGTATCCCAGAGTCGTCGCCAATTAGGTTGCAAGGCAGGAATGAATGTTAAAGAAAGACACGTGTGAGAAAGTCATGACTTGGAGGCTTTTGTTGTGTCGGTCCCAATTTATTCGGTCCGGTCCAGTCCAGTCTTAGGACCGTCGGTCTTTTAGGACTGTCGGTCCTTGGGATCGATCCTTAGGACAGTTTATCCTTGGGATTGTCTTTTGTAAGTCCTTAATTTTTTCATAAGAATGTTGAAAGAGTATTTATTTAATACGTTCTAACTGCAAATGTTATATTTATATATTCGATTATACTGAGCATTAATTCAATAGCAACAAAAGGGGTTCATAATATTATATTAGACATTTTTTAATCATAATATAGGCTTTTCAGTGTACTCATCGTCGGTTATTACTCATTAAATGTTTCTATAAAAATAATTAATTACCAACCCTTCCGCTTAATCCACTATAGGCTTATGTTTAAGTATTGTCACAAACATAGAATAGTTATTGTTGTAATAATAACCAATATTTAATACTTATTAATAACATAAGTTCAAAATGTTATATTTGTCATCAGCTCATGAATATGTCACTTTCCTAATATAAAGTATTTTTTATTTTCATAGCATTAAGAGATGATGACAACATGACGTAGGCTACGACGTAAAAAACGGTGTCCAGAAGAAATGGACCAGGGAAAATATGGACTAAGAAGAAATGGAACAGGAAAGAATGGACCAGGAAGGAATGGACCAAGGTAGAAAAGGAAAATGATGACTCATGGAAGAAATGGACCAAATACATAGGTAGGCAAGTTTTTGAGTGGAATATATGTAAGTATTGTACAAATACTATTTCTCCTATAAATTGAGTAAATAATGACATAGAATGAGGGTCAGGAATTGGTGTCTTTCTGGAAGGGAGGCGACTGACTCAAGGGGGTCCAAGGCATTTTCTGTATGTGTTGAGAGCCTTCATTCGGCCGGATTGCAAAGATTGAATACTCGACTCGGATCATTGGAGGCTCTTTCATTTTATAATTGTTGACTCTGACGTCACCCCTCACTCTATCTCTTAAAATATTTCATTTATAACAATTGCGCCCGAAATTACGCATATATTTCTTCTTCTTTATGCATATACTTTTGAGTGCTTCTAACATCGGTATGTTCGTTATTTAAAACAATACGTATTATTTACCATAAATTGGGGGATTTTGAACTACAATTGACATAAATAAGAGAGTATTGATCTAAAATTGCAAAATAAAAACGTTATATGTATTATTTACTCAGTTTATATGAGAAATAAATTTGTACATACTTAGATATATCCACCCTAAACTTGCCTACCATGTACTTGGTCCATTTCTTCCATGAGTAATCATTTTACCTTTCTACCTTGGTCCATTCTTTCTGGTCCATTCTTTCCTGGTCCATTTTGTCCTAGTCCATATTTTCCTGGTCCATTCCTAAATATCGTAAAAAACACATTTTTCCTTTTCTAAGGACCGTCAAAAAGGACTGGACTGGACCGAATGGGACCGGACGGACTCAGTCCTCGGTCCTTGATAAGGACCGACACACACTATTGGAGGCTACTTTTAGTACGACAGTAAAGGAAAGAAGGAAATACACAGGGAAGAGAAAAGAGTGAAGCACAGTAGACATGACTTCAGGGTGTCTTGTAAGAGTGACGTCAGGGATAACACACCTTTTCCCAATGAATGGTTAAAACAAATATTTATTTATGTCACATTTAAATTATTACTTCATTTGAACAAAAGTAGTCGGAAGCAGTTGTATGTGAGTGCAATATTTTCATATCTTTCTATGGAATACGTTATGGCTTATCGTGATAATTACATTTTTTATTAAGGTATACCAAAAAAAATAAGAGACAACTATCTTATATGACTTGTTTTATTAAATGAAAAATTGAATATGACTTTATTATTAATGGATAGCGTGACGCCTTTAAGAATATAGTTCTTGAAGTTTCTTTTGTACTATATGTATTTATTTATGTGTTGTGTTCATTATAGTTTATTATTTACTTGGTGTGTTTTTTTAAGTTATGTTAGTACACGTTTTTATGAATAGAGGTTGGTCTTTCATAGGTAATCTAATTTTTAAACTATAATGTTTATTTATGTACGATGTACACATTTTACCTATATTTTATTTATTATTGATATTTATTATTAGTACAGTTATAATAAGACCTATAAAAAAAAGAATATATTAACAATAAACAAGTTCATAGTAGGGTAAAAAATATAAATGATATATTATATACTAGCGAGGACCCGTCACACAGTGACGCTTTGTGTTTTTTAACAGCATAATAAATAACAAAGAAAATATCCTTTTTAAAATAATAATGTTATTTTATTCCAATGAGAAAATATTATAATAAAACAAAGAAAAAAATGAAAGAAATCCCTTAAGTGGAGTCAAGCACTTCCCGATATATTACGTTGGGTGTCACTGTATTATTTCCTCCAACATCCACCTTCACACCTGCCATACACTTTGCCCTTGAGAAAGCCACATATAACTGGCCATGTGAGAAGACTGGACTTGGCAGATAAATTCCCACTTTTTCAAACGTCTGACCCTGTGCCTTGTTGATTGTTATAGAGTAAGCCAGTCTCAGAGGAAACTGGTGCCGTTCCAGGATAAATGGCAGGTTAGTGTCACTGGGTGCTAGCTTGATGCGAGGAATCAGGACTTCGTTTCCTTGGTTAGCACCTGTCAGAATTGAGGCTTGGATGCAGTTGTTATGCAAGTGAGTGACCTTGAGTCTTGTTCCATTGCAAAGGCCCTGGCGGAGAGACAGATTCCTAAGAAGCATCACAACTGCATTCACTTTCAAATTCAGACGGTGTGGGGGCATCCCAGAAGGTGTCAGCGAGTTGAGAAACTCTACAGGATAGTTCTGCCTTGCCTCTACGTCATCACATTTGACAGAGTCTGCACTGAGGTACAATTTGTTTTCCCCTGGTAGTATCCTTAGAACCCTCTCATTAATTTGTAGGCAGTGCTCGTTCTTGGGAGAGAGAATTACCTTATTGTGATGGTCTTGGTCTGTAGCTGAAAATATCTCATCTACCAAATCCCTTTCACAAATACATGCTGGCGGAATCTCAATTGTCTCAGGGTGAACTGTCGTGTTATTGAGAGTTCCATTGCCAAGCTGAAGGAGCCAATCAGAAAACTCATCCTCACCAGGTAGAGCACGCATGTTGTGAGTCAGCCTGTGCTGCGCAAAGAGAGGCCACATGGGTGAACGCTTCAGGCATGTATCTATGACGACAGCTGGAGGCATTCGGGGTATAACTGGGAGAACCTGGCGAAAATCCCCGCCAAAAAGCATTGTCTTACCTCCAAATGGGCGACTGTCTTGCATGATATCCTGTAAGCACCAATTTATAGCATGGAGCGCATGTGACGGAATCATGGAAGCCTCATCCACAACAAACAGATCCACATTTCTCAGTAGTCCTGCCTGCTTGGAAGCTGGAGAAATATTGCAGGTACTGTTGTCAACTACGGGTACCGGCAGTTTGAACAGGTTGTGCACTGTCCTACCAGATTTCATCAATGTGGTGGCAATGCCAGTCCATGCAGCACATACAACTGACTTTTTGTGGTACCTCAAATAGCTAGCTAGCTTGTTGAAAACGTATGTCTTCCCAGAGCCACCAGGTGCATCCACATAGTGTAGCCTTGGTGTATTATCGTCCTCTCCTTCTACAGACCTCAAAACACTTTCCACCAAACGACGCTGTTCATTGGTCAACTCATCAAATGATGGTTCAGGTTCTCGTGGTGATGGATCATTGCTAGGCTCACCATGTGGGGTCGGAAGTCCAAGAAGAGTGCAGCTGGTGCCATTCTCACGGAGGAGTCTGTCGACATCATGCAGTGCTGCATTCACAGCGCCTTCATAATCGTGCAGAGTTCTGATGTAGTCTTCAATCAGGGCTTCAGCATGAGTGGTCCAAAGTGTCAGTGGATCTGATGGCTGACAGTACACACAGATGGTAGCCAACATACTGCGCAGCTGGCTGGGCATCTGAAAATTTGAAGCTTCAGTGATAGCCCTATTGTACTCGCTGTCATCAGCCAGTAGATGCCTCTGGATACATGCCTCCCGAAAAGTGGCACATACTACTCCTTCCACTGTCTTCAGGTCATCAAAACTCCTAGCTCCAGGAACATGCAACAGTAGAAGCCTCAGGTGGAATTTATCCGCATTAGTTGGATTGACCGAGTATATACGGCTAATGATCCGGCTGCCACCTCTCTTCCTGGGAGCCCACTTCTTTTCTTTCATCCTATGATGTAAATACATATGTGACAATATTGGTGTACAAAAATGATCAAGATAGCAACTTACTTGAAAACATAGTGTAAAGGAATTTCATTGTATAGGTACTCTCTAGCAGTTTGATCACTCTCATTCAGTTTAAACCAAGCTGTCAAAGGGTCTTCCTGCTACTTTCTCTATTTACAGCTTCTGTCTCCTCTCCTGCCCTGAAGAACACCCTCTGTTGGTCTGGTAGATGAATTGCGAGACGGATAATAGAGTGAGATTGTTCGTGCATGCGGTATTCTGAGAGTCGCCACATAGCCTCAGGAGCAGACACATACCTACAGCAAAGAGGATTAATGACATTAGATAGACAAAAGTAAAGAATACTGCATGAATGCATGGTATTTTTTATCAAAACTCATGACTTACCGACAGTTGAGATAAGTTTAACTTCATCCCGAGCCTCAATATTCTCCATTGCCATCTCCATATTAGCACAATCATGACCCTTATAGACGTACTTGAACAGGTACTTTACACTCTTCACTGATGAACAGGCCTCCACATTGATGTGTGAACGGTACTTGAGCAGTAAATCCCTGTTATATGGTACGACATAGTTGTTGTTAGCCACCAGACCTCCGACTTGTACCGTCCTTCCATTGTTCCTCCTCCTGTATGCAGGGTAGCCATTCAGATTCTCCGCTGTATCATCTCTAAATGGCTTGGGGAATCGTTTTTTGCACATGCCATCCACCATGCATGCACAGGTGGGATTCTGAGCTCCACACGGCCCGTGAATCATGAAAGACTTGACCACATCATACAACACAGGATCCTCTTCCGGGTCTGGTATCTCAGCAGATATGACCCTGTCAATGTCCTCACGGGTACGCAGCTTGTCTTCTGCTCGCAAAATGATGAGCATGTGACAGTGAGGTAGTCCTCTCTTCTGAAACTCAATAACATGAACGTGTGCCACAGGTACACCGAGGACATGGCGATCCTTGATATCCTGCAGGAGTTGGGCAAGGTGGAGGTGATAAACTCTTGAGACCAGATCTGGGCGATGCTCAGGACGTTCATGATCACGTAGGTTCTCTGTAATCTCCTGGGCCTTGGGATTGCAGGTGTAAGTGAGGAACAGGTCAGGTTTTCCATACTTTGCCACAATGGCCATGGCATCCTGGTAGTTCTGCTGCATGGCTCTTGGGCTACCACCAAAGGATGATGGCAAGATTACAGGAACTCCAGGGTGCACATCACTGACACCCTGGTTGTGGAGGTGATCCATTAGCCCTATATTGGGGGAAAAGGTGGTATAAATGAAAATTTAATTGGTGCGTACCATAGTACATTGACACATCTTGATATACGTGCTTACCTGAGTAAAGGTCCACTCTTAGCTGCCGCTGGTTGTTACGTATATAGAAGAGCCTGCAACCTTCTGTTTTGACATAAGCATCAACCAGGTATTGCTGGAAAAGTTTACCAGATCTGTGAACAGGGCTACAACTGCTGCGTACAGCCATCTGTAACCATAAAATTGCTGCATTGTCAGCCTGGTCCTGGTAGCTGTTCTGCACTCTTGGTTATGTTGCATGCCATAATGCCAACCAAGGTCACCCCTCGGAAAAAGAAGGGGATAACAGAGAGGGTCAATGTGACAGGACATATAAGATATATTCTCTGGCTCTCTGTCTCTGGGGTGGACAACAATATCCTCTGATGTGGTGGGGCTCCTTCCTCCCCAACAAAAATAGCAGCAACTTCATTGTGAATTGGTTCGTTATACCTTCGACAATCAGGGCCACGTTTGAAAAATAGTCGCACTACTGGTGGCTCAGTGTTGAGCTCTGCTGCCTTCTCCTGCTCCTCCTGCTCGATCATGTGCATATGCTTGTATGCACTGGCATATGGGCTGTGCTCCTGCATCACAGTATTTATTGTTTCCATCACTGTACGCAGACAATGGCTGTTGGGAGCAGTATTCATCCTTGTAGTGACTGCTTGATCTCCTTCAATGATGTACAACTGGCCATACTGTCTATCTCGACCTTCTGGCGGATAAAGAGTGCCCGTGGAATGATAGGTCTGGCCATGAATCTTGAAACAATAAGGGCCCCTTCCAGGTACCTGCAAAAGACAGTATATACATAGATGGGACGGGAGTGGCAAATTGTTTTAGGTGGAAACAGTAATTGTTATTACATGAGGTGGTAAAAAATGGTGAATATCCATGCAGGGGATTAAGTGGCTATACATTTAGGTTACTTAATTAGCCATCGCAGGCACCCACTCACCTGTACTGTTTGGGCTCCAAATGAAGCAAATGAGAAGGCACTGTTATATTGTCTGATGTTGTTCCTAAAGTTACACGATTCAGTGCTACAGCCTGTTATAAGGTCCTCCAATGGTGATGGATAAACAGCTAATGGTGGGAGGCTGACCTTCCCATTGTGACAGCAATTAAGGGTCTCATTTGGGAATCTGAAGGCTTGACAGTACTGACAAAGTTTAGTCATCGGACCCAAGTAAACTCTTGATGTAGAGCCAACGTTCGATCTAGTACTTCTCCATATTCTCACCCTTTCTCTTTCCCTCTCCCTCTGTGCCGTAGACATATTTTCTCTCCATATATACTTGATCTCTCATTTGTCCTTGCTCTTTTCGCCTCCCTTAATCCTTTAGAATGAGAAGCTATCCTTTTTCTTTGGCGCTGAGTCCTTTGAGTTATTTGGGCCTCCATCAGATATTTATTCTCAGATCCTCTCAAGTATAAATATATTTCAATTGTGATGAGGAATAATGTCCAAAGAAAAGATGTTTGTAGATAAGTGAATTATCTGGGAAGAGCTTATCCGGATACACTAACTGAAGGCTTTCTTACTGAGTCTTATGAAACCGATTAATTCCTTTTTTTAACATTTTTCTTTATAGATTAGTTGCATTCATTTTTTCTTTCTCCCTTTTTTATTTAAAGTTTGATCGCTCTTAAAAATAGAGTTTTTGAAGATACATACCAACATGTAAATATCAAAATTCTTAGAAAGAGTAGCTCTTTGAAATATTTGAAATGAAAAAAATACATTTGTTTATCAAAACTGGAAATCCAACTTTCAATTGGCCTTTTCTAGCCCATTGTGGCCATAAAGACAATTATTTTTTGGCCAATATAATCTCCAGATAGAAAGACATCTCTGTGCCAAATTTCAAACTCGATCCATCAGTGGTTTGGCTGTAACATACAAAATTGTCGCGTTTTTGTGTTCGTTCCTAGAGGTATTATTATATAA
>CP045890.1:5928964-5941191 GCA_013387185.1 Caligus rogercresseyi | reverse complement strand
TTAATTTAGACTTCTATAGATAATAACACTGGTCAACAGCCAAAAAAAATTCAGGGGTTTCTCAGCTGATTTAGACTAATTTTGGTGTTCTGAGTCCGAATATCACATTGATTTTGCTCCATCAGGTCAACTTTTTGAGATACAGCCATAGGCCTACCTGACGAGCTATACATATTCTAATATCAGCGGTTTTGAGTTCAATCATATTATTCGTGAAAATATATCGAATTACAATTCACAGACACGAATAATATTATAAATAATTTATTTGTGTTTATCATAAATTTATGTGCATAAATATGTGTAGAATTTATTTAATATTTAATATATGTTTGTGTGAATTTAGGCCGACGAAGGTTATATACTTTAGCAAATTTCAGTCATTCTTCCCAAGGACTCCGTAGTGACAATATTGCCTCTTAGATTCTCTCTCATATTCACATTAAATATGAAGTAGTGAAGTACGTACTCGACAAAATCCAATATGAGCAGCACAAATGGATCATCTGCGTCGACTTAAAGATGGTAAACTTTTTACTTGGTCAGCAGTCCGGGTTTACGAAGTACCCATGCTTTATATGTATGTGGGACAGTCGAGACAGAGTCCAGCACTATGTAAAGAAAGAGTGGCCGGCGCGAGATCAGTTAGTACCTGGGGCGAGAAACATCATACACGAACCTTTTGTTGACCGGGAGAAGATATTGATCCCACCGCTACATTTGAAGCTTGGGTTAATGAAACAGTTCACGCGCGCTCTCGACAAGGATGGGAGGTGCTTCAACTACCTGTGCCGAGCCTTTCCTCGACTGACCAGTGAGAAGGTGAAGGCCGGCATTTTCAATGGTCCACAGATACGGAAGCTTATAAAGGACACAGAGTTCCAAAACTCCATGAACACGCTAGAGTGCGCCGCGTGGAAATCGTTTGTGCAGGTGGTGAACAACTTCCTGGGGAACACGAAGGCAGCAAACCACGCCAGACTCATTAGCACCATGATAGAGGCCTTCCAAAAACTCGGTTGTTTGATGAGTATAAAGATGCACTTCCTGTTCTCACACATGGAGAAGTTTCCTGAAAATCTCGGGGCGATGAGCGACGAGCAGGGAGAAAGGTTCCATCAGGACATGCGCCAAATAGAGGAGAGGTACCAGGGGAGGTGGGACGCAGTCATGATGGCGGACTACTGCTGGTCGCTGAAGCGAGACAACACAGCAGCTGCTCACACACGGGAATCGAAGAAACGCCGATTTATGCCGTGAATTCTGAACTTCTGTGTCATGTAACGCACATTCTTATACTAATATTATGATAATTGTGCTTATAAAATTTGATGGACTAAATAAAAACTGAATAAATTTGGATACGTTGATTTGTATTTCTTGAGGAAATGGAAAAAATCGTCAGGGGTTTCTCAGCTGATGATCCACAGAATTTTTTTTTATTACAAAAAATCGATTTTTTAAAATTTCTGTAGCAAAAACCTGACCTGATTGAGCAAAACCAAGGTCATTTTCGGACTCAGAGCATCAAAATTAGTCTAATTCAGCAGGAAAACCCTGGACTATTTTCAAAAAATATTTTTTGTTGCCCTGTGTATAAGTATTCGTTCCTTCCCTTTTTAGTTTTTTTCAGTTGCCTCTATCATCTGTCTATTGCAACCCCCGTTATTATTTAGCTATTAATATTGAAATTAATAGCTTTTTTTGTTTATCAAAATAGAAATCAAAATTACTTTTTACGTCTAATATGCTTCTTACATTTTAATTAAGTTCCCTGAGAGAAAGTCTTTAAAAAATGATTGATGGATGGCATAAAAAACATGGTTTTTTTGTTGATCACATACAGTACTTAGAAGCTGTTGTATACTTAGTGATAAAAAAGTTGTTTGAACGGTATATACAATGTAGTAGAGAGAGCTACGTCACGCACTAGATTTTCTACTATAAAAAGCTTTAGAAAAGTTAAAGAATAATTTATAATTATACTGTGATTAAGTCGATTTTTACCATTAGTGTCCACTCTTTGTAGCATAATCGGTATGTTGCCATGCTGTTCTTGAGGTATGCTATGCTCCGTGGTTCACCAGATTGTGAACGAGTTACGGTGATGTCGGCAATGGGAATAATGGACCTTATTTTAGGTAAACGAACGCGCAGATACTCTGAATGGAGCTCATTACAGGCACTGCCTTAGAGTAGGAGAGTCTGGACGAAAGACTGATGAGTCATAACAAAAGCTGACAAAAACCCATAACAAACAAATTTCATATCATAAATTAATAGGTGTTTGGATTTAATAGCAAATTTTATGTTATTTTTATAATCATAGGGGATATATTTTAATGTAAAAGATGGCTATTGAATTGAATTTGCTATTAATTGCATTATTTTATGATTTTGCTACTATTTTGGGCAGAAATAGGATTTATATGTTGAATAACAATATTATTGCATTTCTAATTCTATTCGTAATGTGGGCAGCCCTTCGCCAATCACGAAACCTTTTTATACATCTCTAGGATCAATCAACAAAATAAGCTTTCTTGTAATACCTTACCCAGAATAAGAGCAACAAATGATCGTTCCGGAGTCCATCAGTTTAAAGAGTAGAATGAAACTATTGGCAGTAGCCTCATTCTACTCTTGAATTGTGCGATGTACGATAGGATTGCCTTTAGATATAAGTTTTCTCCGATGGCAGTACGTGGGATGCTTCCAATGTGTTTTTGGACTCCGGAACGACAATTGATGCTTATATCGTTAGTAAAGTATTACGAGAAACCTATTTGATGTTTGATACTAGAGATATA
This sequence comes from Caligus rogercresseyi, assembly GCA_013387185.1. Lineage (NCBI taxonomy): Eukaryota > Metazoa > Arthropoda > Copepoda > Siphonostomatoida > Caligidae > Caligus > Caligus rogercresseyi. The sequence continues at coordinate 5,938,381 of CP045890.1, read as the reverse complement.
AAACAAAAAAGGTTTCGTGATTGCAAAGGCCTGCCCACATTACGAATAGAATTAGAAATGCAATAATATTGTTATTCAATATAAATCCTATTTCTGCTCAAAATAGTAGCAAAATCATAAAAATAATGCAATTCATAGCAAATTCAACTCAATAGTCATCTTTTTACATTAAAATATATCCTCTTTGATTTATAAAAATAACATAAAATTTGCTATTAAATCCAAACACCTATTGATTTATGATATGAAAATTGTTTGTTATGGGTTTTTTGTCAGCTGTATGTTATGACTCATCAGTCTTTCGTCCAGACTCTCCTACTCAAAGGCACTGATTACAGGAATATGATCGAAGAATGTTTCCTTCCAAAACTCGAAGAAACCATTGCAATTCGAAAAAAGCAAACTCAATTCTTTTTGTATATTGCCGAAGATTGAAAATTAATTCCCAAGAGAATGATTGAAGCGACCAATTTGTCTATTATTCATTTAGAAGAACAAATTATCAAAAAAATCCATGATCCCCCTCAGAAAATCAAAAAAAGTCATATATTCAGGCTTGTGAGCGTTCAGCTTTTTTTTGCTTTAGCGTTCCGTTCAATGTTTATGCGTTCAGCGTTCGAATATTTAAAAAAGTGACGGTTTTTTTTAGAAAAGAATTTCCAAAAAAAGTGATGCCGGTTTTTTATAGAAAAAATTTCCAAAATAAAAAAGTCACGACGTTTTTTTTTTAGAAAATAATTTCCAAAAAAGTGGATGACGTTTTTTTTAGGAAAAGAATGACTTTTTTTACAACAGAATCTCCAAAAAGTCCAAGAAATGTGTGGAAAAATTGAACGCTGAACGCAAAAACTCTTTTTTTTTTCGTTTAGCGTTTAAAAAGTTGCATTCCGTTCAGCTGAACGCCGTTCAATTTTGCGTTCCGTTCACAAGCCTGCATATTTGGAAGTTGGGCATTAAATCGTTTGCCGTGAACTATTTTGAGGTGGAGGGAAAAAATATTTTTTACTCGTTGTAGGCAATTCCATGTCCCTTTAAATACTAGTCAGGGGTTTTGTTCGGACTCCATTTTAGTTTAATTGCTAAAGTTCATTTGGAGGTGCCATGGAAGGGGAAAATGTACTTGTCTTCAGATCGTTGAAGTGGAAAAATTAATCCCTCAGACCTAAAAAAAGAATCCGTTGCTATATAATGTATATAATGAGACGATAATGCAGATACTGAATGATTTCTATTTTTGATTCGCAGCCACGATCTCTTGCTCTATTTGAAAAATAATTGATCGCTTATATCTTATTGAGCTGATATAAAGATCCACAAACTTTTTATATCATGTGCCAGCCCTAGAAAAACTTATATATTCCCAAGAAGAGCAATTTGTACCAGATATCTTAATAGATAAGCAGAGTATCTAGGTGCATAGAGATCAAAATGGCTATGATGGCATACTTAATATAAAATCAGTGCAAATATAAATTCGATATGCCCAAGGACCGCGTTGATGACTTTTATTTTCAATTATTTTAACAAAAAAAATTATTGTATTTTAAGCATATTTTTATCGTTATTATTTCAGACAAAGAAATGCGTAAAATATACCGTGCTAGGCGCAGTGGCCGTGCCTGCTTTTGATGTTTCTGTTTTGAATGTTTCCGTTTCTCGCCGTGAATGTGAGTGGCCGTATTCCTACTCAGCAGTATATGGATTTCGCCGGTTTTAATATGAAGCAAAAAAAGGAAGAATAAGCGTGCGCTCAACATCCGATAATTGATGCTAATCAAAATTACCTACATAACGAAATAGTTTTTTTGTAGCAAATATCTTGACGTTTCAAAATAAATAAAGTCACCTGATTATGATAAGTTTTGAGTGCAAATAAAACATTTCGAAATTGCAGAAAAACTGTAGTGCTCCGGGTTACAAATAAGGATGCTGAAGTCGTGGAGAATCCAGCATTTCTCTTCAACTCATTTCTTTTAAGAGACCCAGGTCTCTGTGATCATTAAAGAAGGCGCTTCCTATGATGAATAACATATATGCCATATCATTCGTGCTAACAGCTACGGACTCGATCCGGACTCTCAGATTCGTCCACTTTTAATGACTCTGATATTAGTTCGAAGGCTTGTGATCCATTCTGTGAGGACTTGGATACACAGGACTCATGAATGTTTATATTAACGATTTGGACTATGAACTGTATTTTCGGCTATACCATCCAAGTTGTATTATTTTTGATGTTTTTAGAACAATATTCTAACGTTATTAAAAGGGATACCATCTTCTTTAGCTATCAATATATATTTTCTGAAACATAATTAATGAACAAGGACAATGAAAACATGCTTGCTTTTGAATATTTGAAAGTTAACTTGATTTTAATATGAAACTAGAGGCATGTATACACTCAGAGAGTGTGTACCTCCGCCGATCCCCACAACATTCCCATTCAAACATTCTCCCTTTCACACGCCCGATTTTCTATCTCTAATCATTGTTTCCTCTCTGTTAGCTCATTTTGCATATTAAAAAAGCACTCAGAGACGGGAAGAGGAGAAATTTAAGCTACGTCACTGGGTTAACATAGTCCTGAGCTGATATATGAACAAAATACGTCAATGAATAATTTTTTTAAAATTTCAGCGTTTGTTCTTTCCTACTCCCTGAATAGAGACCCCATTTCATTATTATTGTAGTAGTATTTTGCTCATTTTGCATATTAAAAAGCACTTAGAGATGCCAAAAGATTAATCACTTGTTTCTTTTGGCATTTACAACAACTCCACAAAGTTTCATTCGAATCCGTTCAGTACTTTTGAGTTATCCTGCTGACAAACAAATAACAAACCACAAACTAACAAACCAACAAACGCCAGTGAAAACAATACCTCCTTCGGCGGAGGTAATTAATAGATTTATCAAGTGTAATTTTACTTTAAAACATATAAAAATCAATCAGGCGGCTTTTAGTCTTTTTTACGTTTATCATTCATAGTTTTAAAAAGTATTAAGTAACTATTTGAATAAGTTTTTCGTAGCTGAAAGTCTTTTAAAAATCGAAAAAGATATATCTTTATCTGAGAAGGGTAGATTTGAATTTATAAATACAATACTGGGAGGTCTATTTATAGGACGATTCACTTACAACAATAAATTAAAGTTAAAAATCCATGTTATATATATATATCCAAATAGATGAACTAAAAGTTGGAACAGTTTTAGTTTCTTTCCCTCCAAAAATGAAAGTTATTATTCAAATTATAATAAGAAATAATACCTTTTAAAAAAGTTTGTTTCCTGATATTGTGAATGCATCTCAAAAAGATATTTTTATTTACATATTATTCACATTAGTGTTTATATTTCAAATTGTTTAGGATAATATTGAAGGCAGTAAATTCGCCGATTGATAAAATTATCGAACATTGGTTAACGTGCAATTAATGCAATTTATGCAGTTTTAGTAATATTATATATATAATGACCCATTACTATATGTATATATCTATATAATATATATATATATATATATATATATAGTATATATATATATAATATATAGTATATATATATATAATATATATATATATAATATATATATATATACATGTACTATATATTAATGGGTCATTATATTAACTAAAACTGTATAATTTTGGATATATTACATGTTATGTGTAGCACTATGAAATACTTCAAATCCCCCCTATTTTTCGGAAAATGATTGAAAACTTTAAAAAATTAAAAACCCTTAAAAACGATGTTAGATGGAATATTGATTTCATTCCCCCAGAATGTTTTTTCTTCATGAGATACATATAATAAAAGCCATTTAAATGGTGCATATTTCCTATTTCTACAACATTTGTGTCATTGCCATCACTCTAGATAACTTTTGCCATCCGATTGTTGAACTAAAAATATTTACAGTAAAAATAAAACTATACCTTTTGTATTAAAGGCAGAACTACTATTAATATACATCCCTTTTTAGGACCTTTATATATAAATGCAAATTTATACATAATTACCATACATATTTGTATTTTAATTACTGAATAAACTTTTATTGCACTAAATATCATATTTTTACAAAGGTAAATGAGCATCTCCATGTTCCGTACGGGATGACGGGCATTTTTAGCCCTACTTTTATTCTTTTTTCTTCATGATATAAGGGATTTATCATCATCGTCGTGCAGATCTGAAGAGCTCTCGTCGAGTTCCACAGCATCATCCTAAAAGGATCACTTGGACTGTCTCATCAAGAAGGTTCTGTTTGGATGCAAAAGGAAGCTCATGACGTACTTTTTATTAGATGCAGAAGAGGCTTTTCTTGTCAATATCCCGAAAACTCCTTCATTTTCTAGACGTTGAGGAATTGACCGTCCGTAGTGTTCTATGTTGGGTTAACGAATGTGGAGAACTCACTAGACTCTTGGGGCTTCCAGGAGGCTTTGGATCTTGTACATGCGTAAAGAAGATGTGCACGTTTGGGAGAAGCAGATCCTCATGTATGATTGTGTTAGCCACCTTTATAGTATGGAGGCGGGAGTTCCCGGACTTTTTCATGGATGGAGAGGTTTTTTTCCCTATATGATTCGCTAGAATTACATCCGACTTGATATAAATAAGTATTATTAGTATATGGAACCTAGGATCATGGATTGAGATGGTTTGGGGGCGGATGGAGAAGATGGCCTGGTCGGAGTCGACACTTCTTATGTGGCTTAAAGGATTGATGGCTGTCCACTTGCAAGGCTCTGTAACTTGTTTTTTAACATCTTGATATGAGGGAGATCATATCTATCAACACTAAACATTGTCTCACCATGTATATATTTTGATCACAGCCCTATTTTTGATCAGCATCAATTATTGGATACTGAGCGCACGCTTTCTCCCTTGATTCTTCCTTTTTGTGGCTATACTGTATATGCTGTACACGACATCTACCTATTAAACGGCGAAATCCATATACTGCATAGTAGGAATACGGCCACTCACATTCACGGCGAGAACGGAAACATTCAAAACAGAAACATCAAAGCGGGCACGGCCACTGCGCCTAGAACCAAAATATACATATATAAACATAATGGCTTCATAACGTAAGAAAGTGATGACGTTCCTTATGCCAGAGATCCTCCTCTAAAACTGTTGGTACGTTCCACACAGGTTTTGGCCAACTTCTATAAGGTGTTAGCCTTGGTGTTCAATGAAGAAATGCTACATGCTTAGATTTTAAAATAACTTTACTAAATTCAAGGATTGAATAAATATTAAATTATATGAAACTTGAAAGCAGATGACCGTCACTGCCATGGATGTTATTTACGCACTTAGACGTCAAGAAGGCCCTGGAGACTGAAGACAAAGATCTCTCAACTCTTGCTCTCTTAGTGTCTTTTTTAATGCCCCCTTTATTGGTTATATTATTATTATTGGTATTATTATTTTATACTATGAATCTCGTACACTTATATGACCCATCCTATGGTTTCTTTAGTATCATCCTCCTAGATATCCTTCTAAGAGACCCCTGTAATCTTTTATGCCCTGAGCCAGAAATAAAATCCTCAGTCCACATTTAAAAAACATGTATATGAAATTTTAAGTAGTCATATATATATTACAAAATAATGACCTGATATACGATTAAGCTCAAAAGCTATGGTCATATTTAATTTATTGTGTCATATATTAATCGATTATTTTAATATTAGCTTATGAAAAAAAGTTTATTCAAAGTGTTTCATAGAAATGATTAAATAATTCTGGGACCTAGAAGTTTAAATATAGATTAACAAATTTTAATTATAGATTAAATAAGTTAATATTTATTTTTTGTGTCTTTATGATTCGATAGAATTGCATCCGAATGGATATAAATAAGCATACTAGCGTGTAAATTAGTCTATCGAACCTAGGATACTCTTATCAATGAGGGAGACCAAAAATGACCATCCCCTCTCGGGAGTATTCGAACCTGCGCCCCCCAACATTGAGAGTTGAACACGCCTTAACAACGCACGCCTATCCATTATTCTTATGAATAACTAAAAAAGATCTTAAAACATGTTTTACAAAATATGCCAAGAAATGAAATAGTTAAAAACACTTCAAGGGAGTCTTTCTTAGCATACTTTAATTGGACCGAGAAGCTCTTATACTATTTTTTTATTGCACATTTTCAATGATAATACCTATTTCATTTTTTGACGTGCAGGTATTTTAAGTCGTCTTTATTGTGTCGTTGTTTTTTATTCTGGCTGGATATGCCTTACAAGAAAGTGCTTGAAAGCATAGGAACTAGCTTTTTATAGATAATAAAATATTTTGTGTTCTGATCAAAGTTAAAAGTTGAATATGACCATCTCGTGTATTTAAAAAAACTAGAATGTCAACTATATCAATCAAGACAGTGTAGTTAATAAAAAAAACTAACTCCTAACAGATGCATTTATTATATTATTGGCACTGTTTTTTATGCCATTACATCTATTAAAAGTGACTCTTTTATTACATTTTCCCCTAAGAGTTATTAGCTAGGATGTCTCGGTTATTTTAAATACTGTGGATCCCAATCAAACCAATGATATTCTTAGAACTTTTAAAACCTTTTAAATAGATGAAAATTATTTTATTTTATATTTTTAAATTCAAAGCAAATATTGTTTGCATACATATATGGAGTTCATTTATATTTTTGGGTAAGGTATAGAAGTCTTTTACACTAAAGTTAGGCGACGTATTATCTTCATTTCAATAAAACACATATAACATATCACGTGGTTCTACTAAGTTTTTTTTTCAGCAGGGGTATATATATATATATATAAATATACCGGGCATGTCAAAAAAATTATTACACTTACTAAAACGTTATAAATCGAGATTGCGTGAACCAATTTCAAAAAGCTGAAAGTAAAGCAACAGTTAGTCATTTTTTTATTTTAACATCTTCTTCCTCACTCGTAAGATGATTAAGCAGCGAAACAATAGGAACAAGATTGCAGGAGTGCTCTTTGAACATCAAAAAATATACAACTATAATTAATCGGGAAACAATATACTTCAAAAGAAACAAAAAATATTAGTTCTTGGAGTTCATAAGCTTATACTGTTGATTGATGGAGATGGTTCTGGTGAATGTGACGGATGTCAAGCTAAGAAGAACGAATTTTACAAAATTTGGATATAGTGTATACACATTACCATCCCTTTTTGTGCTTATTTAAAGCAGTTGTTTGTATTTGAATTGAATGATTTTTTGCCTCTAAACCGTTCAAGAATGACGTTTTGTTTATTATATATTCAAACAAACACATATATACATATGAAGTATGCGATAAATGACTCAGAGTCCGAGTAACTTATCCTCGTGAGAGAAATAAATCCTTTTATGAGAGCCTTCCATGCCATGGGCTAGATGTCATGTCATTAAAACCCTTGCGTAGAAAGCACAGGTCTCTGTGCACATATAGTATCAGGAACAATCATGCCATAAATCATTATTTAAAGATTAAGATTCCTCGCCAAATCATATAAAACCAAGTACATACACTTGCCATTCAAAAATCCCATTATTACCCTGCCTTAACCTCATTTCATTATGTAGGCATACTCCATAATAATAACCATAAAGATAAAAGAATATATATTTGACGTTAAATAAGCATAAATATAAAAGTCAAATGAATATGAAGGAATTCATCCACAGATGATAGAAAATGATTAACAATTGCATAATGAATCAATTTATGTTCCTCATTTCAGGGCTTATACTAATTGTCTCTCATGGTGAGGATTTTTTCCCGCTTATTTATTTTTGACAAAAAAGATATATAATTATTGGTATAAGTCATTGCTAAGAATACATAAATGGTACTCCTTTTAAGAGCCCTGTTGGTTGAATGAAAAGATACGTGCATAATTTAAATAAAAAACAGCTGTCTTTGACAAATTATTTTTACTATCGGCTGGTTTGAGATGCAACATCAACTCAGAAATTCAGCATTTTATCCTCTAAAACCAGAAATGGCAAACTTTTTTTGACCTGCGGGCCACTATGAGCTATAAATTTGAAAAAGGGCCACAGCAGGTCATTGACTGTCCACTTTCCTTTTCTTTATCCGCTCATTTTTTACTGAATGACTCAAATGGCAATGAGACAATTCAAGATATAAATAAAGAGTAAGGCGCGGCCTAAATGTCAGCGCGCCATCCTTTGGTGAAAACGTGGTAATGTATGGAGAAGAAGTAATGAATGACTTATGAAGCAGTTATATTTTATTTACTGGACAAGCTCGGCAGGCCAGATTAAATTGTCTAACGGGCCGTATACGGCCCCAGGCCTTAGTTTGCCCATGTCTGCTCTATACACAAACTGTCTGCCCCAAAGGGCTAATTTCACTTATAAATCCTTTGAAGTGGACTTCTCCAATATATCGTATTAATTAAATAAATAAGTCTTCACACTTAACGAAAAAAATATTTTATTTAGTCAAATCTGACAAATATTGACAATAAGAAGTACATAAAAATTGAGTTACCTCCAGAAATAATATGTTGCTGTTGTTTGTACCAAAGACCAAGAAGCTTTGTTTCTGTATTAGTTCACCTCAGATAATCTTAATTATTAAAAGACATATATATAAATAAAGATTATAACATAGGGCAATAGACATTATTCCTTGAATCAACGGAAAGACATTCTTTAATATTGTTTTCCACACATATGAACATGTACTGTAGGAGAGTGGTTTTAGAGCACTACCATTTATGAAGAATACTAAAAGTTAATTGATCATTAAAATGAATTTCATATTGATAAGAACCAGTATCTATAAAGGCAAGGTTAGTTACATATAAAATAATATCATAATTTTGTTGTACAAATTCGGAAACTCTTTTGGTGACAACACATTCGGTAAAAGTGAACCGCAATTTGTCGGGAGTAAAGGAAATAAAGTCTCTACAAACATTTCCATGAAATACACCTATTGTCAGCGTGTAGGTAAGAGGTCTGTATTAAAAACCAAGAATAGTAAAATTAAAAGATCATTTACTATGTGTGTTCAAATGTTAAAGTTGATTGGCGATTCATTAAAATTTTATCGTTTTAAATCCAAGTTAATAAAGATTAGTTTATTATTATCATCTTGTTCGTTTATTATAAAGACAAACTGCGTAAATAAAAAAAGCATAAATAAACAATATATTGTAAAATTGGCGCTCTGGAGTGGGTACATACAAGAAAATAACACACGCTATCAAATGTTAAACGCTATCGTGGGTACGGTTACTTTGATCTCCTACCTGAGCTAGAAAACAAAGAGAAACCACACTTCAACACGGCCATCGTGCTAACATTCCTCACAAACCTCTCTATTATTGTACTTATTATAGAAGAAGAAG
>CP045890.1:5867716-5928864 GCA_013387185.1 Caligus rogercresseyi | reverse complement strand
TTTGAAAGTATGATTTGTTGTACATTCACAGAGAGACATACAGATATAGAGAGCTTATTCCCTTCAGTAGCAGAGAAACATCGTTCAACTGTGCTCCCTTGTGTGAGAGCTTGAACTTTGCAAAATAATAAACAACTCAACTTATAGTATTATAGAGCGATACATAAATACTTCATGCATGGCTATGCATGTAATGCTAGAGTACCTGAAAGTGCTTTAATATCGGACAATAAGATACAAAATGAAAAAATATATATAGCCTTCCATTTCCTACACAATCCAAGTACATATATATATAATTTATATAGGATAGTATGTATTAAATTTCAATAATCTCTAATAAATTATAACAATTATGTACTAATTGTCCTTTGCTATAAATATTCCGACATTAAATGCATATGAAGATTCACATAGCAGATACATAAATAAATTTCTTTCTCTTTCTTATCTACCGTAACCGAGTATCGATCAATACTGTAGATATATAATAATCAACCGATACCGATATCAATCGTTAGAAGGTATATGCCGAATACCGAACCGGCGAGATTTTTCTACCGAATCCCAGCTCTGATATATATATATATATATACAAGACAATATCTCTGTACTCAATGAAACACAAAGACAATGAGGACTACTTGTTAGTATCCTTGAACATCAAAGATCGAAATAATGAGTATTAAGGAATATAAAGAGGAAAATGACATAAACACTCAATACTTGTTTTAAAGGACTACTTTTAATGAAACATAGCATAGGGTGACATCACTGAAATTGAATGTAGGATTTTCACCCAAAGGAGCATCAGCCATTTTAGGTCTCTATACTTCATCAAACAACTATTCCAATATCACATTTCCCTCCCCCCTCTCTATTAGCATCCATTTATTTAGGAGTAGTGAGTTAAACAAACAAATGGAAATGACCACAACCCAACGATTGAAATCATAGTGAAATTGAAGATGATCCTTCTCGAATGCCATGTACTTCATTGCTCGAAATGTGTTTCATTGTCATTAATCTCAAAGGACCCAAGAGTTAGTGGCTCTTCTTTTGAAGGGGTCATTTGACACTCCTTCCGTATGACCAAGAATCAAGGTAACATTTTTCTTATCTAGAAGAAAGGATTCGGCGTGGCATACCTTCTATTCAAGTCCATGTGGGGAAATATGTATTAACCTTGATGTCCTCCTCTATATGAACTATCTATCAATAACGGGAACGAGTACCTATGTACATACATGTATAATAGTACATAATGGTCTCTTCCCCAAAAACTGTTGATAAGTCAACAGTTGCATCTTGATACATGATAACGTATAGATTTTTTTCATTTTTTCCTTGTCAGACAGTCCCTTGTACTAGGGTTTTTATATATTGAGGTCTTAAAAAAATATATATATATAAAGACAACCATAAATTATGTAACACAACGACTTGCTATCTGTGACACAAAACCGTTTAATCCTACATTTCCACTATCATTTTTATGCCTTTACAAGCTCACCATTTCGTTAGATATCAAGATTCCAGAGCTGCGACTACCGAATGTAAATCGGCATTCGATACTACCGACGGGAGGTTTCAAATATCGAACCGATTATACGATATTTGGTAGAAACTACCGAATACCGTACCGATGGCCATCGGTACGGTATATTTGAAAGTTTGACTTTTGTAGCATTCATATAGAGACATAAAGAAAGCTTATTCCCTTCAATAACAGAGAAACATCGTTTATAGAGCAGATACATAAATAGACATCAATACAAGCTTATGCTATGCATTGAATACTAGAGTACCTGAAAGTGCATTTAATATTGGACAATAACATCCATAGCCTTCCATTTTCTACAAAATCCAAGTACATATATATATAATTTATTAGCTTAGTATGTATTAAATTTCAAATAATCTCTAATAAATTATAAGTAATGTTGTGAATTGTCCTTTGTTATAACTGTCCTATATTAATGCATATGAAGAAGTCACATAGCAGATACATAAATAAATTTCTTTCTCTTTCATATCTACCGTACCTAATATCGATCGATACTGTAGATATATAATAAATCTACCGAATACCGATATCGATCGGTATTCGGTATATACCGAATATCGAACCGGCGGTAGAATTTTCTACCGAATCCCAGTTCTGCAAGATTCTAAAAAACCTTCATCTACACATGTGCAGTTCATTTTCACCTCACTAATTCTATTTGCACTCACTATTCAATCATTTTACTGATACGGATCGATACAAATAATCCAATGGGAGCGTATTTCGATAATTTATTGATCATACTTCATAGACAACAAAATCTACGGTACGGTAGTAACGTGTAATGTATCTAATGATCTATTGTAATAAATCATGATTACGTATTTGATTTCGTTTGGTTTTACATATTGGACCAAGCACCAGTATTTATATGCTTGCCGTTTATTTTGTGAAAACACTCTTGGTGGAGGATAATCTTTCTTGGAGAACGCTGATTAGCATTCCCTTGTATTAATAGCCACGATATTAACAGAAACTACATCACATGAACGCCACATATCAATTCATATATAGTCTATTTATAAAGTATATGAAATGCCTTTCAAGGACAAACATAATAGCATAAGCAAACAAGCTGCGAAAACCTTCGTTTGAAACAATTTTGTATATTATACACAGTGGTGAGATGACTTGAAAAACAAATTACCTTAGTTTCTTGCTATGATTTTTCTTCCACCTCCAGGGGTATCATGAGGAGGCACTTTAATTCATAGGACTGTTTCTCTCTCTCTCTCTCTTTTGAATGGCATGCAAAATGTACTTCAAAATCAAGCCTTCATTTATATAAGCCAAGTGCGAGGGTGATATGCTTATATTATGTTTATGGTTATTGCCATGGCTATTAAGAAGTTCACATGGAATAAAATAAAGATATGTAAAGTTTTTTTGGCACTTCTATTTGTACATCATATTTAGTGGGAAAGTTGTTTTGATGACGTCACTTATGACGTCATATAAATATCATGATTATTTTGATTGTTATAAACTAAAAAAGAATACAGTAAATAAGGATGTTTTACAATGTGGTATTTGCAATCTCAAAAATAAGCAATACTTTGTCAGTTGGCACCTCCATTTTCTTCCTTTTTACATCTTATCGTCACAGTCACGATCTTTTTATCGAGAGCTTTTATTCTTAGCTGAAGCCTGCAGAATAGCTTTATTTCATTAGTAATCATTGGTGATACTGGATAAGTCTATTACAAGGATTCCTAAATGGCATGGATCGAAGTCCATCAAATAAATATTTGGTGTTATCACGGCCACAAGTGAGGTCCTACTCTTTTTTCACTCCATATGAGGTGTCATCAGCTGAATGAATTTGGAACTAATAATGTCGTAGTCGCCTTGTAATATGCGGAAAATTAACTAATAAGCAGAAAACTAGCAAAATAGGCTAAATATGCGAAACAAATGGAAAAATATATTCTGAGCAAAAAGTTACTACGTTTTTTTTATTTAAGAAGTTCGTATTAATATTTGTTTGTTAATGTCATCCTGGATAAAAGTGACAGCGGGTTTGTTAAGTCCACAACAGGCCCTCTTGGCGAGACTTTTTCTAAGATAAGAAGTCGCTTTATTTACAGTGTTATGTGTTAAAAGATCGTTTTATGCCCAGAAAGTTAATTTACCATATTCATGAGATATAGGAATAGGAAAAAGTTGATATTGTTGTAACCAACCCCCCGCCATTTCATAATGTATAAACTTAGGTTCCGAAATATTTTTCGTGTGACGTCACGTCTGGCAGAAAACATAAACAAATAACTTTTACTATATATAACATCACTACTCAAATTATCATTAGTGCATCGTACTCTTACAAAAATGGCTTCAATTAATAAAAAAAAAGAAAAAAAGACAGTGTGCAGTTACTGTTTGTCCTTCATTGGATCCCAATGCTCACAATGTATTGTACCACTCGTTTCCAACCAACATCAAACAGAGAAAAGCTTGGACCATCGCATGCAAAAGAGGAGATTCGACATTTCAGCCTGCATCATCCTTTATGTGTAGTCTGCACTTCACTGAAGAAGACTATGAGAGAGATCTAATGCATGAGCTTCTTAACCTTCCTATTAGAAAGAAAATCAAGAAAGGAGTAGTTCCGACACTTAATTTAAATGAAAAAATTGAAACAAACTTGTCGGAATATACGTCCATGGAACCATCTTCCAAAAGGAATGATAGAATATTAAAACGAAATTATCGTCAGATTACTCAAGAATGCTTAGATAAATATGAATCTTCTAATTCATCGTTACCTCCTCCTTCAAAGCAACCTCCAAGTCCACAAGTATTACTTCCAAGTTCATCAGAAGATAATTGTCATGACAAAAGAGTTTCTAAATCAATGTCTAAGGTGCCGTCAGTTCCATTGGAAGCTCTTAAAAATTTGCTCAAATTCGTGTATTTCTCCAAATAAAATTTGAAAAAAACCGCCTTCAAGAGCAAAAAGCTAGACATAAAAAAGTTTAAGAGAGAAACGAAAAATGAAACAGTGGATTAATTAAATGCTCCAATAAATTATTTACTTTGTCCTAAATATGTATTTCTAATAACATTTATGTAATATATGATTACAAACAGTATTTTGTTTTGTAATAATTTGTAAATTATATATTTTTTTCTTAATATGTATTTCTAATAATATTTATATAATATATGATTATAACCATATTTTGTTTTGTATTAATTCATAAATTATATACTTTTTTCTAAATATGTCTTTGTAATAATATATTATTATAAATAGTATTTTGTTATAATTTATTTCATTGTTTTTAATGTGCTTTAACATATAATGATTGAAGAGTTTGCTTTTTCATGAAATATTTTGGATAATATCAGCAACTTTAAATCATCAAAATTTTATGATTACTCACAAAATTTAATATTTTTCCATTTTCTAATAGAATTGTGATAATTAATTCTTCTATGATCTAATTAAAGACTAAATTCGATTATATTTAACATATTTTACTTATACAATATACCCTCTTTTGCCATACGTGACGTCATGCTCATGAGGTAGGTTGCGTGGCGGTGTATTTTTTTACTTTCATTGGTTAAAATGGCTCTACCTTACTTTTAACTACCTTGGTTGTAACGTAATTGGTTGAAAGAAAAGAGAGGGAATAATACTAATAAACAGTTGCCATACTCCTACAAAGATTCACTAACGTCTTGCATCTCGTAGTATATACAAATCGTATCTTCTCATTGGCCTGGATGCATGTACTTGAGATCCTTTGACTGAACTCCTTCATTATAATATTTCTTATCAATTAAATAAACCATTTATCATACACATAAAAGAATGTTATCATAACTGTCGATATAGAATCATCATGAGATCTAGAAAAAGAAAGAAACTGAGTTATCAAATGAAAAAAAACCGAAAACATGATTTATGGTGAGTTTGCGAGAATGGTGACTTTCTTTCCTATACAAATGCTACTCACGACTCAAAAGGAATCATGATCCAATAAAGAGAGGCAAGGTTACTTATACCATAACTTTAACTAAAGCATCAAATCTCCGGTCATATTTTCAATTAAATTATATTCTTATTTATAAACATGAAGATACCGTCTCTAAGTGATGAACCGGAATTCGAGTCTGGACACGCGCCATGCCTATAACCATTAAATCATTAAAATCTCGATTGGACATTTAACCGGTGCATATATTCCAGTCATTACGGCACCAGTTTAACCTACCAATTGTATGCAAAATATATAATCTTACATATTGCCACCCAGCACATCAAATCTTTTCATTCCATGCCCCTGAAATTACGGTCAAGACTTTTTCCTTTTGTATTTTTTCTTATAAAACTCTTATAAATTCATTTGTATACCCTTGATGCAGATTCTTTAATAAAAAAACTTATCAAAACAATGATATAAGAAGTATATAAATAATTGCTCCGACAAATTAATTAGTTAAGCTTAACAATCAAATAAGTGTAAGAAGTAAAATTATGTATCGGTGTTTTGAACAATGAAGTATTTTCTTGTTTTTATCAAAAATGAGACTTATATGGGCAGGGTAAATACTAATACTTTTTTTAGCAGATCTCATATAGGTATATTAAGCAAGGGGGCATACATATTGGAAATAACAATGTTTTTCCTTAGGAATTTTATTCATATCTATACATTTTTATGTATGCAAACATAATCAAGATAAAAAAGATCGGACATCCTCATAAGATAGATTGAACCCTTTCAACTTCTTTAAAGTAAACAATCGAAATACATTGGGACCGTTTTTTAGCAAAAGTGTCCCTCTCTAGTTGATTTATGTATTCAAAATATTAGCATGATATATGATATCTTTTTACAACAAACATATATATATATATATATATATATATATATATATATATATATATATATATATATATATATATATATATATAGCTTCCTTATTATAAGCTTAGATTTACAATACAATCAACAAAATACTGAATGATTGGATAAACATGTCTATTAAAGCAAAATAAATAACCATCGTCTATTTATAGACACAATATATTTCAATTCATCCATAACAAAATATAGGTACACAGAGTAAAAATAAATCCTTAAAAGATGAGTCGCAGCATATCAGATGATTTTTCTAAAAGACCTGTAAAAGAAAAGACTAACCTAAGCATACGTGATGTAAGGATTTCCTCAACAAAAGAATCATTCGAAAAAGTTACTTTTTATAACAATGGGCTGATAAAGCAAAATGGTTAATTTAACAACTTCCAATGTTATGTCTAATAAAAAGGAATGGATGATCCTCCTATCCTTGAACATGGTTTTTGGGCACAAGGGCGCAAAAAATCGTTTTTGACTTACTGACTCCATTATTAAATTACATTTTTTGGGGATTCATAAAAAATATCAAAGTTCACTATAGTAAAGCCTAGTTTTTTATACATAGCTGACAATTAAACCAACAGAACACCATGAAAGAGATAAAAACTTTTTAGACTAGTTTATAAATAACAATAATGCCATCAAAAAGATTTTGGGTTTCTAAAAGGCAAGACTCTGAAAGTTTAGGTAGATAAATCACTGAAAACTCAAAATATGTTGTCTAAACATTTATTTTAAGTATTTATGAATAATTTAAATATACTAACTGAATCAAGATAATTGGTGATAGATATCAGAAGATATCATAAATTAATAATGGATTTGTTAATATAAGTATTGGTTACGTAATATTACTTATCTTTTTAAATTGTGATCGTGATGCACAATTTTGATTTAAACTTTTTTTAAATAAATTATAAAGAAGCAAATCCTCTGGTGCAACCTTGCTAAAGATTTTATTGGATTAAAATGTTTGTTTTTTTAAGCATTAGTCTATATCCTTTCCAATGTGTGACTTAAACAAATATATTTATAAGCAAAGAGATCTAAAAACTTTTCAATTTTAACTTTTAAGTTCTTTCATATATCAGCATTTGTAGGCTTTTTTTCTATGAGCGACATAAAAGATCGGGCAACAAGGAGGTCATATACATCGAATAATACGACGATGACCACTATTGCAAAATATATTTTGATCATATATGAGCATAAACTGTAGTGCACTTCTTCCACTTGTGATGATTCAGAAGTTCCTTCAAGGTTCCT
Source organism: Caligus rogercresseyi (assembly GCA_013387185.1). Lineage (NCBI taxonomy): Eukaryota > Metazoa > Arthropoda > Copepoda > Siphonostomatoida > Caligidae > Caligus > Caligus rogercresseyi. Next base: position 5,921,157 of record CP045890.1, on the reverse strand, counting down.
AAAATGTAATAAATTAAGTTGAAATATAGGTGTGGAACGAACCTGAATTGTTTTTATTTCGTTTGGATTCTCCAATAGATATCTTGATGTGGTTTTATTTCCTCGTTTTGGTTCTATATTGTTTTATAAGGGCCCAATTCTGTAAAGCAAAAAGATTTCGTTGTGAGAGGAAAATGATGAGAAATGTCAAAGATGCTATAAGCAGAGAATAATAATAAGATTATATAACGACATATGAGAGCTTACAATGTAGATTGTACCAGAACTTCAGTTAGTTAAACGACCATAACATATAAAACGCTGTTGCTTCTTGAGGCTGTTTGTTCATACTAAAATACATAGCAAATACAATATTTTTTCTATATTCTTTCTCATACTTTGCGCAAAAAGGAAAATATTTATTAATACAAGGCCATAGATTTTTTAAAGAATTGAGTGGGACTTATAGGACTCTTGTGACCTTCCTTCAATACAAATAATAATAATGATACATTACGCTGTATATTAATAGTTGTGCAATTAATTACAACAAATATAAAATATTTATAGGAAACACATATTAAATCTAAGAAAAAATAAAGAAGTAAATGCATTTCGGTGTATCCACAACCAGGATCGGAGCTTCACCGGCAACAAAAGGGTTGCTCTTTTATAAGGCATAAAGACTTAGAGCATGCCAACCTATCCGTCCGGAGGACATCCAAGGGAATATGATGGCTGTTCCGGCTGGGGATCGTACTCCATCAATGGGAATTTCATGGATCGTGTCTACTTATTGTTCCTGCACATATAAACATCCTCCCATCAACGTTATACAATGAAAAAAAAGAGGATAAGTCGGACTCTTAATCAATTTATGTGATCTTATTTTTTTGAAATCAGTATATTCCTTCAAGGCTTACATTTTAAACTATATAAAACGTTTAACCATATTTATACCACAGCTTCGGTTGGATATAGAAATATATCAGTTCGGGATAAATATATATATTTTTTCTTGGCCAACAGGCTTCATTTTATAATTCAAACAAAACAACAAACAATAGAAATATTTTTTTTTAACTTGAAAGAACATTTGAGTAAAAACATAATTTCTTACGACATGATTCCTTTAAAACTTTAACGTGGAGCTTAACCATTGATAAAATCCCCAAAATATCGTTGCATGAAGCACTTCTCCTTGCATATAGTACATGTTTTGTAATTATAGAATGTATAAAACGTTCATCGAGTCCAAAATAAAAGGCTGTAAAGTCACTTCTCTTAAGTTGATAAAAACTTAAATTGTCGATTAAAAGATCGGGAAGGGTTTTTTATAAAGGGCCAAGAATTGTGCAGTCATATAAAAAGTGCTCACTGGACTCATTTACCTTGATCTTTCGTGAAAAAAGTGTCTCGCACTTCGAGTGTACCAGAGAGAACACGGTTCAGGAACGAAAAGAAAAGGAGACAAAATCCTCCTGATAATAAAGCAAAATATATACTTTCTTGGCACACTTACGATCCATGATGATCTCCATGATGTGTGTTTTATATGAGGGGGAATCACGGCATATATGGAGATAACTACTGTAGAAACAATAGGATTCACCCCCAGGGGGTTTTCTAATTCCTAATTCTCCTAAAGGAATATGAACTCCTCAAAAACCCTCTAACGACTAAATGATATTGTGAGAAACAACAACAACAACTACATCCTTTTTTTGATATTTCCGTATAATGTTTATTATTATTATTATTTATTTTAAGGAAGATGGATTCCTCAGGAATTTTATAAAAACGTTTTAAGGTCAGGGACTTTTTTTTTTTAGGATACGTATTGTAAAAGGCGAAGAAGATATAGGTATGTAGGTAGGTAGTTATTGAATTAAACACACTCAGTCACTTCAAAGCAGGTACTTCCTCTTCTCTTGCGTATAACAATTCGGTCATCCAGGGAGGGGGGAAAGCGTCTGACGCATTTCTCTTGGGTATTCTAAAGAATGATTTTTTCGTCTGGTTTGGGTCGCCGGGGCCAAACAACTTACAAAGTGGTTGCCCCGTATTTCACTATATGATTGTTTTTTTTTGTTTTGCTTGATGAAGGAGTTTAATCCTGTGAAGCCAGCACACATTAAGAAAAAAATGTTTGTTGTCATGCAGAGTTTACCTCTATAAAAAGTCATTGCTTCCCTCAACTCAACATCATTCTCAATCACTTGGATTGACCGAGCACATCCACACTTGGAGTTGTTCGATTAAGGGAAATTCTCAAGATGAAAACTTTGGTAAGGGATAATATCATCTATAATAATAATTTGGAGTAGGAAATTGATTGGTTATACATATCTTATATCTTGATCTTTATAGGCACTACTTCTGGCCATTGGCCTTCTGACTTCCGCGGCATTGGGAAAGTCCCTTAAGGAACAAGAGAAAGAAGCAAAGCTTGAGAAGAAGGCCGAGGAGGCCATCAAGGATGAAGCCAAGGAGAAGAGTGTAGAAGCTGAGGCCAAGAGTGAGAGCGAAGAAGATACTCGAAAGGAGAGGGATTTGTCTACTTATGGAGCACCTAGCAGCGGGTCAATTGGATCTGCAGCATCCAACACCCTAGGAAGTGCCATATCTGCCATTGGAGGAGGATTCACACCTATTCTAGGAGGGGGAAGCTCTTTTTCTTCTGGATCTAGTGGAATCGGGTCTGGAGGAGCCATCTCTTCGGGTTCTTCTGGTATCATTTCCTCTGGTAGCTCTTCTGGCATCATCTCTGGTGGTGGCATCTCTTCTGGTGGCTCCATCTCATCTGGTAGCTCTTCTGGCATCATCTCTGGTGGATCTTCTTTCTCCTCAGGATCCTCTGGTATTATCTCTGGTGGTGGCGTTTCATCTTCCGGAGTTATTACAAGTGTTTCCTCTGGATCAGCCATTGCCAGCGCTCCTGCTGTCGGTGGAGGTTGCCGTACCGTTAACGAACAAGTCTGCTCTACAGTCAATGAACAACAATGCTCCACCGTTAACGAACGTCAATGCAGCACCGTCAACGAACAACAATGTACCACCGTGAATGAACGCCAATGCTCCACTGTCAACGAACAACAATGCTCCACTGTGAATGAGCAACAATGCTCCACAAAGACTGAGCAACAATGCAACACCGTAACAGACACCGTGAACGAGCAACAGTGCAGCACCGTCAATGAGCAAGAATGCAGAACCGTCAACGAGCAAAAATGTAACACCGTCAGTGAACAGAAATGCCGCACCGTTACTGACACTGTCAATGAACAACAATGCTCCACTGTTAACGAACGAAATGCAGAACCGTCACGGATACCGTCAATGAACAGCAATGCTCCTCAGTCAACGAGAGACAATGCCAGACCGTCACAGATACCGTCAACGAGCAACAATGTAGCACCGTTCAGGAGCAAGAATGCAACACTGTTACCGACACTGTCAACGAACAGCAATGCAGCACTGTCAACGAACAGAAGTGCCGAACCGTCAACGAACAGCAATGCCAAACTGTTACTGATACCGTTAACGAACAACAATGTAGCACTGTAAACGAGCAGAAATGTTCCACCGTCACGGACACCGTCAATGAACAACAATGCAGCACCGTCAACGAACAACAATGTAATACCGTCACTGATACCGTCAACGAACAGCAATGCACCACTGTCAATGAGCAGCAATGTTCCACCGTCAACGAACAACAATGCTCCACGGTTAACGAAGAGCAATGCACAACCGTCAACGAACAGCAATGTACCACTGTTACAGACACTGTCAATGATCAGCAATGCACAACAGTCAACGAACAACAATGTACCACCGTCAATGACCAACAGTGCTCCACTGTGAACGAACAGCAATGCAACACTGTGACCGACACAGTTAACGAACAACAATGCAGCACCATTAACGAGCAGCAATGCGAAACCGTCACCGACACTGTGAACGAACAGCAATGCACCACCATTCAAGAGCAAAAGTGCGAAACCCAATATATGATTCGTTATGAACAGCAATGCTCTACCGTCAATGAACAGCAATGCACCACCGTCAATGAGCAACAATGTACCTCCGTCAATGAGCAAGTCTGCGAAGAAGTTTGTGATTCTTCATCCGGATATGGTGCTCCTTCCTCTGGAGGCTATGGTGCTCCTACAGCTCCTATCTGCCGATCTCAATGCAGATCCGTTCCCCGTCAATCCTGCTCCAATGTCCCAAGACAACAATGCAGTTCATCTCCCCGTCAATCATGCCAAAATGTTCCTCAACGTGTTGAAGAGCAAGTTTGCAACAGCATTCCCCGTCAAGTCTGCAACAATGTTCCTCGCTCAGTTCAACGACAGGAGTGCCGCAACGTTCCCCGTCAACAATGCCAAAATGTTCCCCGACAAGTTCAACGACAGGAATGCACCAATGTCCCCCGTCAAGAATGCCAAAATGTACCTCGTCAGCAATGCTCCAATGTTCCCCGAGAACAATGCTCCAATGTTGCTCGCCAAGTTCCCAGACAAGAATGTCAATCTGTTCCCCGTCAAGAATGCACATCTGTTCCCCGTCAGCAATGCCAACTGTCCCCAAACAAAACTGCCAAAATGTCCCCGTCAAGCATGCCAGAATGTACCCCGCCAAGTTCAACGTCAAGAGTGCACAAATGTTCCCCGCCAACAATGCCAGAATGTTCCTCGCCAAGTTCAACGTCAGGAGTGTCAGAACGTTCCCCGTCAAGCATGCCAGAATGTTCCCCGCCAAGTCCAACGTCAAGAGTGCCAAAACGTCCCCAGCCAAGAATGCCAGAACGTCCCCCGTCAAGCATGCCAGAATGTTCCCCGCCAAGTCCAACGCCAAGAGTGCAGAAATGTTCCCAGACAGCAATGCCAAAATGTCCCCCGACAAGTCCAGCGTGAAGAGTGCCGCAATGTTCCCCGCCAACAATGCCAAAACGTTCCTCGCCAAGTTCCCCGTCAGGAGTGCCAAAATGTTCCTCGACAAGCCTGCCGCAACGTTCCCCGACAAGTACCCCGTCAGGAATGCCGCAACGTTCCTCGACAAGCTTGCCGCAATGTTCCCCGGCAACAATGCCGAAACATTCCTCGGGAACAGTGCCAAAACGTTCCCCGACAGGTTCAGCGTCAAGAGTGTCGTAGTGTTCCACGACAAGAATGCCGCAACGTTCCTCGTCAAGCTTGTTCCACCGTTCCCCGTCAAGCCTGCTCCAATGTTCCTCGTCAGGCCTGCTCCACAGTTCCCCGACAAGCCTGCTCCAACGTTCCCCGCCAGGCATGCACCAACACTCCCCGACAACAGTGCACAACCGTCCCACGACAAATCTGTGATCAGCAATCCGTTTATGGCGGAAAGTAATCCAACTCTTCAGGACATGGCAAGTAGCCATAAAGGAACCCTGGAAATTGTTTTCTTATTTTTATTAAGTTATTCAACGTGCAAATAATCTTTCAATATTTTTCGCTCATGTTTTTATACTCTCTGCTTATTTATTTACCTTTGAGCTACAAATTGAAATACAATGATACACAAAATTTATCATAGCATATTTTATTATATTGACATCCAGAAAATACTGACAATATGACGAAAGATATCGAATCAACAAATGTCCTAAAGATTCATATATGTTATAATCGTAATGTTCAGTTTGGATTCAACAACCTTCGCGGCAAAATATTTTTGTTAATAATATTCAACTCTGGTTCAACCAACATTCCAAAGTATACTTCAGAATATTTTATTAATTAATACTTTGAATATCAATTTATCTTAGGGCTAAAAAAATGGGGAAGTATTATATATTTTTTTTTTGTACTTTCGTACAACATTTATTTTTGAATGTTACCAAACATCAAAAAAAAAAACCTCAATCATAACACGAACAAACATAAAATTTTACACAACTAATATTAAACAAAACAAAATCAAAACTCACCAACAATTCTATTTACATATTTAAAAACATTTTTCAATAGGGGGGATTTTGTGCTTCTTAATTTATAAAGTAAAATCTGTATTTTAGTTACAATAAAATTTATTTCCGTGCTATCAGGGCCATTGTAAATAAAACAAATTCCTTTCTTGGTTAAAACATGGCCAAACTTCATATATATTAAGTATTTATTGGAAGTATTATATTGATCTTATTTTCTTGGCATGCACATGATGTGAGACTATGAAAGTTGACGTCATCAGACTATTTTATATTATTATTATATATATAAACTACAGATTTCTAGACTATTGAGAGGTCTTCTCTTCAAAACATAGTTGTTAAAAAAATCATTTATAATTTAAAAAAGTATGTTTAACTCATAAGATCCTTGCAGGCTTCATCTCATTCATGGGCCTTTGTCCTTCAAGACTGAAGTCTGAGAAAAGTGATGACTTCACCGCGACAAAGGAATTTTAAAATCAAGGGCATTAGCCATGATTCAAGTAGGAGTGTCCTACGATATATACTTTTTTGCAATAGCTCTTCAGGTAGTTAGCATCTATCTAAAAAAGTAGGCATGGCCCAAGTATTCATGTCTCTTAATTTCATGGTCGCTTCATATAACTAAAGCCTTAAAAACCTGGTGTAGGTAATATAATTAATAGTTCATAATAAGAATCCATTCACCTGACTTATACAGGAAGTTATTCATTTTTTTCCCCAGTTGGACTCATTGCAACATTAATGTATACCTACAATAACGTATACACACTTTTCAGTAAGAATAAGTGTATTTTTTATATAAACATACCATTTTTGTTTATTTAATATTACCAATATAACACTACTAATTAATACTTTGAATATCAATTTATCATACACATAAAAGAATGTTATCATAACTGTCGATATATGAATCATCATGAGATCTAGAAAAAGAAAGAAAACTGAGTTATCAAATGAAAAAAAACCCGAAAACATGATTTATGGTGAGTTTGCGAGAATGGTGACTTTCTTTCCTATACAAATGCTACTCACGACTCAAAAGGAATCATGATCCATAAAGAGAGGCAAGGTTACTTATACCATAACTTTAACTAAAGCATCAAAATCTCCGGTCATATTTTCAATTAAATTATATTCTTATTTATAAACATGAAGATACCGTCTCTAAGTGATGAACCGGAATTCGAGTCTGGACACGCGCCATGCCTATAACCATTAAATCATTAAAATCTCGATTGGACATTTTAACCGGTGCATATATTCCAGTCATTACGGCACCAGTTTAACCTACCAATTGTATGCAAAATATATAATCTTACATATTGCCACCCAGCACATCAAATCTTTTCATTCCATGCCCCTGAAATTACGGTCAAGACTTTTTCCTTTTGTATTTTTTCTTAATAAAACTCTTATAATTCATTTGTATACCCTGATGCAGATTATTTAATAAAAAACTTATCAAAACAATGATATAAGAAGTATATAAATAACACTATGCACAAAAAAAAATGACTTTTGTCTTTCCAACGCAAAAAAACCCAAATGAATCTAGTAATTTAGAGAATGGGGATTACAGATATATGATTATTTAGTCGTGATATTTGTTTTCTGGCCACAATTTAAATTTTAAAATTTTCATGTTTAGGTCAATGGTACATACGGATCTATGATTTTGAGGGACAAGGCAGCAATTACATTAATGCATTGGCAATACAATTTCGAAGAAAGATCCATAAATCTATTGGTAAAGTAATATTTCCAAAACTCTGATTATGTAATGAGCAGGGCTGTAGGAATCTGGTAAATAAACTTTCTGGGCATAAACGGCCTTTTAACGCATATAACGCATATTTGGCCTTTTTCTGCATATTTATCGCATATTTGAACAAATTTTAAGGATATGTATACATTATAGGTGTATATATATATATATATATATATATATATATATATATATATATATATATATATATATATATATATATATATATATATCAGGAAACGACCGGGTACCCAGCCCACTCCGGGTCCCGGCTGTTTTTCGAACGGCCCGGGCGATCATTTCAAGGGGATTGGACACTTCATAGAATCTCTCAATGACGACAACATGGCAATCGTCAAAGCCAAGAAACTGTTCAAGGACCCAAAACTACCGGGTCAGCTGGCATTCATCAAGGGCAACTTTACTCAACTGGTACGCGCCATTTCAAGCCTGCAAGAGCGCCTTCCACTGACGGAGAGCATTGGAATCCTTGAGATGGGGCAGATGCAGCTGACCTTTGAGCTCTTTGCCAGCAAGTTGAACAGTGTCCTTGAGAAGAATCCGGACTTCGAAAAAATTAAATTCTACTCCAGAATTCTAAAGAGAGAGACATTGGAGTTCAAAGATGATCCCAAATTGCCGTTCCTCTTCTCGTGCGCTCCAATTATTTCTGTGGACTGCGAAAGGGTCTTCTCCAAACTAAAGTCTCTTTTGTCTGACCAGCGAACCAGTCTGACAGAGAGGCATGTAAAAGATATGCTCATTCTCAGAGGAACAATGATTACACGAGATAATTTTATTAATTTAGAATATACATTTTTTTTCAACATATAAAGGCTTTTTTAACTTATTGAACTTTTTTTCGCATATTTTTTCGCATATTTAGTCATTTTTCCTCGCATATTTCTGGGCATATAGGGCATTGTTTTTGTTCCAAATTCCAACAGCCCTGGTAATGAGATAATTTCATTATAGTCGTAAAAAATGGGACAAAACGAACACTTTCACGTTATGATAGATATATCACAGAGTAGAAGAAAAAAATCAAATAAACCTAGCCACATGCTACATTTTTTAAATACATGCAACAAAGTCAGCTATATTGAAGAAAACTAAGGAAATGCTTTGTTTTATATATTTACTCACTAAACCTAAACACTAATAATGTTTCCAATGTTATTGAAGAACCATAATCCTTTTGCTTCTTATTGTTATGATAACAATAAATAGTGTTAGTTCATAGTGACTAAATATAAATGTGAAGACTCTTAAAATTACAATCAGTCAAATCCTAGGAAGAATGTTTACTTTTCTGGGATCCTATGAATCCTACTCCGTCTATATTTAGGATCCTCTACGTTAAGAATTCGTGTTCCACCTTGAAGTTTCCGGAGCTTTAAGAGCTATGCCCTGAACTCGAGCTCGGGGAGAATCAGGATCAATTACGGACAGGAAGAAGGCGAACCTGACTGGATGGATCCGGAACTTTCTGTTTTACTGTGGAGTTCCAGCACATATAAGTTCGTGGAGGCCGAGGAGCCTCTAGTCAAGCAAGAGTTCGAAGAAATCTTTAAGGCTGAGCCTATCGACGATTTCTTTACCCATCGGCTGAGGTTTGGACACTACTAGTGTGGCAATACGACACATCACTCGATTATTGTTGGCTTCATTACAATGCCGCTCGACAGTCTTCTAATAGAGAAACTCAACCCTAGGGAAGTCATATCAATCCAGGCCCGGCAGCAGGCCCAGGCTGTTGGAGGGGCCCTACAGTTGCTATGGGGGGGGGCACAGTTGGTACATTCATAAAAAATCGGGCCCATGTCACTCGGTGGGCAGCCCCCCCCCCCATCCCGCCGGGCCTGCATCAAGCTCGAGCGAACAATGGAGTCGGAGATGGTGGGGAAGGATTCAGCTCTCTTATTGAAGTAAAGAGGATCCAAGGCGTGGAGTCGCCCCAAGAAGTTCAAAGACCCAAAGGCATCCCCAAGGCACATGACCACAAGTGTTCTGCATTTGAATGAAACCAAGGAGGATAAAAATGCCCAGATGCAGGGTGGAAGTGCAACTATAGAGGAGAGTGGGCCTCTTCGCTTTCTATTGAGAGGAACCGAAGCCGACGACTGCAACTGTTTCTTTCAGCCTCGTAGGTGGTGAGGGCGACATAATTTTCATCGAATTCGTTGTTGATGGTTGTATAATTAAATTCATTCTCGACCTCGAGTTGTATGAAGAAAACTAGACAATAGGGCAGTCTTCCCCAACTTCTGGGGGTCTTAACCTCTCGACCCCTTTACATACGGCTTCATGATGGGACTGTCTGTTTTGGAACCTGATGGGATTTCTCCAAATCAAATAATTAACTAGGACGACAAAGCCACTGCCAAGGAAAAAGAGGGAGAGGCAAAAAGATGATGAAACTCTGAAGAAGTAATTGAGCCACGTTATTTATTACAATATGAAAAGTTATTTATGGCACCATATAATTTAAATTGTTTTCCAATTAATGTCATAAATAAAAAATAAAACTACATAAACATTTCGCTAAGAATAAAAATAAAATGAAGATATATTTTCTTCAATATCGATTGAATGTTATTTCCTATGATAACCCTCTCGTGGTATGGATGGTTTTTACGTAGACTGATGCAAGATGCTCAGTTATACCCATATATGACTTATGGATTTATTATTCTCAGACTTGTATCCATAGGTTTTTATTGTTTTAAGACTTATATTTTTAGCAAAAAATAGTAAATTCAATTGAAGGTTGAATATTTCAAGAAACTCAATACTCCTTCTTGACATGATATTAATTATATTATGCGAAAGGACAATTCTGTGATGTAGATTTATGATAAACAGATCCGTAGATGAGTAAAGGCCCTAAATTAATATCAAATGAGACATAAATAGGTTAGAAGTTCAAACTGGCTTTTCTATTTTGAACTTAAATAGCCATGATAAATAATATATGATATAACCACATTGTAAGTTTTTTTCCTTTTTCATTATTTCAATATACAAAATACTCCCCTTTTTACTTTTAAGTTTACGAATATACTTTTATGTAAAATATGAAATGACTAAGAAAAATACTAGTAATACAAAGAACGAAAGCCTTAATAAAAACATAATAAATACACACTAAAATAGTGAGGAATATAATTACATGGAAGTCTTAAAGGATCAGGATCAATCTTAAGAACTCTGATTAATTTTATTTCTCAATAGATATTTTTTATGTTAAATTGAGAAGTAATAAGTATTTGGATGGGGTGTACAAATGAATAAATTATTAAAATTATAACCAATAATGTCTCCCTACCCTATAATTTTCAAAATAGCGGATTATGATTTGAATATGGCAACGTTGTAATATTTTTATACATATTTTAAACTGTGATTGTTTTTTGAACATGTGAGTAACATTTCATAGAATTTTATTTGATATTTTTTGTAAATGTGTATATTGATTTGACCCAATTATAAATAAATATGGAGGCTAGACATCCAGCATACAATATTACTAACAAAATATTTCGAAATAATCAAATGAATGTCAGAGAAGCTTGTTAATTAACATGGGTTAATAGTATTATCCCAACTCGAAAATAAAACTAAGAGCAAAAAAATCAAAATTAATGAAAGAATGGACAATGTTTATTTATCAAAATCATAAGTTAGTCATTCAAACGAATGGATAGGCGTCTTCAATGTGAGCCTCCGTTAATTTTCTTCTGTTGTAACATTTGAATTATGGGAGGCAGAAAAGTGTAGTTTGAAGTATCGACCAAAGGAAGCATATATAGCAAAGCCTTGATTGTCTTCACCATTATTGGAATGCTGTCGTTGATGATTGCTAGCTGAGGAATGATCTCTGCATCCTGGAAGAGTTTTTGCTTTATTTATTGCCACGTTATTGTCCTCCAATTCGCCAATGATTGTCAACCGAGTTCGTGGATGAAGCTGAGCGGATCTATTAGTTTGGGCATCTTGTATATCTGAAAGTAATAAGAACGTTAGTATTATCGACACTTGAAGATTGAAAATTTATCACAAGCAATGAAATAGTATGAATGATATAAAATCTCTACATCTATTGTTATGGAGTTCCATAAGGAGCCTACTTTCAAAAGCTACAACTTTTTTATCAATATAAAAAAGAGACAGAAACTAGTCAAGTATCTATAAGTTCATTATGTATAGTTCCATGCAGGTTAATTTAATATTAGTTCAAAGTCACTAGGATCATTAAGGAGAGGTTCTGAAAAACAATTTACTCAAGCAAGAGACAAATTCGACTCATGTGATATCATGTCCTCATCCAATCTCCAGGACTACATCTACACGAAACACAGAATCCTTTTAGAGGCCACAGTGTCCATCCAGGTTTGACTCCGTCCCTGAGGAGGCATGACTTGGCCTACATTGCTACAACTCACTACAACAGACTACCAGGAGCGATCTTCAATTTTTGACGGACCTCGGAGGGCAGCCAAGTGCTTAGGGTCCTCTTTCTTCTGGTCACTTTTGGGTAGCGCTGAGACCTGCTGTAATCTTCCTCGCCTCTTTGATGATGGTAGAAACGGTGCTTGATGGGGACTTGAGGAGCCTCATGATCTCTTCTTACCTCAGCCCCACGTTTCATTGAAAAATCTACCACAGTTGCGCATTGATCCCTCCTAGCAGATCTATTCTTCTTTGCCTTCACTCATTCTTTCTGCGCCCTGGGCCTCGGACATTGATAATTATGATAATTAGCTAGCGTGAACTTACATCTATATAGGACGAAATAGAAGAGTAATGAACAATCTCTGAAACGTCTCCGTGGATCCCAAATTACACGTGTTAGATTGAAATAGAATGAATAAAACAAGTCTTCTTTTTTCCGTCCTGATTTTTTTAGTTGATATAAACTTTTTCCCCTCTTCCTACAATGAAAAAAATCAAAACAAATCAATGACAAGAAAATCAAGGGTAAAACTGTGTCGCTCTTCCTTTTTTTGCTTGCATTTCTTACTATTTCATCAGAAATAATAGCAAAATAATATAATCAGTTGGTGTACATGAAAAAAAGAACGGCCAAAAACAACAGTTATTTACAACTCGTTCAACAGCATCATTTGAAACCCATTGAAGCAAAAAATAGTGGAGGTTTGGTGCTTCCAATTGAATGTAGCCGTGTTTCTTACACTATTTATCTTTTGTTTTGGCCGGAAAGGATAAGAAATTATACTGTTAGGGCTATAACGATGTTTTTTTCCATCACTGTATATCACTCATGGACCATTTTTTCAGCTGCAAAGTTATATTTACATACTGTGGCGTCACGGAACATTCCATGTAGACCTCACCCAACCTTTAATTTATATATGTTTGTATGACATCACAAAGAGAAAAATAAATATGAATCCACATTGGTGACCCCAACGTGATATTTTTTGGTGTGTGTGATCGTTTAATTAGTATAATCATGACTAATACTTCCGTGGAAGTCGGAGCTGCTAGCTCAATATCATTATTCAAGGCCCCTCCTTTTTATAAAGACGACCCCTACCTCTGGATTTCATCGTTGGAGAATCAATTTCTATTGAATAATATCACAAAGTCAGTAAAAAAATATTTGCACACTATTTCCAACCTTCCCTTTGAAGTTATTCAAAGACTCTCTTATGAAGTTAGAGATCTACAGTCTGCGTCAAAGGACGATAGGGATCCTTATTTTTTCTTAAAAGAGGAAATTCTAAAAAAACTTACACCAAAACCGCCTGCAATTTTTCAAAGGATCGAAGAGGACAATGGCGCTATGCCATTAGCACAGTTTATCAATGAGATCGAACGACAAATTTCGAGCATGCCCAACTTTCAGTCTGAATTTATGAAACATTTAGTTATAAAGTTTTCTGACAAATCAGCCTATAACTCATTACTCTCCAAGCGTGCGGAGTTGAATTGTCATGGGCTAGCAGAGTTAGCTGATACTTTAGCAATATCCTCTTCGTCCGTGTTGCTTCAAAAGAAAATCCTACAAGTTTCTCTAAATTGAGAAAACAAATCTAAGAAAGGATTAAGATTGTGCTTCTATCATCAAAACTTCGGTGAAAATGCACATAGATGTACAACTCCGAGTATTTGTCAAAACTCCACAAGCGAGTGGCGGAGTGCCACTCCGAGCCAGACTGTAATTGACTATCAAACTTTAGTACTGTAGCGTCCACTTCACTTAACCATCGAAATAAACCACGCTTTTGGGCTACAGACAAAATTAGTGGTATTAAACCTCCTCGTGGATGCTGGGAGTGAAAGTACAACAATTCCTCGGAACTATGTAAAGAAAATTGATTCTCTTACTCAAGTCCGTTTGACAGCTGTTAATGGTTCGTCTATTAAAGTATTCGGCACTGCTAAACTTAAACTCGATTTTGGAATTGGAGTAAGCTTTTCGTGGAGTTTTACAGTCGCAGACGTATCATGTCCTATTATTGGAGCTGATTTTTCTTCGTCATTTTGCTCTCATGGTTGACCTACATAATGGTCGACTTCTTCACGCTCAAAAGTATAGATCAGTTAGGTTGATTTCTACTAATAAATAAATATTTCTCAATGTTGCAGCATCATTCACAAACCTATTTATAAGTCACACCTCATTAAACATACCGTACGGCACTCTATCGAAACTCTAGGGAGGCCAATAATACAAAAATTTCGACGTCTCTCTCCCACAAAACTCAAAGTAGCGAAAGAGGAGTTATGAAACTTTTGTCGATGGGATTTATACAGAGATCAAAATCTCCTTGGGGATCTCCATTGCACATGGTTAAGAAAAAGTCCGGGGATTGGAGACCTTGTGAGGATTAAAGAAGACTCAACAGTGATACAGTTTCTGATTCATATACATTACCTCATATTCAGGATTTACTGATAATTTGGTAGGATGTCGACTGTTTTCGAAGGTGGATTTAGTCAAAGCATATTACCAAATTCCTATGTCCGAAGCCGATAAGGAAAAAACGGTTCCCAAAGGATTATGACCACAAAGCTTTGTGACTACAGCTTTGTGACTACAGGTTTGTGACTACACAGGTTTGTGACTACACAGGTTTGTGACTATACAGGTTTGTGACTGTACAGGTTTGTGACTACACAGACTTGGGACCAAGTGTTAGGGGTCGTACACAAATCACACAATATTATTGTGTGATTTGGGTTGGGTTATCGATTTATTTTGGTACAAAATAATATTGACATAGATATATATTTATATATGTATATACAGATTGAATGAAATTTGAAATTGTGAATCTTATTTTCTGGTTATTTTACAAAAGAATACAATTTTTTTCTCATAATTGACGATTGGAAATGACTGTATAGAAGAAAATATATAATTTTTTAAAAGAAACTATCAACCCGTTACCTGGAGGCTTACAATTGCACGTAGATATCGGATCTTATTTTGTTTATTACGATATTGGGTAACTTTCTGTGATAGTCTATTGGCTATTTCCAAATATTTCTGCTTTTGTTTCCCCGAATTTTGAACCTCAGCGTTGGCTAGAACTAAACTTTGAATGCAATATCATTTTTTATACGGTCTTAAAATTTCCAAATGGTTGGTTTTGGACTTTGAATAAGTGATTTAAGGCTATTGTGGAACCCTTCACAAGCATTAGTGGTCTTGGGCGCACACACTTCTCCATCACGAAAATGATTCCATAGAGAAGGAGGAAACTTTGCTTCTCTGTATTCCCCGAGTCTAATCTCCGGTCCTCGAATGTAGGTGTGCTCAAAATTAACTAGTAGCTCCTGAATCGGGTCATCATAATCGTCCTCTTCATTATTTTGGTGCAACAAACGGCCTAGTTCTTGAAATAAACCAATACGTCGTCTTCAGGGACAAATGAGAGAGCTGGAAGGCATTTGGTAAGAACGTTCAATTTGGGCTGGGAATCAAATCCTTTGTTCAATTTGGGCCTAATCAAATCCTTTGTTCCACCTATCCTCATAAATGGATTGAGATAGATGAAAAAAACATCCCGATATTTTTGTTTGGTGGAATTCAGTCCGAAAAGCGCTCATTGCAGCAATTTCGAAATTCAAGACTACTTTCCGGGGACAGTATCCATCTAAAAGTTATTTGACGTTTTGAAGCATTCTCCTATACGTTTGGATCGTTTTATTTGGGAGGAGATAATAAATACAGGGAGGGTAACTACTCCCAACTTTTGCATAGATTGTGTACAGCTGAAACCAAATTTCCATCACAAGCTCAAAAGTTCCATCACAAAACCAGTCCGCATACAACAAGCACTCCACTAGTTCTCTTTTTCCTAGTCTCAATATTCTTTCAGGGTCATTTTTTCCAGAATCAAAAAGAATAATGTCGAGATACTTCTCTGGGATATCAATTATTCCTCGTTGGGTTTGGAATTGCAATTATTTGTTTACGCCTCTGGTTTCTCACCATTTCCTCAAGAGCTGCTTTTTGGGGCATCCTTTGCAAAACGTCGTCTGATACCCCCTCGGAGTTCCAAATTCCAACCCCATATAGCCCCAAATATAGCCACTGCATTTTGGGGTTCTCAGTTAAACACAATAAAACTATTTTATGTTAAAATACACAAATGATCTTTTCCTTATCTCAATTGCAAGCAATATAAACAACATAAATGATAAATAATAGTCTTTTACCTTTATTAGGTCACATTTATATTAAAACATCCCTTCTTTTTGTTATTAGTGGCTGTAACCTAGAATAATGAAAATATCAGAAAATTTTCTAACTCCCTCTCTCTCACACACAAGATATGAGTGCCAGATCAACTGCAATAGCATCACACTTACTTCAGGCTTTGCAGGTGGTGGTTCTGTAGGTTGGGTGATGGTGCACAAGACCTAAAATTTCCACTTTCATTGACCCCGGGTCCGGCAGACCCGAACACCCTCTATGTAATGTAAATGTGTAGGGGGGGTGTATGGTGTGTAGTCACTGAAAACGTGTTGTGATATATGTTCTTCACAGAAAATGAGCCAAGCCAATGAATCTGAGTTTGAAATAAAAAAAAATTCGTATTACTTTTCTTTGAGACAAAAATGAAAACAGGTCCCACAGACCTGAACACCACACAAGGTTAAGGCAAGGAGCGAAAATACCAGACATTGGGCGAGGGATTTACCGATCGTGATGCTTGGACTTCGGGCTTCAATCAAAGAAGATCTCGGGTACTCATCTGCAACTGCAGTTTATAGTGAAAATTTACATTTACCAGGATTTTTTTTCATCAAATAAAAAAAATAACAGCATCAGAGCCCATGATCAAACAATGTTGAAAGAATTCAAATTTACCGTTTCAACAGCCCAGAAGACATTGTTTAAAACAAGGAACAATTAATAAGAAATTAAAGTCGTCGACTTATGTGTTTCGTTTTGTCAAGATAAGGTCATGCCACCACTCTCAGCACCATACTCGGGCCCATTCAAAGTCCTTTCTAAGTATGAGGATTATTTAATTTTGGACCTCGGAACAGGAAGGACTCCGTTTCTATCGATCGCCTAAAACCGTGTTTATACGGTAAAGACATTTTAAAAGATTTAGTAGAACATTCAATCTCTTCTTCAGGACGTGTTTGTACAAGGAAAAATGATGAGTTCTTGTTTGTTTATCTTATTTTTATATGCGTACTTTATCTAATATTTTTTTTGCCGAATTTTATTTCATTTTGTATGCTTATTTTATTTTATATTTTTTATTTTATTGCATTTTAATTGTAGCTTTGATAAATAATTATTTTTATTTTAACTTGAGGGGGGAGTAGTGTGGAGTCACGGAACATTCCATGTAGACCTCACCCAACCTTTAGTTTATATATGTTGTATGATGTCACAAAGAGATAAAAATATTGAATCCACAATACGTTCCAGGCTTTAGAAAGCCATCGAGACCATTAGAACCATTAAAAACGACTTTATTATCGAATAATTGAGAAAAAATTATTAGGCATCTATGCTCCTCATATCTATGTTCATCGTTCTAAAGGTATCGTGATTGTTAAAATTCTTCGTTCCGTAACAAAAGGATTAATATCAATATATATATATATTAGGGTTGTTCTTATTTTTCAAATGTTTGAAATGTTAGCCATTGAGTGGATTTTCTGTTTCTTGGTGATAAAAGAAGACGACATACAAAGTTTGAACAAAATCGGTCAACATTACGAGGTCGCGCAAAGAGGTCAAAGTTTTAAAAATTTAGTAAAAATATAGTTTCCGCAAATTTCTTCAAAATGGTGGACGTTACAGACTTCAATAATAATTATTAATTTAAAGGAAATCTAATTTACTACCAGACGTATGTTTGATGTTTTTTAATAAAACAAAGTTTTCAGTAAAAACAAAGCAAGAAAGGGAGTGAGTATTGTTAGCTTATTTCATAGCTTTTTTGTATCAATTAACTTCACTCGCCTGTAGAAGATGACTTGTTCGCTTCAGAGTAAAATAGTACTTTTAAGTTTAGTAAAACTTTAGATGATAAATCCAAAAATGACCTTGGTTGCATTCTATCAGTTCAGAATTCAGTACAATCTGAGTTTACATCATATGATTCAGAGCCTGTATTGACCTATAAGAAATCGATTATGAAAAAAATAAATAATAATTTGTTTCTTAGATTTGCGTCAAGGTATCCTCTCAAAATTTTACTTTGTCTCTGACGCATACATAATCCATTATATGCGTCATTTTGTACGCAAAATAGGCTTTTTTTAATGTACATATAACTCTCTACTTATTAAACTCACATGATTTAGTATACCAAAATATTAAAGCTGGTTAACCAAGCTTTCATTTGATATGTTTGGTGTTCTAAAAATCGCTATACTTTAAGAGATATAAGCAAATACGTACTGTCCCCCAAAAATTGTCTTTTGATATGAGAATATACGATTACCATCTGGTAATAGTGTTAGTGTTACCTGGATAGAAAGAGAAAGAGAAGGGAGGGGGTATTTTTCCCTCCCTTCTCTTCCTTTTTTCTTGCTATCCAGGCAACACTAACAGGCTTACCAGATGGTAATCGTATATTCTCATATCAAAAGATCAATTTTTGGGGGACAGTACGTATTTGCTTATATCTCTTAAAGTATAGCGATTTTTAGAACACCAAACATATCAAATGAAAGCTTGGTTAACCAGCTTTAATATTTTGGTATACTAAATCATGTGAGTTTAATAAGTAGAGAGTTATATGTACCTTAAAAAAGCCTATTTTGCGTACAAAATGACGCATATAATGGATTATGTATGCGTCAGAGACAAAGTAAAATTTTGAGAGGATACCTTGACGCAAATCTAAGAAACAATTATTATTTATTTTTTTCATAATCGATTTCTTATAGGTCAATACAGGCTCTGAATCATATGATGTAAACTCAGATTGTACTGAATTCTGAACTGATAGAATGCAACCAAGGTCATTTTTGGATTTATCATCTAAAGTTTTACTAAACTTAAAAGTACTATTTTACTCTGAAGCGAACAAGTCATCTTCTACAGGCGAGTGAAGTTAATTGATACAAAAAAGCTATGAAATAAGCTAACAATACTCACTCCCTTTCTTGCTTTGTTTTTACTGAAAACTTTGTTTTATTAAAAAACATCAAACATACGTCTGGTAGTAAATTAGATTTCCTTTAAATTAATAATTATTATTGAAGTCTGTAACGTCCACCATTTTGAAGAAATTGGCGGAAAACTATATTTTTACTAAATTTTTAAAACTTTGACCTCTTTGCGCGACCTCGTAATGTTGACCGATTTTGTTCAAACTTTGTATGTCGTCTTCTTTTATCACCAAGAAACAGAAAATCCACTCAATGGCTAACATTTCAAACATTTGAAAAATAAGAACAACCCTAATATATATATATATATATATATATATATATATATATATATATATATATATATATACATTTACATGTATTCTACCTCAGTAAGGTTACATTCCTTAAAATTAAAACAATAAATTTTTATTATGGGAGAATATAAATATGTAACTAGAATACATGCAAATGTATATATATATTGATATTAATCCTTTTGTACGGAACGAAGAAAATTTAAACAATCACGAAACCTTTAAAACGATGAACATAGATATGAGGAGCATAGGTGCTTAATAATTTTTTTCTCAATTATTCGATAATAAAGTCGTTTTTAATGGTTCTAATGGTCTCGATGGCTATTCTAAGCCTGGAACGTATGTAAATATAACTTTGCAGCTGAAAAAATTGTCCATGAGTGATATATCTATCATAACGTGAAAGTGTCCGTTTTGTCCCATTTTTTGCGACTATAATGCAATTATCTCATTACATAACAGAGTTTTTGGAAATATTACTTTACCAATAGATTTATTGATCTTTCTTCGAAATTGTATTGGCAATGCATTAATGTAATTGCGCCTTGTCCCTGAAAATCATAGATCCGTATGTACCATTGGCTACAACATGAAAATTTTAAAATTCAAATGTGGCCAGAAAAACAAAAGCCCATGTTCAAAATAGCAATTTATCATTGCATGGACGCCATAGAATCATTTTTTAAAGTTTTGGCCGTTTGCAATTTTTTTGTTGCATAGTGTAATCGCTCCGACAAATTAATTAGTTAAGCTTACAATCAAATAAGTGTAAGAAGTAAAAATATGTATCGGTGTTTGAACAATAAAGTATTTTCGTGTTTTTTATCAAAACTGAGACTTATATGGGCAGGGTAAATACTAATACTTTTTTTAGCAGATTCTCATATAGGTATTTTAAGCAATTTATATATATAATATATATATTCATGTTTTGTTGTGAAAAGATATCATATACTGCTATATTTTGAATAAATAATCAACTAGAGCGGGACACTTTTGCTAAAGAACAGTCCCCATGTATTTCGATTGTTTACTTTAAAGAAGTTGAAAGGGTTCAATCTATCTTATGAGGATGTCCGATCTTTTTTATCTCTATATATATATTAGCCTGTCCGTTTTCAGGTCACTCGCTCCGATTTTTTGCTCCAAGCACTTTCTGCTGCGTAGTGATGAAAAAATGAGATTGAGAAAGTTTCAGCCTTCAAAGGCCATTTTTGTGACGTACAAGCCACTCAAAGTTTCAAAAGGCCGTTTTTGGGGTCAAAAATGGCAATTTTCAAGTGGCTTGTGCTGTCTGAGTTTTAGTGATTCGAGTTAATTTTTTCCTAAGGGTTGCTTGAAGTCTCATCTTTCAATAAAAATTTTGGAGCAATCAAGCAAATAATATTTCTATTGTTTTTGGCCCGTTCAGTAGGCCTCTTTTGGCCCAAAATAGGCATTTTGTTTTTTTGCTAATATTTGCCCTAAAAGTTATCTTAGCAATTTTGTTATTTTATGGCAAAAATAATTGCCTTGTCATAATGCACGTTTTGTGCAATTTTCATAATGATTAAGAGGATATAGACGTTTTGATAGAAAATATTGTGTTTATTGTTATGAAATATGTTCAATTGCAGAAATAAAATCGCTAGTTAGACTTTACAATATTATTTATTTCCTCATGGAATAAGTTTTTTTATTATAATTTTACTAACTTTATATTGGTTTTTAAGATGAGTAAAATACCTACATGTAGCACGTATAATATTATTACTCATTTTTATTTACTACAAAAATAATAAAAAGTTGGTTATGCAACTAATAAATAAGATCATTATATGTAGATATAATGTAAATAGTTTAATCAGGTCTCACAAAAAATATTGAAATATTGAATGCAAAAGATCAATCGAGAAAATTTTCCAGAAGATACACTTCCAAATGTTTTTATAGTAGCATAACAAAATACAGAGATTTTTATTGTACATGGATGAAAAAGAACATACAGAAACAAGCAACAAAAATATTTGAAATATTAAAAGCTTTGAAAAAAATACTGATTGAAAATAAAATGCAAAGATTATTGGCAACCTATGAGCATTTTATATGTATCCGAATTCAAAACAACTTTACATAAAACTCCCTCCACCAATACACCATGCTCGGTTTGGTCGAAGGTCGTTCATTACATTAAGTTGGAGAGTCTTGGCCTTACAGAGGAAGTAAATAATTTCAACAATAATTCTTTATACAATTCCAGATGTTTTTTTGACAGCACACCAAAATACGTCTTCACCAAAAAGAGATATAGAAGCTGTTTGGAAAATGAGCTTTATAACACAGCAATCCATCACTTTACGAAAAATGTTTGAGAGTATGTTAAACAAACTTGGCATTTACATGGAAGTACATGATTCTTTAAAGTCTTGGAGACGAATCTTACCGGGATCAAGAAAGGTTGGACATGACAATCGATTACTATAAGAAAAAATAAAGAGATATTTTTAACCAGATATAACCAACAAAAATAAAAAAAAAAGAAACAATTAGTATATTTCGCACCCTTTTTCTTTTCTTATGTTTAACTTGCTTGTAAGGGTCAAGAAAATATGGAATGGATGAGACTACTACATAGTACTGGCATCTTATATCTCATAATACGGAATTAAAAATAAATTAATTAAGAATAAAAAAATCTTTAAAAATATCAAATATGACTTTCAAAAAGTCCAGTATATGAATGATCTCTAGGGGGACATTAGACTTGTTCAAATTAACACTTTTCATTAAAAACATTCAAATAGATGATTTCTGGTTCTCCAAGGCTTAAATAATCGACAGGAAAATATTTTTGAATTTGGGTCGCCGGAATGCCTGCGCATGGGCCATTTAGGGCAGCGCCAATGAAAATTGAGTTTTTATGAGGATTAGTAATCCAAGTGAGATTTAAAGAAAAATTATTATACAAAACGGTATGACAAACCAAATATATTTTATTAAAAATTGCAATTTGTTTTTCAAAATTTCAAGTTATTTAGTAACCGACTACTTATTTAGATACATATGTTTTAAGAGAGCTATGCATGTACGCGTATATATATATTTCAACATTGAAAAGGAAGGGAAAATTATTTCTAAAATCAAATTTTACCTATTTTCCTAAAATAATTTTTAATTTTATAAAAATACGCTACAATATTTTTGATACCAACCGATATGCACAGTCTAAATTACTTACTTTTTAGACATATAAACAAAAGAAAACCAAGGAAGGGTTCAGCAAAATTAATTGAGGAAAAAACTTGGGAAAAACATGTTTTATTTTGCTTGTCGCCACCACATTCCAAAATTATAATTTGAGGAGTATGTGATACTCTTTTTAGCAAGATTAAAAGTCAAACAACAATATTTTTAGCTATGTGAAAGATAATTCGAATACAGTGGATAAAAACAACCCCAAAACTTAGGCGAAGTGCAGCAAGAATGGAAGGAAATAAAGGCAAATACAACTGCAATTGAAAAAATCCTAGATAAGACCAGTCCTAGAGCTGATTATAGAGAAGTGGCCAAGTTGTGTTTTATACTGATTGGGATAAATCCTCCTCGAGATATCCATTGGACCAAACCAGGCGCTTTCACAAGCACAATGGATGGCGAGGAATATTTACAGTATGAAGATGTAGATAATCTCTGAAAAACTGCAGTATTCAACTACAATACTTCCAAGCTAAAGTGATTAAAGAAACTATTGGCCTTGTTCTACACTAGATACTGGATAACCTCTACGTCAACAACTGATGCTCCAATAAACGATCTTCTTCTTTTCAAAAACATGCTTCAATATTTTCGTCAAGACAGTAAAGAAGTAACTTCTGTTCTCAATAAGCTAAAGAACCACCGTTGGTACCTCACCCAGAAAGCAGTAGTAATTGCATTGTTTAGCTCACACGAAAGTATGACCAAGACCGCTAAAGAAAAGGTCGCAGTAAAGTTTTCAAAAACATCGAAGCCTGAGAGGTACAGAAAAGGAAAACCAATGATTACTTAGATAACAACCTTCTTTGACCTTATCAGACCTGAATCGCACTTTTTATTTTATGCTTTGTGAGTAAATTGTGATCGGCTAACATTCCTGCCTAGACTTGGGAACATTATTCCTCTTACCTAAAAGCATTGAAATTTAAAATCAGTAAAAGTGACAAATGTGTAGCTGAAAGAGGACTAAAAATGATTAGTGACTTCGCTGCAAAGATTACAGCGGATGAAGAGCAGAGACATCATTTATTACAAGTTGTCAAATATAACTGGCAAAATACAACAATCTAAGGAAATCTACAGTGAATCAATGACCAAGGTATATATGTATGTGTAAAAAAATTAGACCATCTAATAAATAAATTAGTCATCATTGAAATTATTTTTACATTCATTTGTATGTGTATATTTTGAACTTCTGTATAAATTGTGAATAAAATTTGCCGATCAATTAGTCTTATTTATTTCTTAAAAAAAGGAAAATACATCCAATAATGTCAATGAAAGAAACCAAAAAATATTTACTGCAGGCACGCTACATATAAACATACCACAAAATATACATCCCTTCTATTGAATCAGTTTCTTTGGTTTTCCTTTGTTTATATGTCTAAAAAGTTATTATTACTGTGCATATTGTCCGGTACCATATATATTATAGCATATTTTTCGTATAATTAATAATTATTTAAAAAAATAGGTAAAATTTAGATTTTAGAAATAATTTTCCCTTCCTTTCCAATGTTGAAATATATGTAATACGACGTACATGCATAGCTCTCTTAAAACATATGTATCTAAATAAGTAGTCGGTTACAAAATAACTTGAAATTTTGAAAAACAAATTGCAATTTTAATAAAATATTTTGGTAATGTCATACCCGTTTTGTATAATAAATTTTTCTTTAATGTCACTTGGATTACTAAATCCTCATAAAAACTCAATTTTCATTGGCGCCGCCCTAAATGGCCCATGCGGCAGGCATTCCGGCGACCCAAATTCAAAAATATTTTTCCTGTCGATTATTTAAGCCTTGGAGAACCAGAAAATCATCTATTTGAATGTTTTAATGAAAGTGTTAAATTTGAACAAGTCTAGGGACCATCCACACAAAAGGGTAGTGCGCTGAGTGTAGTGGAAAACGTATTAACCTTTTACGTATTTATTTTACTCATCTTAAAACCATATAAAGTTAGTAAATTATAATAAAAAACTTATTCATGAGGAATAAATAATATTGTAAAGTATAAATAGCGATTTTATTTCTGCAAATGAACAATAGTTCATAACAATAAACACAATATTTTCTATCAAAACGTCTATATCCTCTTGATCATTATGATTTATTGCACAAACGTGCATTATGACAAGGCAATTATTTTGCCATAAAATAACAAAATTGCTAAGAAACTTTTAGGGCAAATATTAGCAAAAACAAAAAATGCCTATTTTGGCCAAAAGAGGCCTACTGAACGCCAAAACAATAGAAATAGTTATTTGCTTGATTGCTCCAAAATTTTTATTGAAAGATGAGACTTCAAGCAACCCTTAGGAAAGAAATTAACTCGATATCACTAATTCAGACAGCACAGCCACTTGAAAATTGCCATTTTTGACCCCCAAACGGCCTTTTGAAACTTTGAGTGGCTTTGCAGTCACAAAATGGCCTTTGAAGGCGAAACTATCTCGAATCATCATTTTTCATACTAAGCTCAGAAAGTGCTTGGAGCAAAAATCGGCTATTGACTTAAAACGGGATAGGCTTAATAATATATATATATATATATATATATAGCTTCCTTATTATCCTCTACAATATACTCTAATGCATGGCGTAATAGCCTAAAGCTTAGATTTACAATACAATCAACAAAATACTGAATGATTGGATATACATGTCTATTAAAGCAAATAATAAATAACCA
This sequence comes from Caligus rogercresseyi, assembly GCA_013387185.1. NCBI lineage: Eukaryota > Metazoa > Arthropoda > Copepoda > Siphonostomatoida > Caligidae > Caligus > Caligus rogercresseyi. The sequence goes on along the minus strand of CP045890.1, from coordinate 5,895,587 downwards.
TCGTCTATTTATAGACACAATATATTTCAATTCATCCATAACAAAATATAGGTACACAGAGTAAAAATAAATCCTTAAAAGATGAGTCGCAGCATATCAGATGATTTTTCTAAAAGACCTGTAAAAGAAAAGACTAACCTAAGTATACGTGATGTAAGGATTTCCTCAACAAAAGAATCATTCGAAAAAGTTACTTTTTATAACAATGGGCTGATAAAGCAAAATGGTTAATTTAACAACTTCCAATGTTATGTCTAATAAAAAGGAATGGATGATCCTCCTATCCTTGAACATGGTTTTTGGGCACAAGGGCGCAAAAAATCGTTTTTGACTTACTGACTCCATTATTAAATTACATTTTTTTGGGATTCATAAAAAATATCAAAGTTCACTATAGTAAAGCCTAGTTTTTTATACATAGCTGACAATTAAACCAACAGAACACCATGAAAGAGATAAAAACTTTTTAGACTAGTTTATAAATAACAATAATGCCATCAAAAAGATTTTGGGTTTCTAAAAGGCAAGACTCTGAAAGTTTAGGTAGATAAATCACTGAAAACTCAAAATATGTTGTCTAAACATTTATTTTAAGTATTTATGAATAATTTAAATATACTAACTGAATCAAGATAATTGGTGATAGATATCAGAAGATATCATAAATTAATAATGGATTTGTTAATATAAGTATTGGTTACGTAATATTACTTATCTTTTTAAATTGTGATCGTGATGCACAATTTTGATTTAAACTTTTTTTAAATAAATTATAAAGAAGCAAATCCTCTGGTGCAACCTTGCTAAAGATTTTATTGGATTAAAATGTTTGTTTTTTTAAGCATTAGTCTATATCCTTTCCAATGTGTGACTTAAACAAATATATTTATAAGCAAAGAGATCTAAAAACTTTTCAATTTTAACTTTAAGTTCTTTCATATATCAGCATTTGTAGGCTTTTTTTCTATGAGCGACATAAAAGATCGGGCAACAAGGAGGTCATATACATCGAATAATACGACGATGACCACTATTGCAAAATATATTTTGATCATATATGAGCATAAACTGTAGTGCACTTCTTCCACTTGTGATGATTCAGAAGTTCCTTCAAGGTTCCTAAAATGTAATAAATTAAGTTGAAATATAGGTGTGGAACGAACCTGAATTGTTTTTATTTCGTTTGGATTCTCCAATAGATATCTTGATGTGGTTTTATTTCCTCGTTTTGGTTCTATATTGTTTTATAAGGGCCCAATTCTGTAAAGCAAAAAGATTTCGTTGTGAGAGGAAAATGATGAGAAATGTCAAAGATGCTATAAGCAGAGAATAATAATAAGATTATATAACGACATATGAGAGCTTACAATGTAGATTGTACCAGAACTTCAGTTAGTTAAACGACCATAACATATAAAACGCTGTTGCTTCTTGAGGCTGTTTGTTCATACTAAAATACATAGCAAATACAATATTTTTTCTATATTCTTTCTCATACTTTGCGCAAAAAGGAAAATATTTATTAATACAAGGCCATAGATTTTTTAAAGAATTGAGTGGGACTTATAGGACTCTTGTGACCTTCCTTCAATACAAATAAATAATTGATACATTACGCTGTATATTAATAGTTGTGCAATTAATTACAACAAATATAAAATATTTATAGGAAACACATATTAAATCTAAGAAAAAATAAAGAAGTAAATGCATTTCGGTGTATCCACAACCAGGATCGGAGCTTCACCGGCAACAAAAGGGTTGCTCTTTTATAAGGCATAAAGACTTAGAGCATGCCAACCTATCCGTCCGGAGGACATCCAAGGGAATATGATGGCTGTTCCGGCTGGGGATCGTACTCCATCAATGGGAATTTCATGGATCGTGTCTACTTATTGTTCCTGCACATATAAACATCCTCCCATCAACGTTATACAATGAAAAAAAAGAGGATAAGTCGGACTCTTAATCAATTTATGTGATCTTATTTTTTTGAAATCAGTATATTCCTTCAAGGCTTACATTTTAAACTATATAAAACGTTTAACCATATTTATACCACAGCTTCGGTTGGATATAGAAATATATCAGTTCGGGATAAATATATATATTTTTTCTTGGCCAACAGGCTTCATTTTATAATTCAAACAAAACAACAAACAATAGAAATATTTTTTTTTAAACTTGAAAGAACATTTGAGTAAAAACATAATTTCTTACGACATGATTCCTTTAAAACTTTAACGTGGAGCTTAACCATTGATAAAATCCCCAAAATATCGTTGCATGAAGCACTTCTCCTTGCATATAGTACATGTTTTGTAATTATAGAATGTATAAACGTTCATCGAGTCCAAAATAAAAGGCTGTAAAGTCACTTCTCTTAAGTTGATAAAAACTTAAATTGTCGATTAAAAGATCGGGAAGGGTTTTTTATAAAGGGCCAAGAATTGTGCAGTCATATAAAAAGTGCTCACTGGACTCATTTACCTTGATCTTTCGTGAAAAAAGTGTCTCGCACTTCGAGTGTACCAGAGAGAACACGGTTCAGGAACGAAAAGAAAAGGAGACAAAATCCTCCTGATAATAAAGCAAAATATATACTTTCTTGGCACACTTACGATCCATGATGATCTCCATGATGTGTGTTTTATATGAGGGGGAATCACGGCATATATGGAGATAACTACTGTAGAAACAATAGGATTCACCCCCGGGGTTTTCTAATTCCTAATTCTCCTAAAGGAATATGAACTCCTCAAAAACCCTCTAACGACTAAATGATATTGTGAGAAACAACAACAACAACTACATCCTTTTTTTGATATTTCCGTATAATGTTTATTATTATTATTATTTATTTTAAGGAAGATGGATTCCTCAGGAATTTTATAAAAACGTTTTAAGGTCAGGGACTTTTTTTTTTTAGGATACGTATTGTAAAAGGCGAAGAAGATATAGGTATGTAGGTAGGTAGTTATTGAATTAAACACACTCAGTCACTTCAAAGCAGGTACTTCCTCTTCTCTTGCGTATAACAATTCGGTCATCCAGGGAGGGGGAAAGCGTCTGACGCATTTCTCTTGGGTATTCTAAAGAATGATTTTTTCGTCTGGTTTGGGTCGCCGGGGCCAAACAACTTACAAAGTGGTTGCCCCGTATTTCACTATATGATTGTTTTTTTTTGTTTTGCTTGATGAAGGAGTTTAATCCTGTGAAGCCAGCACACATTAAGAAAAAAATGTTTGTTGTCATGCAGAGTTTACCTCTATAAAAAGTCATTGCTTCCCTCAACTCAACATCATTCTCAATCACTTGGATTGACCGAGCACATCCACACTTGGAGTTGTTCGATTAAGGGAAATTCTCAAGATGAAAACTTTGGTAAGGGATAATATCATCTATAATAATAATTTGGAGTAGGAAATTGATTGGTTATACATATCTTATATCTTGATCTTTATAGGCACTACTTCTGGCCATTGGCCTTCTGACTTCCGCGGCATTGGGAAAGTCCCTTAAGGAACAAGAGAAAGAAGCAAAGCTTGAGAAGAAGGCCGAGGAGGCCATCAAGGATGAAGCCAAGGAGAAGAGTGTAGAAGCTGAGGCCAAGAGTGAGAGCGAAGAAGATACTCGAAAGGAGAGGGATTTGTCTACTTATGGAGCACCTAGCAGCGGGTCAATTGGATCTGCAGCATCCAACACCCTAGGAAGTGCCATATCTGCCATTGGAGGAGGATTCACACCTATTCTAGGAGGGGGAAGCTCTTTTTCTTCTGGATCTAGTGGAATCGGGTCTGGAGGAGCCATCTCTTCGGGTTCTTCTGGTATCATTTCCTCTGGTAGCTCTTCTGGCATCATCTCTGGTGGTGGCATCTCTTCTGGTGGTTCCATCTCATCTGGTAGCTCTTCTGGCATCTCTCTGGTGGCTCCATCTCATCTGGTAGCTCTTCTGGCATCATCTCTGGTGGATCTTCTTTCTCCTCAGGATCCTCTGGTATTATCTCTGGTGGTGGCGTTTCATCTTCCGGAGTTATTACAAGTGTTTCCTCTGGATCAGCCATTGCCAGCGCTCCTGCTGTCGGTGGAGGTTGCCGTACCGTTAACGAACAAGTCTGCTCTACAGTCAATGAACAACAATGCTCCACCGTTAACGAACGTCAATGCAGCACCGTCAACGAACAACAATGTACCACCGTGAATGAACGCCAATGCTCCACTGTCAACGAACAACAATGCTCCACTGTGAATGAGCAACAATGCTCCACAAAGACTGAGCAACAATGCAACACCGTAACAGACACCGTGAACGAGCAACAGTGCAGCACCGTCAATGAGCAAGAATGCAGAACCGTCAACGAGCAAAAATGTAACACCGTCAGTGAACAGAAATGCCGCACCGTTACTGACACTGTCAATGAACAACAATGCTCCACTGTTAACGAACGAAATGCAGAACCGTCACGGATACCGTCAATGAACAGCAATGCTCCTCAGTCAACGAGAGACAATGCCAGACCGTCACAGATACCGTCAACGAGCAACAATGTAGCACCGTTCAGGAGCAAGAATGCAACACTGTTACCGACACTGTCAACGAACAGCAATGCAGCACTGTCAACGAACAGAAGTGCCGAACCGTCAACGAACAGCAATGCCAAACTGTTACTGATACCGTTAACGAACAACAATGTAGCACTGTAAACGAGCAGAAATGTTCCACCGTCACGGACACCGTCAATGAACAACAATGCAGCACCGTCAACGAACAACAATGTAATACCGTCACTGATACCGTCAACGAACAGCAATGCACCACTGTCAATGAGCAGCAATGTTCCACCGTCAACGAACAACAATGCTCCACGGTTAACGAAGAGCAATGCACAACCGTCAACGAACAGCAATGTACCACTGTTACAGACACTGTCAATGATCAGCAATGCACAACAGTCAACGAACAACAATGTACCACCGTCAATGACCAACAGTGCTCCACTGTGAACGAACAGCAATGCAACACTGTGACCGACACAGTTAACGAACAACAATGCAGCACCATTAACGAGCAGCAATGCGAAACCGTCACCGACACTGTGAACGAACAGCAATGCACCACCATTCAAGAGCAAAAGTGCGAAACCCAATATATGATTCGTTATGAACAGCAATGCTCTACCGTCAATGAACAGCAATGCACCACCGTCAATGAGCAACAATGTACCTCCGTCAATGAGCAAGTCTGCGAAGAAGTTTGTGATTCTTCATCCGGATATGGTGCTCCTTCCTCTGGAGGCTATGGTGCTCCTACAGCTCCTATCTGCCGATCTCAATGCAGATCCGTTCCCCGTCAATCCTGCTCCAATGTCCCAAGACAACAATGCAGTTCATCTCCCCGTCAATCATGCCAAAATGTTCCTCAACGTGTTGAAGAGCAAGTTTGCAACAGCATTCCCCGTCAAGTCTGCAACAATGTTCCTCGCTCAGTTCAACGACAGGAGTGCCGCAACGTTCCCCGTCAACAATGCCAAAATGTTCCCCGACAAGTTCAACGACAGGAATGCACCAATGTCCCCCGTCAAGAATGCCAAAATGTACCTCGTCAGCAATGCTCCAATGTTCCCCGAGAACAATGCTCCAATGTTGCTCGCCAAGTTCCCAGACAAGAATGTCAATCTGTTCCCCGTCAAGAATGCACATCTGTTCCCCGTCAGCAATGCCAACTGTCCCCAAACAAAACTGCCAAAATGTCCCCGTCAAGCATGCCAGAATGTACCCCGCCAAGTTCAACGTCAAGAGTGCACAAATGTTCCCCGCCAACAATGCCAGAATGTTCCTCGCCAAGTTCAACGTCAGGAGTGTCAGAACGTTCCCCGTCAAGCATGCCAGAATGTTCCCCGCCAAGTCCAACGTCAAGAGTGCCAAAACGTCCCCAGCCAAGAATGCCAGAACGTCCCCCGCAAGCATGCCAGAATGTTCCCCGCCAAGTCCAACGCCAAGAGTGCAGAAATGTTCCCAGACAGCAATGCCAAAATGTCCCCCGACAAGTCCAGCGTGAAGAGTGCCGCAATGTTCCCCGCCAACAATGCCAAAACGTTCCTCGCCAAGTTCCCCGTCAGGAGTGCCAAAATGTTCCTCGACAAGCCTGCCGCAACGTTCCCCGACAAGTACCCCGTCAGGAATGCCGCAACGTTCCTCGACAAGCTTGCCGCAATGTTCCCCGGCAACAATGCCGAAACATTCCTCGGGAACAGTGCCAAAACGTTCCCCGACAGGTTCAGCGTCAAGAGTGTCGTAGTGTTCCACGACAAGAATGCCGCAACGTTCCTCGTCAAGCTTGTTCCACCGTTCCCCGTCAAGCCTGCTCCAATGTTCCTCGTCAGGCCTGCTCCACAGTTCCCCGACAAGCCTGCTCCAACGTTCCCCGCCAGGCATGCACCAACACTCCCCGACAACAGTGCACAACCGTCCCACGACAAATCTGTGATCAGCAATCCGTTTATGGCGGAAAGTAATCCAACTCTTCAGGACATGGCAAGTAGCCATAAAGGAACCCTGGAAATTGTTTTCTTATTTTTATTAAGTTATTCAACGTGCAAATAATCTTTCAATATTGTTCGCTCATGTTTTTATACTCTCTGCTTATTTATTTACTTTTGAGCTACAAATTGAAATACAATGATACACAAAATTACTCATAGCATATTTTATTATATTGACATCCAGAAAATACTGAAAATATGACGAAAGATATCGAATCAACAAATGTCCTAAAGATTCATATATGTTATAATCGTAATGTTCAGTTTGGATTCAACAACCTTCGCGGCAAAATATTTTTGTTAATAATATTCAACTCTGGTTCAACCAACATTCCAAAGTATACTTCAGAATATTTTATTAATTAATACTTTGGTTATCAATTTATCTTAGGCTAAAAAAATGGGTAAGTATTATATTGATCTTATTTTCTTGGCATGCACATGCTGTGAGACTATGAAAGTTGAGGCACTGACGTCATCAGCCCATTTTATATTATTATTATTGAACCTCATTCATGGGCCTTTGTCCTTCAAGACTGAAGTCTAAGAAAAGTGATGACTTCACTGCGACAAAGGAATTTTAAAATCAAGGGCATTAGCCATGATTCAAGTAGGAGTGTTCTACGATATAGGTATACTTTTTTGCAATAGCTCTTCAGGTAGTTTAGCGTCTATTTTAAAAAAGTAGGCATGGCCCAAGTATTCAATTCTCTTAATTCATGGTCACTTCATATAACTAAAGCCTTAAAAACCTGGTGTAGGTAAAATAATTAATAGTTCATAATAAGAATCCATTCACCTGACTATATAGGAAGTTATTCATTTTTCCCCCAGTTGGACTCATTGCAACATTAATGTATACCTACAATAACGCATACACACTTTTCAGTAAGAATAAGTGTATTTTTTATATAAACATACCATTTTTGTATTTTAATATATATTTAAATTACCAATATAACACTACAACAAGTACAGGTTTTTAAACAATATTTGTAAGAACGTCATATTAAAGCTGTCCATGTTTTATATTTACATTAATATAATCAAATGGGTATTGGTCATTTAAAAGTTGTAGGAGTAGTGCTTTCATATAAAAACGGAAGTAAAAAAGTATAAAAAGTACATAACAACAATGATTTTTCTTAGTATATATATATATATATATCTTTCCGACATTTGTTTATGGAGTAAATTTATTGACTCCTTGTCAATTAACAAACATTATTGCGCTTATAAAAGATTCCACAACCCCTTAAGCTGTGGTGATTTTTGAGTTATCGATTATAAATTTTGGTGGAAATCATTAAATCGTTATTGGTAAGAAACTTGTGGAAGATCGATGAATTTTGAAACTCCAGCTGGAAGGATTTCTCAAATGTCAAAATGTACAACACATCTAACTCCTTATCATGGTCTAAGCAATACTTTAAATGCATTATTCTTTACTCCATACGGATTAAAAACTTTTATGTCGGTGCTGCAGATATAGTAAAAAGATTTCAAGTATCTTTGCAGTGGGAGATACCGACGAGGGGCCTGCTTGAACGATTTTACAATTGCAACACGAATCGCACATATATAACTGCTGACGTAACAATGGACAATTGCTTAAAAAATAAGCTGGCTGAGACATTTTACTCTGCTAGATTCGGCAATGTATACTTCATTGACCGCTCCTACTGTCTTTTCGAATGAGAGTATACTATACGACAACATCAATTCCTTATAAAATGCATGCACTCTCCTACTTTCACTCCATTTATTGCATATTTGCAACGACGAAATATAAATATGCCCCCTTATAAAGCATAAATAGTATTAGAAATAATGTCTTAACATCTAATGAGCGATAATTAGAGTATCGAATTCTAACGGGAACTTATATTAAAGACGCTCGCTATATGTGTGTATTCAGTCATGATTCAAAGAAAACAACGGATAACATTTTATGGGAATGTCAAAAATTTACCGGAATCTACAAAGAAATTATCAAATTAGTCGAAATCAAAAAACATATTGGAAAACGTCCTCCAACGATAAAAGTGACGCCTTCATGGTAAAGCACAACATGTCATATATAAACTATTTTAAGAACTGAACATGACAATAATCTGCAAGCGTTTTTACCAATCATTAAATTATATACACGTGTAATATTAAAAACATAAACCCCATCCGCTAAATGGACTTCAAACAAATGATTTAGACGTTATATATATATAATTGTCCTTTTTATTTTATATTGTGTCTACACAATTTTAATCAGATTTAATATAGTACAAATCAATCCATTGTTATATTTTGTGTTTGTTTTCTATTGTAAAATTTACAAAGATACTATCCTTGTTTGCTTCTATAATGAACTTTATTATAATTATGACTTGTATTGATTTATTCTTAACGCTGACAATAAAGACATGCCTTTTGACGGAGGACGAAGAGGACATTTTTGCACCAAAAGAAACAAAGGTCTATACAATATCTAAATAGGAATCAAATGCAATTTATTCATGATACATTCTGTCTCCTTGGAGTATTTGTATATGGAAGGACAAGACACGATATTATTGTTATTTTAATTATTTTTGTATGTTCCATTCTTGAACGATAGACATATGAAGCATTTGCTTCTTATAGAACCTTCAGTTTAAATATAGATATACTAATAGCGTTTTTCTTTCTTTAATTCTATATTTTATACTATGCAGATAAATAAGTGAATACATACCTTCATAAAAGTCTAAGGAATTGTATTAAAAAAGCATGAGTAAACTTTAAAGTTAAAAATGTCTAAAGTCTAAACAACATACATTTAAAACATCTTAAATTTCAACATATTTAAAAGATAATTATTATTTTTGCAAAAAGCTCCTCAAACTAATATTCAAATATTTTTTCTGATTAAAAGGGAACATATTACTTATCCTGTGGAGTAAAATGATATACATACAATCTTGTTGAACTAACGAACTATAAGAATCAGAGTGCTTCACCTAAACTATTTTTTTAGCGATTAGAACCTTGTAGTTCGCTAGTCCTTGAATGTTCGTGTTTTCGGGGGAGGATCATTTTGGTCACTGGAAACTCATAACACAACAAGCCCCAGATATTAATTTTCTTTTCCGAGACCTCTCAAGTTAATGCAATTATAATTAGGAATGTTATTACTATTTTTAAAGGTCTTTATTTCAATTGTACATAGGGGTAAAGACTAATAAAGGCGCTAGAATTGGGTATAAAAATAATACATGAATAAAACTATAGTTTAAAATTAAACAACATTCCAAAAGACCTAGCTACAATAAGGGTCATATCAAAGTGTTAAAAAAAGTTTTATAATATATATGTTACGGGCAATATGAAAAATCGGGCAATTTGCAAAATGCCCGCTTGATCGGGCAATATAGAAAAAGTATTTATAATAATAGTGTTAGAATGAAACATTTACATATATTTTATATAAAAATTATATGGAAAATTTTAAGCTTAAATTGTTATTTTTTTAGATTTTTGTAAAGTATAATTTGTGTTGTACATATAAAAAGGAGCAGTCGAAGTAAAATCTTGGTTAAAGAGAGTTTTAACAAATTATGTATTTTATCTTATAACAAGGGAACAAAGGAAATTTAGAAAATACGCAATAAATGCACTATGTCTACTAAGTATATACCAAATACCTCTAATATTTATGTGAATCTAAATTTAATAAATTTAAATCCTGTTTTTGGATAAATTAAAGCTACACATTCACATGATAATAATACATAATTTCAGGTAAAACATAAATAAGAATTAGAGCTTAAATCGTTTTTTACTTCTAAATTTTTGTGAAGAATAATTTGTGTGCAGTTGCAATAAAACACTTTGTTCAGGGGAGCATAACAAATATCATTTTATTTTATAACTAGAGAACAAAAGCGATATAGAAAAACTGCAAATAATTTACTTTGGCAACTAAGTTTTAAAAAAATTGTAAATATATTTATAATCAACGATGCTTACGATAATGTCATGATTAACCTAGATATTTGAAAATAAAAAGGCCATTTTTACCTCCGCCGAAGGAGGTATTGTTTTCACTGGCGTTTGTTTGGTTTGTTAGTTTGTTGGTTTGTCAGCAGGATAACTCAAAAAGTACTGAACGGATTTGGATGAAATTTTGTGGAGTTGTTGGAAGTACCAAAAGGAAGAAGTGATTAAATTTTGGCATCTTGAGTGCAGAATTAAGGCACCAAATGAGCTAAATACTACTAAATTTTTCAAGTTAGCCTACTCTGCCAATAGATGTCGCTGTGCTGTGAAATTGGGTGCCGGGAGCGTCTTCCTCTCGGAATTTCCGTCTAAGGGAACCCTCCCCGTCTCTCTACGCCTCCCCAGTCGTGAAAAATCCGCCTCGGAAGGCTTATGACAACGGAGGTTTGCACTCTCTGAGTGTATATATGCCTCTAGTTTATTATTAATTCAAATAAAAACTTAGAATTCAAGTAGAGCAGGGTCTCAGAAACCTTTATGATTTTTAGAATCATGAATGACGATCCAATATTTTCCAATTTTATCCCTTTTTTGCTCCCGATACTATTCCGATCATTTATTATCATTTTTCCTGATCAGATACATTTTTGGCAATACTTAAGAAAAATATGGGACTAAAACTCAATTAAAATGTTCAAAGTTCCTTTTTATTATTATCGATTCTCTCCAAATTGGACATATTCACATTTTTTCATTACATCAAAACATACGACAACAAAAATTTCTATCGTTCGTCCTTCATTTAAAAAGATCATACAGTACTCTGGAGATTTGTCAAGGAGAATATAAATAAGGTGAGTTAAAGAGGAGATCTTTGACTTATGCTCTTGTTCAAAAGAAAGATTTTTGTGACTTCACGAATGCTACAATAAAAAAACATAAATTATTAGTGCTATGATTTAGAAATTATTTCTCAACTTTATCTCTCAATTGAAAATATTTCACTGCGATATTGTTCTGTGCTATTCCACAGAACCCATGTTACATGAAAAAAAATTATGTATTTTTTTTGGTATCCATTATCTTAAGTAATTAGCAAATAATAATTTCAAACAATAAAAATATTTTTTACAATCAAGATTTTAATGTATTTGAAGGAATTTATAAATCACAATAATAGAATTATACATATGTATGTACATACAAAAAGGGGGAACATAAGAATATGAATATAATTATGCTAATTAGTAACCTGGACTATGAATTAAGTTTTCACTAGAATTTTTCAGTTTAAGTTGCTTAATAAGAAAATTGACTCGAATCCATGTTCTTTTTTACAGAAGCAATAATAATTTATTTTGATGAATTTGGATATAAATTGATCAGTGGCTTAAAAAGTCTTTGAAAAACATGGGGTCTTTATCGATTGCGTCTTGATTGCTATAATGAAAAATGGGAAATGATTTTCTAAGAGATGGCAGAACTTCAAAAATCGGGTGAAGGGGTGGTAATAACTCAATCCAAGGACATTGAGTTTCTTCAAATCCTTCAATGTTACTCGTCTGTGTTCCGAAAGTTGGGTTGAGGTCTTTAAACTTCCTGGCTAAGTATCTAGTATTATAGGAGAGACCCTCGTTGGAACATTCATTGGATTTTTTCCCGTGCTTGTCGACTAAGCAGAGGAAGGAGTTTCCATGAGCGCAAGTACTCAAAGGCCCGGGTACATATGCTCCGTAGGATGAGGGTGGTAGTTACATCTTCTTTTGAGTAGCCACGATTAAACATTGTCAAAGGATTCATTAACCTTCTTGTTTGAATCGCTGCGTAATTATTTTCCAATGAGGCTCTAATTATAGTGTTATGAACTAAATTTGAGGCACTTAGCTTTGTACCAGGACAGCTTCATTTACGTGAGTGAGAGTTCCTCATTCCTCCTCACTAGTCAACAACAAAAATCGTTCACAAGCTTCTTGACGGACCTGTCTGAAGGGCACACTTGAGGAGGGTGATCCAGGGATGAAGAGTGAAGATCGTGTAATCCACAGACGTTGGATATTGAGATCCTTCGTCGGAAGTGTAAAATATTGTGCATTTCAAGAATTAAAGCAAGAGGGGATGGCACAAACACGATCACTTCCTCGAAAATATGGCATTTTCACTTTACAATACAAACTGAACTAGAAATCAAGGGTAGCAGCTGTGACGTCACAACAAAATAGTCAGCTGTCGCCCTGCAATTGCCTACGTCGATTCCCATTGCCTCACCTTATTTATATTGTCCTTGAGGTTTGTACTTATTTAAAATATCTTCATGAATGTCAAAAAAAAGAAAAGTATTTTTTATAGACCAGTAGTGTTGTACTTTTTTAATCCTTGTTGATGGGAAAAATTCCTTTCTAAAAAAAACTGTCATCACTTTCAGAATGACGAACAACAATTTTTCGCGAACGTCAACAAGTCTGATATATTTTTATTAAAAATCGAAAACACATAATTATATATATATATATATATGTGTGTGTGTATAAGAGCATACAAAAGACTTTACACCTAATATTTTAGTCCCGTAGTCAAGAAACTTTTTAAAATGTTCATGTTCCTTAAAGAAATAATTTGCCATGTAAACTGTGTCTGAAAATCTTGTGAATAAAAATATACCTAAGGTACAAAACATGAAATGTCTTTCATTGCTGGAATATAAACCTATAAATTTATCATAGCATATAATGAAATTCATGCAAAATGGAATATCAATTACTATTATGCATATATGGTTTGATTGAGTTATAACCGTCATTTTTTCATCACTTTATATTAAAGGACCAAGCCAGTTTGTGACCGGACTAGTTTTATAAAATTGCTGCCCGGTCAATTCCAGCGATATGGAACTATGTGGGTTGAAAAGTAGATTTCGTTCCCCCAAAAATATCCCTGATTTAGAACAACCTATAGGACTCAAGCATGGAATCCCTTCACGGATTTGCATCATGCTTCATATTAATTAACAGGCAGTGAATTAGTGTACAGGTGCCAATCACAAATAACAATGACCTTATATCAAGGTCTTTCTTCACCTTGAAAAAATAAAAAAGAGATATTTTTTTTCAAAATATTTGCAAAGCTTCTAATTTAGCCCCCTAAGTAATAAATTACCTACTGAAGGCAATATGAAACGCTTTTTAGCCGTTTGTGAGCCATACGGAAGAAGCTTCGTTTTTAGTATGAATATCCTTGTTAAGTTCAAATATATCTGCTCCTTTATGCCATGTATGTTCAACTCCTTCGTGTACATTGAATAAGTCCTTTTTTGTGAATATTAAAATATTGAATGTAACATAGTTTAATGTACTTGTTGTTGAATGTAATTGTCCCTCTTTTGATCTTTTTTGAATGCAGGATGCAGCGTCCGTGACGAAAATGTTTTCTACATATATTTTTCCTCCTATCACGAAGGATTTATATATATATATATATATCTTACAATATACTACATGTTAATAGTAATAACATAATGAGAATAAGGACGTCTTCTATATTCAAATAGATCCCTATCGAAAGGACAACTTAGGATAAGGTTATTGTTTTTTGCACTAGGTGGGGTTAAAAACAAGTGCGATATGAAATATCCTTGTAAAATAATTACTAATACTACTGAAACACAACCAATATGACATTTTTTACCAATATGGTTTAATTGAGTGTACATCCGTTAGGATAAGAATAAGCGATGTCCAGTAATTTTATCGCGCGTAAATTCCTCGTGGACCTTTTTATGGCCGTTTTTTTGTCGTTGGTATTTACCTCGTTTGTTCTTTTATAGCCAGTCAATTTCCTCGTTCTCCTTTTTCTCGAGGGTATTTTTTGTCACAAAATGATTCACTACAAAAAAAAGCTACGGGACAAAATATCCACGAGAAAAAGAAGAACAAGTTAAATGCTTCACTACAAAAAGCTTCGCGACAAAATGCACACGAGAAAAAGAAGAACGAGGAAATTGACTGTCTATAAAAACCCATGACAAAAAACGGCTATGAAAAGGTCCACGCAGAATTTACGTTCGATGAAATTACAGTAAACCAAATATACATTGCGGTCTAAAATTAAAACTTCAAAAAGATTAACACAATTTTAACATTATAAAATCCAATTAATAATTTCTACTTAAATATATAACGTAAAACAATAAAAATAAATAAATACAAACTTAATAACATTATCAAATATTACAACCGATTGCATAATTTATTGGTATAGATTGGTAGCGGTGCATTGAAAAGTGAGCAAGAATCCTTTTGTTCAGACTGTTAGAATATTGATATTTACCTCCGCCGTAGGAGGTATTGTTTTCACTGGCGTTGGTTTGTTGGTTTGTCAGCAGGATAACTCAAAAAGTACGGAACGGATTCGGATGAAACTTTGTGGAGTTGTTAGAAGTGCTAAAAGGAACAAGTGATTAAATTTTGGAATCTCTGAGTGCAGAATTAAGATGCAAAATGAGTTAAATACTAATAAATATTTCAAGTTAGCCTACTCTGCCAATAGATGTCGCTGTACTGTGAAATCGGGTGCCTGGAGCGTTTTCCTCTTGGAATTTCCGTCTAGGGGAACCCTCCCCCGTCCCTCTACGCCCCCCAGTCGTGAAAAATCCGCCTCGGAAGGCTCATAAGGACCCCGTGACGGCGAAGGTTTGCACTCTCTGAGTGTATATATGCCTCTAGTTCAAAAAATGAATTGCTCCGTACTGAAAGTCCAAATGTACTGCATACAACTGGAAGACTTATGAATAATCTTCGAATACCGACTGGATACAGCATTTGAAATACTACATTTTCTTTTTAATGAGTATAAATCTTCCACAGTTAAACTAGGGCTCTCATTTGTGGTCATGAATAGAAATATTTCCTTATATATAATTTCTATTCAAGTTCCCTTGGTCCTGTAAAATTTATAAAATAAAAAGGCTTTTTAAAACTGTGGCGAACCATGTCTACCGTTGAAGAGGCTAAAAATATAGGCGCGCCACTCCAAAGGATCCATTGTATTGTCGACAAAAAGCAGACACGTCCAACAATTTTTCCATTTGGAAACTCTGTCCCAAACATAATAAAAAATATCCTAACCTGAAGTGACGACAGCTCACCATTCCTGTTTTGGCTGAAAAGTTAAATCTATTATAAGTTTTGATATATTTTCGGTAATATTCTGGCGAGTAAAGACAAACCACCACATATAGATGTGTCCTAGGTCTTTTCAAAATGGGCAAACAGTTCTTATGAAATAGCACCTTTAACCAGGCATTTTCTTCTGCCATCGATTTTTCTGCAAGCCAAAGGGATATAAGCTGCTTTATATAGGACGGTAGGAACAATGTAATCGTTGTAAAGGTCAATCCTTTTTTGTAGACTTAACTTTTTCCCTCCCTTGAGCAGTTGAAACCCAAAGAACCATTGCAGGTTGATTTAAAACTCCAAATTGAAATAATGGTGATGGGAAATGAAGACTTATTTAAAAATGTATAAAGTTGTTTTATATGTGAGAATTTAAGTTTTTAACTCTAAAGACCAACAAATTCAATTCTCGAAAGTTTTCAGACAATGAATAGTCTTGATTACTGAGACGAAAGAAAATACTTTTGAATAAAAGATTGGATGGTTCTTCGGAGAATAAGTATCAACAACTCATGTGACACAATAATTCAATGTGACTACCAAATATTAAACAAAAATAATTAAGAAAAGTATGGTAACAATTTCAAGGTCAAATATCCTTTTTGAAAACAATATGCGTTTTTTAGGTGGCTGTATGAATATACAAAACTTGACAAACAACTCTTGTAGACACAAAGAAATTGGTCTAAATCATCAGTTGTCTCCGAGAATTCCAACATGAAGGTAACTAAAGATCTTTGAAGTTGAAATATAGTTTCTTCTTTTTAACAATATATAGTTTTAATAAACAAACTTTTCATATTATTTTCGTAAAAATAGTCCAATACATATTGTTATAGTGACTCTTAACCATAATTAACATACTTGAAAAATATTTAACACCGGTATTTTATTCGTGCATACTTTAAAAAAAGTTCAAAAAACAAACCCTCCGCTAATGGCCACATGGTTTCGGCCAATCAAAACTACAACTTATTGGAATTCCAACCCCACCGCCAATGGGCCCAAGGGTTCAGCCGATCACAACAATGACATATTGGGGTTCCAATTCACCCGCCAATGGAGCCTTGGGGTTTGCCAATCACAGCTATGACATATTGGGGCTCCAAGCCTACCGTTAATGAGCCCACAGGTTTGCCTGATCACAGCTATGACATATAGGGGTATTTAGGACTCCAATAAGTCATAGTTTTGATCGGCCGAAACCGTTGGGCCATTAGCGGTGGGTTGGAACCCCAATATATCATAGTTTTGATAGGTGGAACCCAAGATTCCATTGGCGGGTGATTTGGAATCCCAAAATGTAATTTCCGAGTCCGGCCGAACCCTAAGACCCATGGGCGGTGGATTTGAGCCCCAATATACCATAGTTATAATAGGCCGAACCCTAAGGCCCCTTGGGCGGTGGATTTGAGCCCCAATGTACCATAGCTGTAACAGGTGGAATCCAAGGGCACATGGGCGGTGGGTTTGGAACCTTAATTGGTTATAAATATGATATGCGGAAACTTTACAAAAATTCATTGCATACTTCAGTTATCAATCATTGACTGGATTGGAACCCAAATGATTTTTAATGTTTTATGAAACATGATACATTTTATATAGTTAATTGCGGGCAATTTTCCTACGGGTAATTTTCCCGTGGGCAACTTTCCTAGCACCGTGATTATTATACACAATGAAACCTGTGTTTCCTAAAAATCCATTCTTCAATTATCAAGAATGGGTTCGATTAGACCCCAATGCTGGAAGGGCTGGAGTCTTTATCAGGCATGATGCATTTCATATTATGCAGGCAAATTTATCCTTTGTAGGGGATTACTTTATGTTTCAAATGCTTCATTATATTATTTTCTATATTTTTTCAACAAATAGCGTCTATGATAAAAGTGTGTTTAACCTTCCAATGCCAACTTTTCTAGGCCATATTTGTTCTCTCCGTTCTCCTGGCCATATCAGCTGCACATCCAGTGGATCCTCCTGTTCCAGCCAATAATCCAATGTATGCAAATATCATGACAATATGTATGGCACCGCTGAATTGGCAGTGTTGGGGCCAGTGTAGGTCAATCCACGTCTGGCCAATACCAAGTTGTTTTACCCGATGGCAGTGTCCAAATTGTGACATACAGCGTTGATGGAAATGGTGGATATGTACCTGAAGTGGTCTACAACGGAGAGAACTAAGAACCAGGGTTTACTCCAGGATTCATCGCCTGAGATGGTTATGCCGAGCTGTTAATATTTATGTATATATTTTTTTTACTAAAAAATGTGAAACACTTGAAAATTATTATGTATTAATCTCCTCTTAAAATATTAAAAGTTGTCAGTTTGTTTTAATTTTGTTTTATTATTGACATAAAATTAACTTTTTCTGAAGATGAGGTATTTATTTGCTAGATGAGGCTTTGTTTACAAACAAAGCTCTATTTGAGGTTTCATAATAATCCTGGTGGACGGACTCCATCGTTTTTGAATAGTTTATATACTCTATTCCTTCTCCAATCCTATGTTTCATCATAGCCAGAGTAAGGTCCAGAAGTTTGTTCTTTTTCGCATAGATATATTGAATAATTATTCAATATATCCGTCTTTATTGACCTCCACAGCGTTGAGCCTCTTCTTTGCCTATTTTCCGCATCACCTCGCGATTAAATACTACCGTGGGTGACATTTTCCTCTTACTGTTGCGATGAGTCTTGATTCAAATTTCTTCTACCAGATTTTTTTTTGTCTCCACAGACCTTGGACGTCCTGGTTTAAACCTTTCAGGGAAGCACTTTGTCTGTTAGTCATACAAAGATTCAAATCATGAGTTATTTACTCAAAAATTGTAAAAGTGTATTGAAATACTTATATCATAATAGTAATGAGTGTCTTTAGGCAACGACGTTGTTTAATGGCGACATTTCAAATACTTTTTTGATTACTACTTATATATAAATATAAGATAAGTAATATAAATTGTTTCAAGGCAAGGACACAAGAAGCTCTTAAGAGCTTTATTTGCAATGTTAATCACTCAAGAACACATCTACATGTGCAAAAAGACTTGTGGTTAAGTGTTTTTAGTTGAACGATGAGAAATCCAAGTGATTCCTTCCTGTCTGAAAATGTATTTATACATTTTTACAAAAAAAAATGTCAATCCAAACGTATCTCAACACAAATATCGGTTTAGATACATGTCTTCTAGGACCAATGAGATCTCTGTCTAAAAAAATTTATTGTTGAAGGTTACTTTGATTTGCATACAAACAAGTATTTACATGATCAAACAATGTCCGCTTGAGAATATCACCAGATGACACACGCAGACATAAGTGCAACAAGCAAAGAAGAGTGCAAAATGCGAATGGTATACATTAAATAGATAATTGAGCTTACTAATTAAAATAATACCTACAAAGTATTTGTTATACTCATGCAACATTATAACTTTAAATCTCAAGGCTCCATAAAAATTTACATTGAATATATATTTGTCATTCAGACTCATTCCACATAATATTCAATATGTTGGCTGAAGTGAAGTGAGTACCTGAGTTCATTAGTTAACTTATCATTTGCTTACAGAAAGTACTTGACTATTGCGACTATTTAACTATAATGAAATATTAGTTTAAGATCCTGCTCTCAAGAAGAAAAAAACCCTCCTTGAAACAATGCATGTCTAACACACGTAAATAGTAATCTAAAGCCATTCATGAAAACATCCTACGCTTATGTTTTTAGTTTTTGGAAACAACAGTTATAAATTATAATCAAAATACGTTAAAAATATAAATTATTAGTTTATAATATCAATAGTAGCATAAAATGATGCCTTTGCATGAATATATATATATATATATATATATATATATATATAGCGATGGGGAGATGTTTGGTTTGGTTTGGTGGGCAGCATTCAATTTACCCGAATTTTAACAAGAGCTGCCCAATCAGTGAAAAAATAATCGAGTGAAGAAAGCTATGTAGATTAATATTTTCTTTATAGTTATTACATACTATTCATTATATTACATTTATTTGGTTATAATCAAAAATCCGGTTGCTTTCATAATTTCATAATTTTTACTACAACTTAAATGCCCAAATACCTCAACCAATTTGCCCAAATTTGAGAACTCACCCTAATTTTGCCCCCCTCTCTCTCTCTCTCAATATATATATATATATATGAACCAGTTGCATGAAAATAGATAAATAAACGTTATAGTGATGTAATTAAATCTTTGGGTAAGAATTGATCATTAACAAATTAAAATATATTGAACTTAAATTCAAATGGAATATAAATTCCAAATCAATATTGAATGTCCGTAAAAACTAACTTAAAATAGTGTTTTTGATGGAACGATGTTGATGAAAAGAATATACCATGTCCTTCTGCGTATGACTAACTTCTGATGTACTTATGTTTGGATGGAAAAAAATATTAATTTCATAAGCATTTTTTTGCCTATATGATTCGATAGAATTGCATCAAACAGGATATAAATAAACATTATGGTTTTTAAATTTAGTCTATCGAACCTAGGATCTTATCAATGAGGTAAACCAAAAATGACCTTCCCCTCTCGGGATTCGAATCTGGTCCCCCTACATTGAGAGTTGAACACGCCTTAACGCACATGGCTAATTGCACTCCCTTTTTTCAATTTTTGAAGATGAGCTTTCAACAATATTTTTTTCGGATTGGATAACAATAAAAAGGCAATTTTTAAACGTGTAATAAGAAATAAATTAAACATGCGATATGTTATAAAAACGATTTTTAAATTATATATAGTTATACAATTTCTTTAGACTTATAAAATGATTTTAAAAAGTTATATATTTTTTACCTGCGGTAACATAAACAGTAATCTGAATGTTGCTCCAAAAGTTAAAACGGTATTATCTATACTATAAAAAAAGAATTCCGTTCGTTCGTTCGTTTCCCTGTATCTCCCGAACGGGTCATTAGATCTTGACGAAACTTTCAGTGAATAGTTTTTAGAGCTCAGGGAGTGTTTTAGTGGGTTACCAACTCCTGGAAAATTCGTCATCGACATGCTTATTTTATTCGCCAAACGTTTTCTGTCATTTTTTTAAATTGCCTAGTTAGATTTGACTAAATTGTCTGTGGATGATTGTAAGGTAGTAAGACATGTTTTTGTTTTATTCAGTGTTTACCGGAAAATCTGTTTCCTACATGATTTCTTAAAAATAAGTTCTATTATATCCCTGTTTTCCCCCAAATTTAAGTTTTGTGGAAAATAACAACACTTTTTTATATTGCAACATCGTGCTAATCAAATTTCAAAAATGCCTAGAGATGGAAAGTGATGTCAAAACCCAACCCTAAGGAATAGAAAACGGAAAAAATGGCAATGACGATGCAATGACGACATTTTAAGAAAACTACTTTTCATTAGAAAATGTCATAGGCACTCTATGAAACGATTTAAAAATAACTTCTTTTTACGATGTTTAAATTACCAGCTTTAAGGAACAATAAACCGGAAAAAATGGCAATGAAGAACCAAGGACAACTTTTTAAGGAACTGATTTTAATATTAAAAATCACATGTGATGACATCACTAAAATTATGCGTATGATCTTTTTTCTATTCCAAGACTTTTGTCAAGTAGGAAAATCCCGGGCAGCGCCGGGTAACATCCGCTTGTATATACATATTTTTTGCCGCTTGTATGAATAAATAAAGAGATTAAACTTCTGATCTTTTTTATGAACTTATGATTACATTAATGATAATGTACAAAATGGCAATTATTTATAAGAGAATGGAAGGATTAGTCGTTTATTTTCAAGGGAATACAACATGTATAGATAGTTATGCCTTTTTCATAGTTGAATGTCCTTTTAAGTTGGCTCTTGAAGGATGCAGCAATTACATCCCTTAAAAACATACCCATGGTTCTGATCGCTATGTCCTTCTTGCTCCACTTATGAGGCCATATTCAACGGATCGTTAGTATAAGTTAATGACTCATAAATTATATCTATTATTATTATTATTATTGACTGCCGTAATTCATCATCATCTGAACTAAATAGGGCCTAATTTAAATAAACCATCATGAGGAAATACTCCCATTAAAGCATTGCAGTGGCATGGTCATTACTTTTGAAGCATTATATATTGGAGTGGCATGATGAACATTCTCTCAAGTTCACCAATAAACATTTTTCTAGAGTAAGTGTAACTTTCCTTTCTTTACTTTTCTTCATCCCATCGTCAGAATAAGAATTTAGGTGTCGCCAGATATGATTAAACCAAATAAACAATTATTATTTATGGAAGTAGTATTTTTTCAGGTGTTAACAAAGTTTTCTTTCCTTTTTTTCTACGACTAATAGTCAATGTCATGATGATCCATTTATCGCTAGATATGATTAAACAAATTAATTACATTTTTCTCAGTGTATGAGCAGTTGTTTAAAGAGTATTATTAATACTATTAATAGGTGGAATAGGAGGAGATCATTCAAAGGATTTGACATGGATCGATACCGATGAGAAGTGACAATCTGTGTTCTTACTGATTGTGGGATAGTGACTCTTAGAGACTTAGATACTTTTAAGGATCTAAGAACCAACCGGATCATCCAGATCTCCTCTCCTCAGTATTATACATGTGTACATGTATAATGTATCACTAATAATAAATCTGTCTTCGTCAAGACCTTACATTGCGCAGTCGGTTACTCTCAGTATTTTAAAGATGTGCCCGACCTATTCTGTGCTTCAGTAAGACGGGTTAAAGAGCGCCCTTGCACGGAATTTATAGGTCTGTGGTAGTTTAATGAAACGTTTTCGAGGCCAAAAGAGATCCGTTCCTCTGTAGTTCAGGACTACATAACAGGATGTTTCCATAAAATAGAAATTCCAAACAGGATTTGGAATTGACAATATTCAACTTTCGGAGACCTTGACGGAAGAGGACTTCAAGTAGAAATTCGTCATTATTGATATTTTTTTTAAAGGAGATGCAAGATCTTAATATTCGCTTCGCAACGTTGGATTTCCAGTTCCTCAGCCCATCGTTGAGTTCTTCAAAGCAACTTGATGTGACTATTGTACATCCTCCAGTCTCATTGAATTGAAGGCGAATATACCTTCACCCAGTTTCAACGTGGAGGCTCCATGCTCAATGAGGAAACTTCAAGACCTTCTCTCAGTCTCTTTGATATGAAGACTAAGAATGATATTTCAACGTAAGAATCCAGAGATATCCTCAATAATACAGCAGAATTACATTCCTACATGATCAAGCATCATCCACAAGATCATCAGCTCCACAAGATAAATGATCACTCCCATAATCAGCTTCTAAAGTTAAAGGAATCCTTTGACTCATTAACAGATTAAGAAGTTTCCTTCAGGATCCTCCAATTTGTTCGAAGTAATTGGGTATCTCTATTCCAGCCTTAGTCCTTTAAAATTTGTTGTAAATATTATTATTATACTTTTTATATCTTTTTTTGCATTTTTCTGTATCAATATATTTCTTTATTTGAATCTGAGGATGATTGGTCATGATTCTTAGTGACTCAAGGTTCACACCATAGAGATATAAAGACATACAGAGCTTATTGGATCCTTCAGAGAAATGCGTAATTATGTCCCGAATACAGCAGAACGATGTTTCTCTGCTATTGGAGGGAATAAGCTCTCCTATATCTTTATATCTCTATGGATTCTTCAGAGAAATACGTCATTGTGTCCCGAATGCAGCTGAATGATGTTTTTCTGCTATTAGAGAGAATAAGATCTCTATATCTTTATATCTATAGGGTGAACACTCCTAAGGATCTAAGAGTCGACCGGATTATACATATGTCGTCTCCTTAGTCCTTTATACATGCATATTTAATAACTAACAAATTAGTAATCGATGTTCACTCTTCAACAGCCGCGAGTGAAGTTATGCTATATATCATAATACCAACTACTTTTTCTGTTATTTTTGTTACAACCAATCCCGTTTGAGAAGTAAGTCCCTATTTGTTATCTTTAATTATATATCAACGACCTGAGAGGCAAGACATCCATAAATTCTCTAATTGAGAAAGAGGCCATGCAGTGACCTTGATGTTACCTAATTAAATGCACGTAATAGCATTAAAAAAATCATTGATCAAAACATAAATAATAAGGTTTTTTGATGATGGATTATTTCTTGTACAAAAAATGTACATTGAATTTTGATTGCAAGCGTTGCTCAATTCGTTTAACTCTCTCTCACTCTCTCATACACACACACATATTACTTCCGGAGTGAGCTATCACATATTTTTTTTTCTTAATCTTGTAAGACAGATGAAAAATATTGCAACAATTTTCCTGCCAAGCCCTTTAAATTTAATTGTTAAAGGAATTATTCACTATAAAATTAACTTTTTTATCATTATTAGAAACTTTATTGGTTTAGGAAAATGGCATTTATCAAAATAAATAAATATTTTAATATAAATTAGATCTTTAAAGTAAATTGAAAAGTCAAGAAAGCATTGTTGTACATTACAAATCCTAATTCTACACAAAAAGTCATGTTCGTTTAATACAACTAAAAAAAAAAAATCTACGAAAACATATCATATATAAAATTATACAATTATACAGCTCATATTAAAGATAATTCAGGAAAATCTCATTTTTTTAATCATGTGTTTTGCCAGAAAAGAAAGGATAAAAAACAAAGTAATTGACCTGTATAATTTCATGGGATGATATTAGAATTTGGAAAGCTGAGATGTGTGCAGTGATGGCCATCATGATGACTCGCATATCCTCCTCACAATATCCACATCACTTGCTAGCCTATTTGCTATATAACTGCTACAACTTCCAAGTCCATATTTTCCTATTCATGTTAAAAATTGGTTATTGTGGCGTGATAACGATTTCCATTCACAGTAACGTAACGATTATCATCGTCGACGAAAAAGCACGGCACCGCCATTATGCAATCCATACCAAACAGTTATTTTTTCAGGATATAATGGCGGTTCATGAATCACGTGTGGTTTTTGCCGGTCTAATTACGTATATTTTGCTTGTTAACAAAGTTATTGGGTCAAAAATAAATTTACTGTGAAAATCAATTTCGAAGTTTCCTTCAGCCCATATTACGAATTCCTGACGTTTGGATTGTCTTTTGGCTTATATATTGATATATATATATATATATATATCAACAGTTCTCAACAATACCAAAGTAATTGTGTAAAAATACAAAAATAGATATTATAATCTAAAATTAGTACGATGACAGAAGAACAAAACTAAAAATATCACAAACAGGTAGTCATAGCATTATCTTTAGGAGACAAATAAAAAATACGTTAAGAAAAATCAATAGATAAAATTATTTAAAACAATCATATGAAATGATTTAAACTTTTTGAACAGTTTTGAGGTGATGCTTCAAGATGGACGGAAAATATTTAATTTGTTCCGAAGCCACGGTCCAGTTGTCTCCAAAGTATCTTGAATGCGCATCGAAAAAGCAGCGTATCTTGCAACAGCCACTAAAATCATTCTACATAGATCTGTTGTCAGCAAAAGTTCCCGATAGGTTAACTTTTTTGCCACCAATGCTTTTGAATCCTATATGACAAACTCGATTGCCTTTGACCTCGCTGATGAAGACTTTCGTCTCCGTTGGATCGAAAGAAGATATTGGCCTGCACATAATTGTTCATGCACTTTTCCAATTTTCTCACATTCAAGGCAATTTTTTTTTAGAACCAATAGTATGAGGCATTTCACAAAAGCGTGGATGGTGTCGTTGTATATCTTACCACATGTTCACAATATCTGATCAAGTCTGCAGAAATTTATAGTTGTGCAGTGAACTTTGTTCCATTAGAGATACTTTTTAGAGAACCCAAAATTATTTTTACAACTTTCAGGAAGCTTAAGAAGTCTCTTATATTTGAGGCAAATTATATTTGTTTCTATAATATCAGGATTATAAGGCCCTTTCATTTTAAGGTGCCGAGGCTTGAAGAGTACGTGTTTATGAACAGACCGCAGCAGGGTGAAACGAAATCTTCAGTCATGAAGAAAATACCTATCACCTACGCTGTGAAGATTGTAAGAACGTCCTTAGATGACCCGTTCTTCAAGTTCTTCTGGCATTCCCAATGATTTGAAAAAGTATATTTTATGAAAATTATGGCGTCTACGATCATTATTGAGGATTATTAACACTCTTAAAGATTGGATCACTGGCTCACCACTTTTGTAATTAATTTTAACAATTTGCATGCGTTGTTCGAATGTGTTCTGCTCCAAGATAAAACTATAATAATATCTAAGCACAGCTATCTAAGGAACAATAAAAATGGAATCGTTCTCGAAACCAATCAACGTAAAAGTTAAGCGTCACTATTGATAAACCCTTTATATATGTAATAAATATCCAGGGCCCATTCAAACTTTTTTTTATATTGCAAAAAAATGTAGCTCTTTTAGGGATTAATGTGGATAATAATTACCTCTTTTGCAAATAACTATTTGGGTCGAATATCAATAATATTTACGTTGATGAACAAAAATGCATGCGGTTTTTTTTGCAAACGTTGCACAATTCGCGTGAATTATTTCTCTCTTTCTTATTAACTTACTTCCGGAATGAACTTGTACATTTTATTTTCTTAAAGTAAAAAATAATATTTATCTTCTAACAAATATTTGGGTAAATATGTATATTTGCAAACATATATTGTTGTTTTTGCTTTAGTTAAATATGGGAGCTTTGTCTTGAAATGAGTATGTGTAGGAGGAGGATAATTGGTAGGATGAGTGAGGAAATGTTTTAAAGTTGTAGCTTGAAGAAACAAAGTGGATTTACAAAAAGGCAAAGATAACATATAGGTTGCTATTTTTTCTACATTGGAGGAAAAAATAGCCTTCTTTGTATGAGAAACAAATTAGAAGATATTCTTCTATTAAAAAATTGTGAAACAATGCAACTTTTCAAAATAAATGTTTATTTTTTATCACACTACAGAGTGGTACAGCAAAAATTAGAATGGACTTTTAAAGGCCCTAGCTCCATTGTTATTTGTGTATGATCTTGAGCTTGGTGCCATTCGAAAGAATAAACAAAATCCTACAAACTGGTATCTGTTGTGTTTTTTGTATAACCAAAAATGTCTGGGCAAGAGATTAAAAGGCAAAGGGCGATTGATCTCCTCTACGCCCAAGTCGACCCGAAGGTGATCACGACCCAGATCAAGGTATCCTTGGCCACGGTCTTCAACATCAGGAAGGCCATGGAGGGCATGGATCCGATCTCCAGGAAGCCTGGGACTGGGGGACACAACAAAAACGAAGTGTTGAGTTCCCCTGAGACCCCTGCGAGAACATCAAGAAGGACCCCACCAAGTCCATGAGAAAGAGTTAGAGAGAGCCGAAAAAAGTCCTCAACTTCTTCAAGCACAACAGCGACACGGTCCAAGATCTACTCCGACAAGAAGATCTTCACAGTGGACGCAGTGCTGAACAGAAGAAATGATCGATTCTTGGCAGAAACAAGTAGGTCAGGTGGAGGGTATTACAGGACCAAACATCCAGCCCAAGTCATGGTCCTGGTATCGTGGCCTCCGACGGCAACAAGATGCCCCCACACTTCTTCAGGCCCAATGAGAAGGTCAACTCTGATGTCTCTACAAGTCCTTAGATACAAGGTCCTTGCCAAGCTAAAGAGCATTTCCCAATGAAAATTATGTTTTCACCCAGGACGGAGCCCCGGCTCACACGTTCAAGAAGGTTCAGGAGTTCTGCAAGGGAACATGGCCTCCTTCTGGCCGGCGGACTTCTGGCCCTCCTCATCGCCGGATGTGACCCTCTAGACTTTGCTGTCTGGGGCTTCCTGGAGGGCAAGACCAACAAAACATCACACACCAGTGTCGAGGCCTGAAGCCACCCTCACCAAGGAGTGGGACAACATGTCGGAGGACTTCATCAAGACCTGTGCCTCCGTTCGTCCACGTATTGAAGCCATGCTCAGGAATAATGGAGGACACATTGAAATAAATTGTAACTTACTGTATCCTTAACTATTTTGTGTTTCAGGAATTTACCATTACAAAGTGGCTCTAAAATAACTATTCCAGCCTTTAAATTGGCCTTTGTCATTTTCTAATTTTGCTTTACC
>CP045890.1:5850871-5867616 GCA_013387185.1 Caligus rogercresseyi | reverse complement strand
GGGGGTATTTTAGCAGGAAGGCTAAAACATCTTTTAAAAGATATAATACACCCGGCTCAAAAAGGTTTTGTACCTGGGAGGGTAATGGAGGATGTTGGAGAGGCATTAAAGATGCTATTGCCAAGTTAAAGATACAAGGACAAATATTGCCATCATGGGAATTGATTTTAGAAAGGCATTCGATAGCATGTCACATCAATGGATGTTGAAGTGCTTGAAGGGACATGGATTGGGGAGTAATTTTATTAAAATGGTAGGAGTAGGTCTATGCAATCTTTTTACTTTTTATGAGGAGACCAAGAACGTTTTTCAAATTAATAGAGGATGTCGGCAAGGTGATCCGATTTCCCCCACCTTGTTTATTATGTCAGTGAATTCTATGATTGAAGAAATTCAAGTATCTAGGCAAATAAGGGTATTGAGGTAGGTAAAGCTATAATAAAAGTACTTGCATTTGCCGACGATATGACCATGATCTTTACTGGAAGTAAAGGTGATATAGAGGATTCAGTAAAAAATACACTTAGAATTTTGGAAGAACATAAGAAGTGCTCTGGCTTAGAGGTTAATCTATGTAAAACCCAAATAATGTCCGATTTCGCTATACCTTTTGATATGGACGATATTAATCAACAAGTGTTATGAAAATATTAGGAACAAATATATCTTTAAATGAGCGTGATTTTATTGAGAACTGTACGCTTATAGAGGAAAAAGTAAGGAAAAACACAACCTCCTATGCGTTTTTTTAAAGAAAAACCCTACTGCGAGAGTTTTTATTTGGAATGCAATTATTTTACCGAAAGTGACTCATGTCTTAAGATTAACCCCATTTTCTGAAATTTTATGTAAAAAAATAGACGAAATCTGTGATTCATTTTTATATCCGGAGGGTCGTCCAAGAAATATATCCTGGAATCGCATTATAACTCCAGTAGGGTACGGAGGATTGGGTTTATTATGTATTAATAACTTTTGGAAGGCTATTCTTTTCAAATGGGTTCAGAGACTACTAGAAAAAGACTCTATATGGGCAGAAGCGTTGGATTATTTATATAGGGAGCAAATGGGGCATTCCATAGACGAAGATGTGGGTAATGGCCCGCACAAAATTTTAGAGATAGCTAAAAAAATTAGCCCATTTTGGGATAGGAACGAAGGGATCTTTGGTGAAATGACAAATGCAATATTACCTTGCATGGAATGGCAAGAGCCCGTAGCAGGGAACAAAAGATTACAATTTTTAACCAACACCTCAATAAAACGGAAAATAAGCTACATAGGAGAGGTTTTTACTCAAGACAATTTTTTTACACCAAATGAATTACTAGAAAGACGGAAAATTTTAAGATTAATAGATTTTAAAAACAGGGAGTGTGGCCCTAGAAATTGTTTTTTTGGTTTATCACATTAACAAACACCAAAAGTCTGCGGTATTCCCTAATGGACAAAAAATGAGGAAATATTTTTTAGATCAAATAAACAGAAGAAAAGAAAATTATGGTTTGAGTATGCCGGTACGGGATATCATAAAGGGACTTCAATCGGCACTGTTCTGTCACTCCTTGTTCTGGTTCAAGTATAGGGTGGTTACAAATACCCTTACCCTGGGCAGTATCTATGGAAAGACGGAGGAGGAAAGATATTGTTTCTTTTGCAAGAACTGTTTGGAGACATCTAAACATTTCCTTTTAGAGTGTACAGAGATAGGGGAGGTCTTAAACTATCTTCAATATATTTTTAACAAGTTTTTAGGTTTACAATTGCGGCGTACAAGCTTTGTTTTCTTTTATACCGGTCTGCATCAGGAAGAGGTTAATTTTATCATGGCAAAGACCCAGTTCTTTTTATACAAATTGAGAACAGAAAGGATCCCCATACCCCAAATTTTAAAGAAATAGTTGATAAAACAATGAAAAAACTATTGACATAATTGCTGTCCTTTGTATATTGTATCTATACTTAATGGTTTTTTTATTAATACAATTTTTTTTTTAATATCTTAAGAGCCCCCCTAAAATTTTCCCCCTACAGTTTAAAATGTTAATGTTTTAGTTAAAATTTATTATAAGGTTTGACTTTTTGAAAGTATGTCGTGTTGATATAAATGAAAATAAATTGTACTGGTGTACAAAAAAAAAAAAAAAATAGTAAAGTAAAAGTTTGATTTTATAATGATGACAATATTAAATAATGTTATTGGTGTACTGAAAGCATGTAAAAAAAAAAAATCAAAAAAATGAAAATAGATGTAAATGTCAAATGTTATTTTAGATAATGAATCTTAACAATAACACATAAATATATGTTGATGTGAAGGTCATCGTATCTTCTTAGGTATATCCTCTTTGATAACGGCATGTCTCCTTTATTTAACAATTGACTTGTTTAATAGGCCGTCTCATAAGGGATTTCTCACTCATGATGTTATCATTACAATTAAAATCAATGATATGAAGAAGCAATCTGCTTTCTTCACGTGTCCATGATTTATCATAGTTTATATCTCAACCTCCCCCGCCAAAACATAACATAATGTGTAGTCTCTGCTTCTTCTTTACTTATGTTCTCTCTTTGTTGAGTAAATAAAAAAGGAAATTGTATCGGCCAATAAAGCATTCTTCGAGCCGAATAAACACATTAAAAAAATTATATTTTATATTGTAAAATTTATTAAAAAGGTATATTTGTCAACGTGAACAAAATGAGATAACGACCTTCTCTCCCAATACTCTCCTGTCCAATTTTTAAAGGAGAAAATATTTATTTGATGAGACCTCAGCTCTTATATGCCCTATGCTTTGGTGATATTCTCTTCCCACCTCTCTTCATCCATTCAATCCACTTCCCATCTTCCCTTCTTCCTTATTTTGAATGACTTTACAATCATTAAGATGATCACCCCTGCAAGCCAAGGAAACTCGTCCTTGAACTTCATTTCTTGTCCCCCCATGTGGACTGTCAGTCACAAAACAAGATAATATAGCTTTCTTCTTGGAGAAAAAGTCATAGAGATATAAAGATATAGAGAGCTGATTCCCTTCAATAGCAGAGAAATATCGTCGTTCAGCTGTATTCTGTGTGTCCAATATAAACAAAGTATTTGACCTACGTCATCGTAAGCTGATCATAGAGATAGAATCTATCTCTATGATCAGCTTTCGATGACGTAGACCAAATTACTTTGTTTACATTGGACACAAAAATACAGATGTTGGGAATAAGCTCTCTATATCTCTATGGAAAAAGTGCTGTGTTTGTCGTTTTAGTATGGAAATAATTGAGACAATGGAATCATTTTGAAACATAGAATAAAATAATCGAACTAATATTAATTTCATTGTTTATAGTCAACCTTCTATGCATAACTCCCGCCTGTTTCTAACGCTCACTTATTTGGGTTCCCTTGAGTAGCAGCTATAAATAGGTTTGACTGTATTTAATTACACTTAACAGTATAAATTATAAAATATATATTTATACATACTGGGCAAAGGCTTCAACTCTCATCTACATAGTATTTCTATGGAAAACGTGTTGGACACCAATAAACATTATTTTTTCAGCTGGTAACTCAGTTTTTTTCTCTTCTTCTATGTCTAAAATTCATAATGGTGAGATACGATGAAACACAATGAACAATAAATAGTCCTTGATTACGAGCAGGAGCTTTATTCAAAGCATAATACTATGAGATATTGGATGAGTTCCTTCAAAAGAATTGCAAATGGATATAGGCCCATGAGAACAATTTTTTTTGCCTATATGGCTCGATAGAATTGCATCCGATAGGATATAAATAAGCATTATAGCATTAAAATTAGTCTATCGAACCTAGGATCTTATCAATGAGGTAGAACAAAAATGACCATCCCCTCTCGGGATTCGAACCTACGCCCCCAACATTGAGAGTTGAACACGCCTTAACACGCACGGCTATCGAGCCCCTTTCATCACTTTCCTTTTACATAATTTGTGTTCTTAAGCATTATATTCTTATATCTGAATTGATGTTTTCACCTCAAAGTCCGTGAGTAAGATACTGCTTTATTTCAGTAAGGCATTTGATTTTCAAAGTATTTTCTACATAGGTATATGATAGATAAAACCCGTATGCTACATAAATCGTCCACCGTTGGGGAGTCTGAAAATACTTTTTTCTTATCAAAACCTCTGTCGGTTATAAGAGCATGTTATTAACAAGAAAGTCATTTGATGGCTTAAGTCATCGGACGACTACACTTTATAGGTTGCTCAATTATTCGAAAGAAGTCGAATTAGTATACATACCAATGATGAATAAATAGGTGAACTCAACAGTATACTTATCTGACATAAATAATAAAGATCAATTGTTTGTTCAAGCTTCAAAGCGGACTCATTTTTATTGATATGTTTTTATGAGTTTTTGGCATTATTTATTATTATAAGTTGAAACCTATGCTTAATATATTTAAAAATTAAGACGATTTTTTTTCTTGTTCATGAGTCACAAGTGTCCTAACCAAAATAATAAACAACTTTTTTATTGCGTCTAATGATTTATTCCCCCCCCCCCCCACCTTTACGATGTATTTTTCCTTGACATTTAAAAAGAATAACACATATTTTTTGAAAAAGAAAATGTGGAATTATATTTTTTCTTGCAAAACCGTCTGCCAAGCTCTTTTCTTTCTTGATTCAACATTTTCTCAGACATGTCTAAAAAAGTAATTGTGTTTTCTTCCCTTTTATATTTCAAGTTTCTTGAAGGTCATCAAGGAATATATTTTTTTCAAGATGATTCATTTTAGATCTAGTGGTGTTATAGTATTCGTAATGAGATATATTAGGACCAATTCATACGCTTCAGTGTATAAATAAATTAAATGCATCCGTGGTTAATGAAAAATAATATAATTAAACACTTTTATCTAAAGGTGGCTATATTATAGAGTTTAGGACTACCATCCCCCGGGCATTCACCCCCCGTTACTAATATGTCTTAAAATCTCTTAAAGTCCCCTTATGAAGTTAACTATGTTTTCTTTATGGCAAAATTGCGCTAATGTTTGAAACCTATGTTCCTAATATCGGTCATATGTTATATATGGCCGATATTAGGAACATAGTTTTCAAACACTAATGCAAATGAAAACATAGTTAACTTCATAAGTAGACTTTAAGGGATAAGAAATATTAATATAAAGGGGTAATGGCACGGGGGGTGCTAGTCCGGGGGGTGATTGTCTGGGGGTGGTAGTCCTGTTAAGATATTATAATGTAACAACGATATATAAACAAGCGAAATCCTTTGACGTCATCAAACGCCATTTTTTGCGTGGGTTATTTTGGTCATACAAAGGTGCATGAACGACTTCCATAGTATTTTTAATATAATTTTAATTAATTCCAATCAAAATACATATCTTACAATGTGTCCCTCATACGTATTTACGACTATTTATATTTGTTCGATATAGAAGGCAATCTCCAGAAGGCTTGTTCATATCATATTGTCCATTACAACGGGCATTATGTACTTTGCCCGATTTCCGACATTGATCATAACCTATATATTTATATAATAAATCTATGGATGGTTCATTTATTCATCAAATTAATAGGATTTTGATTATTTATTGTGTAATGTTGTATGTGTTTTATTATAAAAGAAAATATTTGGTACAATACTAAAAAAAGCTGGAGTAAGTTTGAATTGTTTATATTTATGATTGTTCTTTTTTAATGTTTGTGCTTTGGTTGTTATGATAGTTGTCACTTCATTAATGAAATATATAAGGGTATAATTAAAGATATGTCACTTATTAAAAAAACATTATGGATCCATTATAAAGTATTTCAAAAATTAATTAGGATATAATAATAATATTAATATTATTATTTTCT
The DNA here is from genome assembly GCA_013387185.1 of Caligus rogercresseyi. Taxonomy (NCBI): domain Eukaryota; kingdom Metazoa; phylum Arthropoda; class Copepoda; order Siphonostomatoida; family Caligidae; genus Caligus; species Caligus rogercresseyi. The sequence goes on along the minus strand of CP045890.1, from coordinate 5,861,727 downwards.
TTTCTTTATTACATGTTAAACAGATAAAATAATACACTTTGAACAATGAATAAAACAACATTAATAAACATTATATTTTAAAATTGGACGGTCTGGGGAAGAATATCATTTTATCACATACAAATATCTAAAATATTAAGAATATGAAGCTCATTTAGAGCGCTCACATTTTTCTAAATAAAAAGAAAATAGTTTGAGATATCTGTATTTGCCCGTCAAATACATTCAACTTAATTAAATTCGATGTTGTTTGAATGACCACTAAATGCACGTTTTACGAAGTCCACTTGTTGAACTGATTTTTCGAATACTTTTCCACCTAAACTGGCTGAACCTCTTAAAAATGTCTTGGTTGAATATAAGCGTTAAAGTAAAGTAGCGCATGCATAACATAAAATTCTTCCTTTTTTTCCCCAAAGGAATTGGCCAAATATTTTTGTTCTTCTTTAGTCCGTAAGGGGCGCTTTTATGCTAGAGCTCTTTGAAAATTATAACAGTCCTTTTATTATTTATGTTTAGAGACGTTTTTTATCTTGTAGTGATTTGATATATTTCAAATCATCAAATTTAATCCCTTTAAACCGGTTTTAAATAGGATTGTGACGTAATTTCATGGACAACGACATCTAACGTTAAAAAAATAACCAAAATTTGGGCCAATTTTTTTGTCCTTGAATACGCCACTTTACTTTAACGCTTTAGTTGAATATTGCCCTGAGCTCTTCTAACGTATAACAATAAAATAAAACAATAAAAATGGAGTAATATTATCGGTTTTTTGTGCAATTGGAGGTTATAATTTATTAACATTCATCTGATCAAACAACCGTCATTTTGAAGAATGTATTGAGACGAAGCAAAACTTTTGGTCTTTGTTCTATTATATAGTTCAATAAAAAGTAGTGCATGTCAGATTTCCATGCAAATGCCAGAAGTTAAAGTCCAACTACAACTGTATTTGATATTAATCACATGTATATATTAAATTAATAAACTATTGTATTATTTCAAGATACTGTTGAGAAGAAGGCTTTAAGCTTAAGTCTACAAAATCAGAGATTTGCATCGACAGTACTCAATATCGTTGTGTACCAAAAAATATCGGTCCAATACAACTACTACAATTGAAAGGGTGATATACCAATAATATGCCTGTAATCCTATAAATTTGGGGATGTGTTATTATTTGTAAGAAAAAAAGTAAATTTACTTTTTTATTTTCACATCAAACCTTATTCAAAACTACACTATTTAAACTTAAACTTTAAAACATTATATTTACATAGAAAACTATAGTAAAAGGTTGGATTTGTATAATAACACTGAAATTAAAGAGGGCTAATTGAAAATTGATTTTTGGTTTGTTAGTTTATTACAATGCCTATAAGTTATTTATATATATATATATATATATATATATATATACTATTCGGTACTCCTTTTGATAAATGACCAATTGAAAAGGTATAATAAACTATGTATATTTTGTATTTTTTTATTTATTTTAAAATTTGATTGGTTCAAAAGGATATTTTCCATTTTCATTCATGAAAGAAATAATTTTAAACGTGTTTGGTGACACAATAGCCATTTTTATGCTCATGTGGTTATATTTTGACCAATCATTTCTTGCTTTAAGGTTTCTGGGGGGTCTCAGAAGACCTTGAGCAATGTTAGACATGATTTTTCTTTTAGGTGTAATCACCATATGATTCTATATAATATTAAGATAGCCTGGACAACAACAATCATTCCTCTAGGACATATTTAATGATAAAAAATATATTTTATGATATACCACTCTTCCTTATACAAACACAATATTCCACCAAATTTAATTTGTATGAGTTATGAGACTGATACTTCAAATAATAATCTTTCATAATTTTAAGAACACTATAATATTTATCCTTTATCAAGAATTGGTTTCACATTATTAAATATTCTAGTTATTAAGATAAAACAGGAAATAATTTTAACGTTACACGTCAAAGCTGCTCTATAAAAAAACTAAAGCTACTTTTTGCCTTGCTTCTATCCTCAAATAAAACTTTTGGGTAAAACACTTTCGGCTCTCATCCTTGATATTAAACTTTCCATTTTTATTATGTATTATTATCAGGATAATTGTGCATCCTTAGTTTACATTTTGGTCTGGATTGCATGTATAATATATTTAATAAATAAGTGCTAAGGCGTGTTCAACTCTCAATGTTGGGGGTGCAGGTTCGAATCCCGAGAGGGGATGGTCATTTTTGGTCTACCTCATTGATAAATCCTAGGTTCGAGTGACTAATTTAATGCTATATGCTTATGTATATCCTGTCGGATGCAATTCTATCGACCAAATAGGCAAAAAAAAAAATTGAGGTTGCATTACCTAATTGTGATTTGTTACGAAGAAAAAAAAACATGATTGTCTTTTATTTGAATGGAATTCTCTAAGATTCTCTAAATAATCTAAATCCATTTTAACAAATCAAGTAATTCTCCAAATATTCAAATTATTTAAGGAACTTGCAAATAAGAAGACAATCATGTTTTTTTTTCTTCGTAACAAATCACAATTATAGGTAACGCAACCTCACGAGAATGTATTTATTTTATATGATCAATATTAAATCTTTGTCATACAAAATTGATATTTTCTTTCTTTCATCCCAAATAAAGAAGTTTTAAAAACTGTTCTGAAATGCATTGACATAAATGAAAAATATATATATATTAATGTTAGTCAATAAACTTGAAACAAAAATTATATAGCCGCTTAAAAAGAATACTAAAAAATGATCAACTTTTTGAAATATAAAGCCTATTTTTTCAAATAGTACGAAAGATATTGAAATTATAAAAACTGATTTAAAATGCATTGACATACTAGAAAATTAAATACTTATAACATTTGTGGTTATTCTTACTTTGTACGAAGATAACTGGGCGTGAACCATTAAAAATGATGAAAATCCTGATTCTCAAAAAAGGCCATAAAGTCCAAACCTTTTTTCGAACGATATTTTAAGTGGCATTTTTGGAATCTATGTAACAAATGGGACTCAAATAGGAATTTCAGCCCAGGGGCAAAGTCCTGTTACGTGTAATTAGTATATAATCTTTCATACTACTCATCAAATGCTTTTAAGTTAGTGAAGGTCTTGATAATATTTTTTAGTGAGTAATATGAATACTATTTAATGTTTTGTCAATGACAAATTCCTCATTTTTCAAATTCAACAGCTCAATGTTATGATAGTATGTACAAAGGAATACATGAAAATCTAAGATAATTTATGAAAAATCACATCAGCAAATGTTTTAATTCACTATTTTATCTTAGGGGTTGAACTAAAGCGCTATTATAAGTCAATAAAATACAATTAAAAAAATATCAATTGACATACGTAACAGAAGAAAAATAACATAAATTTTGAGCTATAAAAAGCCATTACTTGCAATCTGATTTTTTTTAGGGAAAAAACCAAAAAATCCTCATATCGTTTTTGTCTTCATTTCTTGTATTTATGACAAAGAAGATAATGTTTTCCTGAGTGGTAGGATTTTGAGAAAATAATATCCTTATAAAAACAGGTAATATGTTTGATTATGAAGACATTTATCATTAACTCCGTTGTTTATGTTTGCTACCATAAATCAATATTTATGTATTTCTTCCAAGGTTGGAACATTTTTTTCTTCATAAGCAAATATTGTATCGATGGATAGGAGAATTTTTTTCTTTCAGTGTGGATGAAGGAACCAATAGTCATTGACCTACATAATTAATAAAACGTGGCATTGTAAATTAATTCGTATAAATAAATCACAGCAGGCTCAGATACTGAGTTTCTATAAACTAAAAGGACATCACACAATTCTAATTATAAGAGAAAGTTTTCGGCTGAGAATGAAAGGCCTTTTTATATCTAATAGTTCGATAGTTTTTTTGTATATATTCTCATTCTTTACCTTACAAATAATAATATATTAAAATTTACTGTGTTATATTTTACAATCTTAACTCGGATATTTTAGTCTAAATCGGCTGGATTGTGTAGGATAAAACTATTAGTAAATATTTCGTTATGTTTTCTCCTTTGTGAGCAAATCATTTTCACAAAGACTTCAAGAAGTTCAATAATTAAGTTATTTTTATTAAGAAGAATATTAACTATATTTAATATACTTATTAACTTCGATGAATGTGTTCATTCGTTATTTTTTTTTGCCTATTCGGTTCGATAGAATTGAATCTGTCAGGATATAAATAAGCAGTATAGCACTAAAATTAGTCTACTGAACCTAGGATCTTATCATAAATTAGACCAAAAATGATCATCCCCTCTCGGAATTCGAACTTGCGCCCCAACATTGAGAGTTGAACACGCCTTAACATTTTTTGCCTGTATGGTTCGATAGAATTGCATCCGATAGGATATAAATAAGCATATAGCTCAATCGTTAATTTGACTTAAAACCATATAAGTATATCATAACAATCTATTAGTTTCATTTATGTGTTATTTATATGTGTTTAAAGAATCTCCTTATATCTCAGCTGTGTCTCTTAAAAATATAGAATTTAACTGATTGTTTGCCTGTTTGGTTTCTAGATGTAAATGAGTATTACTACTACTTCAATTTGTAAGTTTCTGGGATCTTATCTCCAAAACCTTTTTTCCCATTCAGAAATATCTTTATTCTATATAAATTTTATAGTCATATAATCTCTTAATTATAGAAATTATGTTTGATTAAAAAACCTAACTAAATATTAGTTTTCAAGTACATTTCTAATCAATATAAAATTAAAAAATACCCATTAAATTGTCTTTTTCTTTGACGCGTAGGTAATATATATATATATTACCGAGACTCTATGAACAGCACCGTATTTGCTAACATTAACATATACTGTCTAAGAGGAGACCCTAGTATTCACCATTAGCACTTTTATTATCAAGAGTGAGTCTCTTTGGTTGCTCAGGAAATGTCTTTTTAGATCTAAATCAGTGTGTTGATCACATGTTTGAGGAAGTAGAACTCTCAAACACGTATATATATATACATTCATGATAATTGACTCATCAGAGATCTTCCAGGAGAAGAAGGGATCTATTAGCCTTGCTTATTGGGCCATTTCTTATTCTTCTTGTTGTTGAAGGCTTGTTTAAAAGAACAAAGGGCAATTGAAGCCTCATTAATAGCAAAAACCTAAGAAGCAGTTTTGAAGGGGTCTTTTTAGTTGTAATTATTATTATTATCTGGGAACATGTGCTTTAATACATATATATTCAAGGACAGAGTTGCCTTATTATTTTCTTCTTCTTTTTCTAACAATAAACATAGATCTTCGCAAATTTAAAAAATTTTATTAATAGCTAGCCATCCCTCAATCCATGAAACCTTGAACCTTTCCCCATAAATGGTTGCGGCGTATCTGCGTATTATGTCCATATATTTTTTTCGTGTGTATGGAGGGAAGAATATTGTCTGGATATGTCTTTTTGTGATGCCTTCTTTTTCCTTGTTGTGCATAGTTTGAGGGGGTTCAACGATCTCTCTTAGAGAAAGAAATGCTGCTTGCTTCCATCATTTTCCTTGGATGGGTCAATGAAGAGGCCATATTTGTGTAGCTTCTTGTATTCCATCTCCGTCTGTCATGGAATACATGTACTTAGATGCACCTCAGGGGAGCATGATTTAAAGATGATATTTAAAGAGCTGAAGAGGTTTTTATGATAACAGTGGGGGATAACAACTGGATGCATATGATATAAGAGGAAGGGAGGGTGGGCGAATTGTAAGCCTCCTTAATTTAACGACAGCAAACATGATAATAATTAGTTTATACTTATAAAATATATAATTATAATAAATATATTGTTGGTTATTTGAACATACCTATGAAAGTCCCTTCTCAATATAATTAAACTTTTATTTCTATCCATTCCTTCTTTGCAATTGAATTAAACTACTAATTCAAAATATCGAATCATTGAGTGTTTAAAATACGCAATCAAAAATTTGCAAGCATTTTTAAATTTAACTTTAAGCAATGTTTTTGACAGCTTGTGTTTATATACTTTGATCTATTAAGAAACCCAATGTTAAAGCAACTTAATAGTTTTGGGTGATTAACATACAAAATATTTCTTATTTTTTGGTCATTCAAAAGGGCTTTCACTATATTATTTCATTTTTTGTGATATGTTCTGTATATTTACAGATATTTTACAGACCTTAAAAGGAAGAAATCACATCACAAACCTCAAATGTAAGATCTATTTAAACAGTTATAAATGCTTATGATGAATGAATAGTAAGTGGTTTTATTTAGTTTAATATGTAAATATTATAAATGCCATAAACTGTTATTCTCGAATGGCAAAACTGATACAATAGTTTGCTCCGTAATATGTTCACTAATGCCAATACATATTTATTCAAGTGAATCCGTCAAAAAATAAAATATATCACAAATTAATGTGTTTTAGAGATGTTCTGTTATAAAATGGTAAATGTAGGTGTGACTTAGATTAAAGATTTTAGACTATAACGTTATTTATATATTGTTATATGCTATTTCTCTAATTCAATAAAGTCTTAAAAAACAAGAACAAATCACATATAAATTTATATTAAATGGTTCCAATTTGAGGTGCTTTCATTAGCCAACAGGTAAAAACCCAGTACTTTATTAGTACGCTGATGTTTATTCTCATGTGAAGATGAGCTTACAACGCGGCAGTCATGTTGTTATTCATTGTTGATTTATTTTCTTCACCTTAAGCGATAGATACCTAATATAATGTTTGTTATTTTTGATCTTTCTTTGGAGTAAAAAGCTGTTGGCCCTAGGTGTAGGTCAAAAAGGTTGTAGATCCATGTTGACTTGACATAAAGCTTTTGAATATCCTACAAATTGATTCACTCATGATGAATGTATCTCATTTATAAGTCATTCGTCATGTTTGTTCAGGCCAACCTAAAGTATTCCTCAGAAGTATTAAATTATTATTTTATGGTATATTTCAATTTTTTATTTTTATTACTTTCTTAAAAAACGCCTTATATCATATGTAGTTTCTCATGATCAAAGATGGAAAATTTTGATCAAATTAATGAGCCATTAGAGTTTTTTATCTCTTTTTGAGAGTATAGTTATACTTTTTTTTTTTTTTTAGTTAAGAAATATTTATTACTCTTTTTACAAAAGACCTATACAAACAGCACACAACTTAGTTAAAGAAAATACCACACGGTGGGTATCTATGTTGCTAGAGTAAAAAATAAAATATATTGAGGAGTATATACAAATATATCTATATATATTTAGCCTGTCCCGTTTTCAGGTCAATCGCTCCGATTTTTTGCTCCAAGCACTTTTCTGCTGCGTAGTGATGAAAAAATGAGATTGAGAAAGTTTCAGCCTTCAAAGGCCATTTTTGTGACTGCACAAGCCACTCAAAGTTTCAAAAAGGCCGTTTTTGGGGTCAAAAATGGCAATTTTCAAGTGGCTTGTGCTGTCTGAGTTTTAGTGATATCGAGTTAATTTCTTTTCCTAAGGGTTGCTTGAAGTCTCATCTTTCAATAAAATTTTGGAGCAATCAAGCAAATAAATATTTCTATTGTTTTTGGCCCGTTCAGTAGGCCTCTTTTGGCCCAAAATAGGCATTTTTTGTTTTTTGCTAATATTTGCCCTAAAAGTTATCTTAGCAATTTTGTTATTTTATGGCAAAATAATTGCCTTGTCATAATGCACGTTTTGTTGCAATTTTCATAATGATCAAGAGGATATAGACGTTTTGATAGAAAATATTGTGTTTATTGTTATGAAATATTGTTCATTTGCAGAAATAAAATCGCTATTTATACTTTACAATATTATTTATTTCCTCATGGAATAAGTTTTTTTATTATAATTTTACTAACTTTATATTGGTTTTTAAGATGAGTAAAATAACCTAGCATGTAGCACGTAAAATATTACTCATTTTTATTTACTACAAAATAATAAAAGTTGGTTATGCAACTAATAAATAAGATTATATGATATAATGTGAATAGTTTAATTCAGTCTCACAAAATATTGAAATATTGAATGCAAAAAGATCAATCGAGAAAATTTTCCAGAAGATACACTTCCAAATGTTTTTATAAGTAGCATAACAAAATACAGAGATTTTTATTGTACATGGATGAAAAAGAACATACAGAAACAAGCAAACAAAAATATTTGAAATATTAAAAGCTTTGAAAAAAATACTGATTGAAAATAAATGCAAAGATTATTGGCAACCTATGAGCATTTTATATGTATCCGAATTCAACAACTTTACATAAAACTCCCTACACCAATACACCATGCTCGGTTTATGTCGAAGGTCGTTCATTACATTAAGTTGGAGAGTCTTGGCCTTACAGAAGGAAGTAAAATAATTTCAACAATAATTTCTTTATACAATTCCAGATGTTTTTTTGACAGCACACCAAAATACGTCTTCACCAAAAAGAGATATAGAAGCTGTTTGGAAAATGAAGCTTTATTAACACAGCAATCCATCACTTTACGAAAAATGTTTGAAGAGTATGTTTAACCAAACTTGGCATTTACATGGAAGTACATGATTCTTTAAAGTCTTGGAGACGAAATCTTACCGGATCAAGAAAGGTTGGACATTACAATTCGATTACTATAAGAAAAAATAAAGATATTTTTTAACCAGATATAACAAAAATAAAAAAAGAACAACATAGTATAGTTTCGCACCCCTTTTCTCTTTTCTTATGTTTAACTTGCTTGTAATGGTCAAAGAAAATATGGAATGGATGAGACTACCTACATAGTACTGGCATCTTATATCTCATAATACGGAATTAAAAATAAATTAATTAAGGAATAAAAAAATCTTTAAAAATATCAAATATGACTTTCAAATAAGTCACAGTATATGAATAGATCTCTAGGGGGACCATCCACACAAAAGGGTAGTGCGCTGAGTGGTGTGGAAAACGTATTAACATTTTACGTAGTTATTTTACTCATCTTAAAAACCAATATAAAGTTAGTAAAATTATAATAAAAAAACTTATTCCATGAGGAAATAAATAATATTGTAAAGTATAAATAGCGATTTTATTTCTGCAAATGAACAATATTTCATAACAATAAACACAATATTTTCTATCAAAACGTCTATATCCTCTTGATCATTATGAAAATTGCACAAAACGTGCATTATGACAAGGCAATTATTTTGCCATAAATAACAAAATTGCTAAGATAACTTTTAGGGCAAATATTAGCAAAAAACAAAAAATGCCTATTTTGGGCCAAAAGAGGCCTACTGAACGGGCCAAAAACAATAGAAATATTTATTTGCTTGATTGCTCCAAAAATTTTATTGAAAGATGAGACTTCAAGCAACCCTTAGGAAAAGAAATTAACTCGATATCACTAAAACTCAGACAGCACAAGCCACTTGAAAATTGCCATTTTTGACCCCAAAAACGGCCTTTTTGAAACTTTGAGTGGCTTGTGCAGTCACAAAAATGGCCTTTGAAGGCTGAAACTTTCTCAATCTCATTTTTTCATCACTACGCAGCAGAAAAGTGCTTGGAGCAAAAAATCGGAGCGATTGACCTGAAAACGGGACAGGCTAATATATATAATATATATATATATATATATATATATAATATATATATTATATATATATATATAGGATATATTAGGGTTGTTTCTTATTTTTCAAATGTTTGAAATGTTAGCAACATTGTGGATTTTCTGTTTCTTTGTTATAAAGAGACGACATACAAAGTTTGAACAAAATCGGTTCAACATTACAAGGTCGCGAAACGAGGTCAAAGTTTAAAAATTTAGTAAAAATATAGTTTTTTTCGCAAATTTCTCAAATAGTGGACGTTACAGACTTCAATAATAATTATTAATTTAAAGGAAATCTAATTTACTACCAGACGTATATTTGATGTTTTTTTAATAAAACAGTTTTCAGTAAAAACAAAGAAAGAAATGGAGTGTGTATTGTTGCTTATTTCATAGCTTTTTTGTATCAATTAACTTCACTCGCCTGTAGAAGATGACTTGTTCGCTTCAGAGTAAAATAGTACTTTTAAGTTTAGTAAAACTTTAAATGATAAAATCCAAAAATGACCTTGGTTGCATTCTATCAATTCAGAATTCAGTACAATCTGAGTTTACATCATATGATTCAGAGCCTGTATTGACCTATAAGAAATCGATTATGAAAAAATAAAAATAATGTGTTTTCTTAGATTTGCGTCAAGGTATCCTCTCAAAATTTTACTTTGTCTCTGACGCATTTATAATCCATTATATGCGTCATTTTGTACGCGAGATAGGCTTTTTTAATGTATAATAACTCTCTACTTATTAAATTGACATGATTTAGTATACCAAAATATTAAAGCTGGTTACCAAGCTTTCATTTGATATGTTTGGGTGCTAAAAATCCTATACTTTAGAGATTTAAGCAAATACGTCTACTCTCCCCCCAAAATTGATCTTTTGATATGAGAATATACGATACCATCTGTAAATCGTGTTATGTTACCTGGATATAAAAGAGACGATAAGGGAGTAGTTTTTGCCCTCCCTTCTCCTCCTTCTTTTTTTCTTCCATCCAGGTTCACTAACGGCCGTTACCAAATGCTAATCGTATATTCCATATCAAAAGATCAAGTTTTGCGGGGAGAGTACGCATTTGCTTATACTCTCATAACTAATAGCTGATTGTTTCGAACACAAATATAGTCCATGAATAGCTTAGTGTTAACCAGCTTTAATATTTTTGGGTATACTAACTCATGTCAATTTA
>CP045890.1:5825955-5850771 GCA_013387185.1 Caligus rogercresseyi | reverse complement strand
ACATATACATATAGAAATGTATACTTATATTTTCAATATAGATTATCACTTCAAACAAACATGTAACAAAATTACTTACAAACACAACGACAAGCCATAAAAGGAAATATAGGCCAAGAGTGTCAAAAATTAAGGATAGCGATAATATAGGATATATATTATATATACTATGCATGTATGATATATATGTAATAGGTATATAGTATTATGTTTTTGCATCAAAGATACATAAAAAAACGTCCAATTGTCAGAGAGCTGACTTTTCGTTCGCCTATAACTTTTAATGACGTCACAACCCGGTAAGCGAATCATTATGCTATTGTTATCGTTCACGTGTAAAAATATATATGTTTATCAGTCATAACAAACAACCATCTTAACACGGGATTCTGTTTAAAAAGTGGCTATAAACGATGTTGTATGGACTTAAGTGATTGATTACACACTAATTGAAGTAAAAAAACAACTAATTTGGAGTATTGGATGACTATTTATCAATTTTGATCTGGTTAACCTGTGGAAATTGCATAAAGAGTCGTTATCTTAATTTTTCAGCCTGTTGCAAGTCTTAAACACGCAACCTCTCACCCAAACCACCTCCAAACACACAAATACATCATTAAAACCTTACAAAATTACTATTATATATATATTCCTATATATATATATATATATATATATATATATATATATATATATATATATATATATATGTTGATACTTCACCAATAATAATGAGACTTGTAGCATTTCAATATTTATGAAAACATGAAATGATCTTACCTAGTATTCGATATACGTTGCTTGCAAAGTTCCAATCAAATAGTTGGTGAATCATGAAACGAGTTATTTTGTACATGATGCATTGGACTTTGGTTACTATGGCGTCAACATATTAGAATATTCGGAGACAAACTATTAAGGGGACCAATTGATCTTGAAGGATAGAAGAGTTGATTGCAGGGATAACAGAGTAATGATAAAAAGAATGGAACTTTTTCTCAAACGTGATTGGTGAAAAGAAAAGAAAAGTGAATAATATTAAATGAAGATGTTATAATACAATATGAGTTCACTTCAATTACAGCTCTTGAGGTATGGACATAAATTCATATATAAGAACATTATACTTAAAGACACAAAATCCCTTTTCAGGGCCTATGTTCATTTCATTCACGAATCCTTTGAAGGACTTCTCCAATCAAGTATGAATGTTTTTATAACCCCCATAGTGGGTACTTCCATAATTAGATATCTGTAATTTCAGATAGCTTTAAAAAAAGAAACAGTCTGTTTGTGTATCTCTAAAGAAATAGAATAGTAAGATAATGACGTACTATTTCTTGGTATTTTTTATATCCAGATATATTCTTTTAAAATGACAATGAGTTAAAAATAGTAAGAACATATGTAAACATGCCTCTATGTGGAAAGAAATGAAATATTTTTAGAAATAAACCAAATATGTATCGCCAGTAGCTCCCTCTATTGTGCAATTCAAAAAGTTACGCTTATGAATCATGCAATAATTGATGTAAATATTCTTTTGGTTACTTGTAATATTTATTTATTGAACAACAAAAGAACTTGGTGGCAGATACTAATTATTGCAGAAATATTTGCAGCTATTAATATACATTTTACAACTTTAGGAAAGGCTTTTTTTCGTTCTTTGCAAACCAGTACAAGGAACTTATGAGATGGAGTTAGAGTATATAAATAAATAAGATATAATCAATAATATATCTAATTGGACAATCATTATTTAATGGGTTCTTTAATTGAATTTCAAAAATTACATGAAGCCAATTTTAAAAAATGTAGGTTTTCAATCCATATTTATAAAATTTGAACTTATATTTAGCGAAAACCTTAACATGTATAAAAATTACACCAACATTTATTTGAAAAAAAAATCCGATTAACCTTTTTTTAAATATAAGTACTAAAAATAAATAATAGTCATACCAAGAAGGTGTAATAGCAAACATTTTTATTCACATTTTAAACTAAAAGCACATATTAATTCTTAATCAACTTAGAAAGTATTTTCAACTTATCCATTAAATTTTTACAACAAAAACTTTAAAAAACTGCTAGATTGATTAATAATGTCTTCCAAAAGTTTATCAAAATTTAACATGAGATTATTTGTTCACTTATATTAGTATAAAAAAGAACATAGTCTTCTACAATGATGAAAGGACTCATCTAACCGGATCTCTAACAACAATCCAATATGGATTTCCATGTGTGCAAGGATATCTTAAAAACTATATTTGACTGAATACATCATACTTGCGGATATTAATATTTATGATTTCATTGACTATCGCAACCATTCAGATATAAAGATATTGAGAGCTGATTCCCTTCAATAGCAGAGAAACATCGTCGTTCAGCTGTATTCTGTGTGCCCAATATAAACAAAGTAATTTGTACTACGTCATCGTAAGCTGATCATAGAGATAGATTCTATCTCTATGATCAGCTTACGATGACGTAGTACAAATTACTTTGTTTTTATTGGGCACAAAAATAGAGATGAAGGGAATTAGCTCTCTATATCTTTTTATCTCTATGATCGCAACCAACGGAAATTCCTGTACCATGAAACATTTGTGATTAAAACATTATACATTTGCCCAGGATTTTAGCTTTTTGAAATGTAAGGTATATTTTTTCCAGATTTTTGGAAACTTATACAAAAAAGAATTCCCCAAAACTCAATATATAAAATACGTCATGCTTCATATAGACTTAAAAGGCCTTCCAAAAATTTTATTCCCATTCCGCTCATACTTATTAATGAAGAAATGGGAAATATTTTTGTAGGGACCAAAGGTGCCTTCGGGTATTACATTCTGGGGAGTCAACCCCGAAGAAAGGCTACACATCTACATTGGAATTTTAAATCCAACGCCTATAGGCTCTTGAGTTACGCTGATCACATCAATAGCATAACGGGGGTTCAACCCCTCTGCCACAGTGTCCATATCCTACCGATCCCACTTATGGCATAATGGGTTTTTTTAAACCCCTGTCAATGAGCCCCCGTGTTCTGCCGATCTCAAGTATGGCATATTAGAGTTTCAAGCCCACCGTCGGTGTGCACTCAGATTTCGTCAATCACACCATGCCATAATGGGTTTCAACCCAACTCCAATAAAACCAAGGGCATTAATTCTATTTTTTAAAGTCTTTTTTTGGGGTAAATAGCCTCACCATATTTTCTTGCAAAGTAAAAATCATGAAACTTATATAATGCTTTATTTTCTTGCAAAGTAAAAATCCTATCACTATTATGATAGTTTATTTTACGCCCGATTATAAGTGCTCGCATATTTGGGCGCCTACGGCACCCATATGTTCGTCCTTCGGGTATGGGTAGGTTTTGGAGCTAGTATTAGTATTCTCCCAATGTAGTTCAGTAGTAAGATCTTGACGAAGACTGATATCTTGATAGGAAGGGGTCAAAAAATTGGTCAAACACACAAACGGAGATAAAATGCTTGGTAGGTAGTAAATCAGAAAAGTGTATCCAATGACATTTTTTTCCCCATTTCTGGTCCCATCACTTTGCAAATAGTTTTATTAGGTCCGTCTTGACCCAAAATTCCATAGGTACCTTCAAAGTTCAAATCTGACCATAAATGTGGGAGGAGATAGCGTGCGGACATATAGACGGACAGAGATTGGTGAATTATTAAAAATCCCAAGCATACCCTATGATAAAAAGATCCTTGATTTCTAGTTTTTCAAGCATTCATCTTTTGGTATCCTGATGATACTCATGTAATATGTTTTGGATTAGGGATTGGTGTATCCTTGTAGGTGTATATATACGTAAGAAGTTATGTCGACCCCCGCCTGGAGTATTTTTATTAAAAATAAGTTGTAGGAGGGAGGTGTTTAGGGCCTCAGCACGAATGCCCATACAAATCAAAAACAATTAGTAATCCCTCTTCCATATCATATGAGTAGCAAGTACGCATGAAAAATTAATAATTATTGTGATTGTTCAACCATAAAAGCAAAGTGTATGTGGTATACCTTGAGTTCAATACAAGCACTCAAAAACACCGCTATTCTAGCGGCTGCGGCAAGATACGCTCAAGATCCCCTCTGTCACGGATGGAAACTGGAGTGGGGCAGCTGATGTAATTCTCTACTTCCCCTCGTGTTCCCTGCCTTATAGAAAATTATTAAAAAACATTTACGCCAATTCAAGGATTTAAAACGTCTATCGTTTATTTATATTTTGTTTTATTTTGTCAAGTTATTTTATTATAATTGTATTTAAGTGTTTGTTCATATTTAATGTTAAAATTTTAAACAAAAATGTTTAATTATGTTTTTATGCATTAACATCATTTTATATAAATTTTGTTTTTTGGTGTTGTATATATTTTTATGAACTGTGGAATTAAAAACCCGTCACTTACTAAAAACACCAGCCAATGATTCTGGGGAAACATCTGATATCGCTGTAAAGTAAATTCAATTAATATCTGTTAAGCGCTTTGCTTATCTGCATACACTCTACAAGTCATTATTTTTCTATAGAGGTAGGATTTGGCAGTATCAGAAAAAAATTCCGTGTCGGTTATCGATAATCGTCCGCATGATTTGTTAAATTCAATTTTTAGGAATGTTGATTCTGATATAAAAGGCTCCCTCTCACTTTTCAATCTACCGCTAACGAATGACACAAATCATACAATTCTTAACGATAATAATCGGTGGATATATTAAAGTTAAAAATGTTTGGTAAGGGTAGATGAAATCTACTACCGGTAGTTATGATCTACCGATCTCTACTCTCAGATCTCATCATTAGAAATATACTTTGCCTGTAACTATACCAAAATATATATTGTTTATTAGAACGATACAGAGGCGATTCGGCTGTGCAAGGATGACAAGCAAAATTGTGAAAATATCTCGTCAACAATAAAATGCTGTAGCATTACAAATTGCAATGTTTAAGTATATCACAGTGAGATTTCTACCATAACGTGAATTGTTTAAAGAAACAAAGCGTAATAAATGAAAAAACATATCACATTCTGATATGAGGCATCACTTCAATTGCGGCTCTTGAAGTGCCAACATATAGAATCACATCACTAGGAAACTAAGTGTCTCGATCTCTAACATATTAAAGTCATTAGACAGAACTCCTTCAATGTTACTTATACATATTAATTTAATAAAGTAATCTTTGGGAAAGAAGGATAATTGGTCTTTGTGGTATCATCATTAACAATAAACAGCTCCTCACTCTGAAAAATGACGTCCAAAAACAGAAAAATTATGAATTTCCGTGAAATACTTTTTAAATATCCTTGTTTATGTACAGGCCTATATTCTTTTGTACAGGCCTATATTCTCTTTGGATCCAACGGGAGACGGAAGTCCTATATCAGCAAGGTCAAAAGCAATCGAATTCACCATATTGAATTCGAAAGCCTTGGTGGCAAAAAAAGCTGACCTCACGGGAACTTTTGCTGCCAACAGAATACGTGGAATAATTTTAGCAGCCGTTGTAAGATGCGCAGCTTTTTCGACCCGCATTCCTGATGCTTCTGGACCTTGGCTTCGGATCAAATCAAATATTTCCCATCGATCTCCACACATCACCTCAAAGCTGTGAACAAGGTTTTAAAACATTTAAATAATAATTCTGTAACTTTAATTTTAAATGTGATGTATATTGTATTTTAAATGTTTGATTTTGTAACCATGCTTTGATTTTTTTAAATAATGTTATGATTGCCTTTTTATGATATTTGTTGTGTTGATCTTCTGCCATTGTAATAATTTAAGATTATATTATATATTTATGTACTTATCACAATTAATTTGGCATTTGTAGAGAACTGGAATAAATAAGTAATACATAAAAAACATCCTTTTTCAATTTCTATTTGTGTTTGGAAATAGAGTTGATACTTGTCACGCTGATTCCTCACATGTGCTCAACACACACACACAAGAATCGCTCAATGCTTCCCCATTGACCTTCACGTCATAGGACTACTTACATTCGACCCCTCAAATCTAAGGGAAAAAAGAGGGAACCGCCAGAGTAGAGACTAATTGATCCACTTCATGAACCGACCAAAAAAGGGGGACTTAATATGGAGAATCTAATTATTGCTTTTATATGGATCTTACAAGGTATACAACACCACCACCACCATAGAGGGAATTAGCTTTTTTCTTTCTTCTACTTGTGTTAGTATCAGGGATCCTTCTTACCACCCAGGGAGGTAAGATTATGAGTCTGATTACATTACAATTAATGAGGAAATGAATTAATAGAGGGAGCCTTTTCATCATCTATGAGGGTTTCAAAAGGAGATACACACACCTGGAAAGAAATAGCTAACATAAAGAAGTGTTTTTTACGAAGTTTATTCGATGAAAGGTAATTTTACGATAAATAAATCTATACTTTCCATATAAGTATGACAGAAATACTGAAGCCTCTTTAGTTTAACTCTTCATGAAGAAGATAGTTCATAAATATTTATGGCAGCTTATGGAATTCCTCCATGAGCTTTAATTTTTGATGAACATATGATATTATTATGAATTATTTTGAATCTACTTATTGAGAGAAGGAAGGAATATTGTTTTCATTTATCATTATTCTTAATCAACATATCCTTACTGTGACGACTTTCTAAAAGAAGGAAATAAGGTATACCCAATACAAATTGTCATTTATGCAAGACTTTTGGAGAACTACACCAAAAAATATTCTAAGTTTTTTAGAAAAAGGGATTGACAAAGGATTTTGAATGACTTTCATCTCACAACAAAAAATAAAATTAATAGAAGTTCTTCACCACGCAACCACAAGATTTCTCTTTTTTGTGGATATCAAAAGGAAAATAAGTGCAACTAGAGGTATGTATTCACTCAGAGAGTGCAAACCTCCGCCGATCCCCTCCAGGTTGTCCCAATGACGTCACGGGGTCCTTATGAGCCTTCCGAGGCGGATTTTTCACGACTGGGGCGGCGTAGAGGGACGGGGAAGGGTTCCCCTCGACGGAAATTCCGAGAGGAAGACGCTCCAGTACCCGATTTCCTGGGGAGTTCCCAAAAGCCCACAGAGAGGGACGAGGCGGAGATGGGGGGTTGACCCGCCAGAGCAGGCAAGGGGCTCCACGGGGGGGGACAGGACCTTCACAGGCAGTCCCTTGGAGGCTTACCCATTGATTCCTGCGGTTTCCGGGCCGAAAAAAGGAGGAAAAACCCCACACTCCAAAAAATTATTTAGGAGAAAAAGCCAGGGCAGATGTCAAAACATATCATTGTTTACACTCTAGAGCTACATGAAAGAAAAAGAAACTGACGTCATCAAAGAGAAGCACAGCACAGCGACATCTATTGGCAGAGTAGGCTAACTTGAATTATTTAGTAGTATTTAGCTCATTTTTCATCTTAAAGAAGCACTCAGAGATGCCAAAATTTAATCATTGTTCCTTCCGGCATTTCCAAAACTCCACTAAGTCTCATCCGAATCCGTTCCGCACTTTTTGAGTTATCCTGCTGACAAACAAACAAACCAACGCCAGTCAAAACAATACCTCCTTCGGCGGAGGTAATTATTAGATATCTCATAAAGAAGTTCATTTTTGCTTATGATGTCATCACAAAGAAGTCATCAGTGAGATGATTTAACATATTCCTTTTCTTATTACCAATGATGTAGAATGTTTCTCAACCTCTTCCACAAAAGAAATATATAATGAAAGTGTTTAATATGTATTGCTTCTTTTTTCTTTGAGCATAAAAATAGTAAAGCGTTAAAGTAAAGTAGCCCATGCATACACACAAAATTCTTCCTTTTTTCCCCCCAAAAATGGCCAATTTTTTAATTCTTCTTTAGTCCGTAAGGGGCGCTTTTATGCTAGAGCTCTTTGAAAATAATAACAAATTCCTTTTATTATATATATATTTGGAGACGTTTTTCATCTTGTAGTGATTTGATATATTTCAAATCATCAAACTTAATCCCTTTCAACCGTTTTTAAATAGATTGTGAGGTAATTTCATGGACTAACGACATCTAACGTTAAAGAAAAAACCAAAAAGTTTGGCCAATTTTTTTTGTTTACTTTTTCCTTGCATGCGCCACTTTACTTTAACGCTTTAAAAATAGCAGATCTCAATTATTTGTAAAAAATTTCAGCTATGACGTTCGGTGAGGCTATGACGTCAATGTCTCACCTACCATAGCCTAACTGTACGTCTCTAACAATAGTAGTTTTTGTCAATATAACCACCGATCTATACTATAGCAATCGAAGATTGCCAACCACTTTCGAAAGCGGAAGTATATTACTCTTAAATCTTTGATTGTCTGCAAAAAAGATGAATGTATCAATTAATTCATTACATGACTAAATCACATAAAACCCATAAATTATGTTTTATTATCCTTCTTTGGGCAATGAGAGATTAGTTTTTCTGCCTCTATAATTATAAAAGTCTTCATCCATGAACTGGGCACATACGTGCTTTTATTGCAGCCAGAATCGTTTTGTAAGGACCAGCAATGAAGGAATAACAATAAAAGAGAAGAAGAAGAATATACAACAGAAGAGTATCCCATCTATCTATCAGAGTCACGTCAAAAGGTCACCCAAAGCACACCCATACGTAAATCCTACATCTTCTTTTAATGTTCTTGCTCTTCCTTGGATGGAAGTGTAATAATAATATAAGCAATGCCTCTAGACTTCCTCTTCTGTAATAATAATAACAAGAAAATATGACCCCTCACAAAGAAGAGTATTTTGATTAACATGAAATCATTATCACCCCCAATGAAAATTTATTTTTAATTGAGGCCCTCACTCAAATGTCATCCATTTCATTTCCGGATCACAATTTTTATAAAGAAAGGAATGATTGAGGCAACAGTTTGCTGTTCATAAACTTTTAGGTCATTTACTATTTTAATTTTCATATTTTGTAAAAACTTATGACTTTTTAACTGACATACATAAACTATATATATATATATTATTTATTATAATTTTAGTATCTATGTAAATTAACTACAATCCATGATACCAAAACATTTCAATACGTTACTTATATTGAAGAGAACTCAAAATATGTATGCATAGTATTAAATCGTATTATGAAACAAATAGTTTTTACAACATCGTAAAATATTATCAATTTATATAAGTCGTCATCTCTCCTAGAAGAGATAAGAATCGTAATCTCTACCAGGAGAGTAAATGATTCTACTCGATATCCATCTCTACTGCGACATATATATATATATATATATATATATATATATATATATATATATATATATATATATATATATATATATATATATATATATATATATATATATATATATATATATATATATATATATATATATATATATATATATATATATATATATTATATATATTGATATATATATATATATATCAAGTATCTATAGAAATCGATAATACCGAAACATTTCAGTACATTAGTTTATATTGACGAGAACTCAACAATATATATATAGTATTAAGATTTGTTTTATTAGACCAAAGCTTATGAACAATCTTGAAGAATTTCCCTTTCCGTAAAATGTTAGGGAACTTTTAGGTAGATTTCTAAAAGGGAGTTTTTTTTTGTAAAAGGTGATCGAATGATAGAAAAAGGATTGTTAATAAAAAGGGTATATACATTTTGAAATAAGACATTCCTTTATTTATGGCTGTTGGGGGGAGATATCTTATCAGAGATACGAATTGAATCCCCTAGAACAAAAAGTGTAATCTATAATGTGGCTTGATCCATGTCCATTACGATCCTTTGTATAAACTTTTTGGATGATAATGTTTTTAATTAATTGAATAAAGAAACTCCTTTCACATATATATTTTTTAAAGTTTGCTTCATCGAATATGACATAAATAGATCTTGACTCTGCCGACGAGATGTATAAATGTCAATTCCAAATATATTAGCAAAAACTACCAATATGATATCTCATAGATTTCCGCCCAATGACTCATCTTCCGATACTTCAATTTCCTCAACTTGAATATTTAAGAGTCACTACTCTCGACCATGATACCTAAATGAAGATGAGTTGTACTCTTAGAGTGATCCCAAACACTATCATGTGCATATATTTCTTTTCAAGACTACGTCAATAAAGATACTGGTTTTTCACCATTTGTAAATAATAACAATGTAATAAAATCTCTTCTTAGTAACATATCTTTTCTCATCCCTTTTCTTCCTTTTTTTTATTGTTGTTTCTGTCTCAAGGATAGAGTGATCTCGTGGGTCCATTTGACCGCTCTACTCCTTTCTTTTAGAAACATGGGAGATACTGGTTAAAGCAGGTCTTATTACTATTCAGACAGGTCAGTACTCGATAGCTTGTTTGCAATAGCCTTGAAGGGAAAAGTTGATTTTTTGCAGAAAGAATGTGAATGAAGGAAGTGGAATAATTTAATTCAAACCAACCTTCAAATATGTATAATAATATTTATATTATAGTTGCTAGTATTATTTGCAATGTAGACATGAAATGTGCAACACCATAATATATTGTAAAGATTAGTGGATAGTATTATGTGAATAATAATAATATTTGTTGTTTATGATAGGGAATGATAATGTTGGCGGTGCGTCATAGCGGATGAGTAAGGGTGTCAAACTGAGAGCTTTACCTCGAACATGATTGGTAGTAGGTATTATGAAATAAAGTATCACATGTTGAGTCTAAAACTTCAATCATAGATAAGAATATCATCCTTAAAATAAAAATTGTATCTCATTATGGGCTTTGATCCATGGCATTTTATAAGTTTTTGAAATGGAAAATTCATGGAAGTCTTTAAATTGCTTTTGAATTCGAAAGCTATGGGACACAGCCACTATTGGTTATGTTATATAAGCAATATTTAAAAAAAAAATAATGGAATCGACTATAACGAATCCCCCTATCACAGGCTATCAAAAGTTATACCCATTATCTCTATGCCGTCTGGAAGAATAAGAGGATTTTGTAATAGCTCAACAGAGTGCCTCAAAAAATATGAAACGTCCTTAGCTTGGGAAATGCCTGTTCTAAATTGTATAAATGTATCGATCCCAAAAACTTTGTATGCTCACGTTGCAAGCGAGTTATTCATCATCGAAATTTGCAAACAGACTTGCACATAAGTGTTTTAGTAGTGTTTTTGGGAGCCTTCTAGAATGAATCGTCGATTTTTACCCTTCAGGATCAAGATCTCCATTTTATCCACAATGATTTTACGCAATACTTCCACAGTCTCAACAATAGTACCTTTTGAAGCCTATTTAAAGAGATGTGAGATACAAAGAAGTATAAGTGACTGTGTCGCTGCTGTGAATAATATATTTCTTACATCCTCAGAAAAATGATTCACGTATCGACTTTTGACCGGTGAAGGTGGCAAACAAGTTTTTTAAAGACAATCGAAAGAACTTTTCTTCTGTAAAATACACCCAGAACAACAGATCATCTCCTTTGAAACTGCCCTGCAATAACAGAGACTTACCAACCCTCCAAATCTCACTAGAAGACCTCTTCAAGATCAAAACTTCTGAGGAAGATTTTCTGGCGTTCACAAGGAATACCAATGTGACGGCTGTCATAACCAAAGTCCAAAACATATTATACAAAATGCGAACAGTTGAAAACGAAGATCCTTCTTTTATCATTCCAATTGCTTCTTTATATTCGAAATTTTATTACAGATATGATTTTTATTGAAATGCTTTTATTAATATGATTGTTTCCAAATTATCTAACTGTTTTTTATATTTGTTTCGTTTAAATCATTGTTATTTATTGATCATTTATTCACTACGTATCTGTACAAACCTTTTTGTAAAACTTTGTTTAACTTGTTGAAATATATGCCCACTGGACCAAGAAAAAAATGTGTATGTCACAGTAGAGATGGAGATCCAGGAGAGTCGTTAACTCTCCTGATGGAGATCACGATCGTATCCTCTCCTAGGAGTGACTACGATCATGATCTATATCAGAAGAATCAACGACTCTGCTAAAAGAGATCAGGAGTGTTATCTCTTATAGGAGTGATGACGACTTAAATTTGGAGAGTATAGGACGATGTTATTCAAACTATTTTATCATGTCTGATTTTTCCCGGATGAGTATCTAATTATCATTTATAGGTCGGTTATATAGATACAATGTTAGTAAACATTGAGTCATATTTGCTTCCTGAACACAGAAATGATATAATTTCCTCCAAAATAATAATAAAAATCGCAAATAAAATAAATAGTACAACATCTTAAAATATTATCTTCATATTTAAGTCGTCATCTCTCCTAGAAGAGATAAGGATCGTAATATCCACTAGGAGAGTCAACGATTCTACTGGATCTCCATCTCTACTGCGACATTTATATGCTTCCATTATATCTAAAGATAAATGGATTATCGACTATTAGACATAAAAATAAAGAAATATGAGTGCCCACTGAAAAGATACAATTATTGATATTTTATAACAATGATGTTGTCAAAAGGGGAAATCTGAACTAAAGAAGTTCTTCCTATGACAAATTTTGGTTGGGATCTATTACAATTCGTTAATTATAAAAAATTAAATGACTAAATACTTCATTGAGCAATAGTGATCAAGCTAAAAAAAAGCTCCAGGCATCTGAGAATCGTAATAAATATTTTCAAGAAAGGGAGAGATTAAAACTCAGATTTGTGATAAGAGGGAGAATTCTGTAGCTTAGTATTTTTGTATTTATTACCACTTAAATGTCTTCAGTTTATAAATATTTTTATTATATCAAATGTATAAGTATCGTTTCACTTTATATAAGTATGTATTATATATAATTAAGAACGGTGCCGATAACCAATATTTTCTAAGTAATCACATTAAAAAAGAGTTCATGCTTATAAAAAAATAACTTATACACTATCCCATTTTGTTTTCATATTTAGTATAACCCAATGCCGCCTTTTTTTGAAAAAGAAGAATTATTAAACAACTCCATTTTAATGACAAAAAACGGTTCTCATTCAATAAAAGGGGTTTGTGCATTTTATGATTCATTGTCACCCAGTATTTTTGTACGCGTGCATATTGAGATGAATAAAATGATAAGAAAGGCATTAAAAGTGTTTTTTTGGTTTGTTTTGTAAATAAGTAAAATACACTTTTGAGTTTTTGAATCTATGTACTATAGTGAGTCATAGAAAATGAAACGAAAAGAAAAGTTGTATCATCACTCTATAATTTAAAAAAAAGAAATGAATTTTTAGACAACTCTCATGGATATTATCAGACTTGTTTGGCGCTCGCAAAAAATTGTTGTTCGTCGTTCGTTTGTCGTTCGTGATTCTGAAAAAAGTTTTTTGTAAAGAGGAAATTTGCCCCTCGTCATTCTAAAAAAGTGGTGACGTTTTTTAGAAAGGAAATTTTTCCCATGATAAAGAAAAATATATATTTTTTGGCGCCAAAAACGAACAACGAACGATTTCAAATGAACGACAAATAAATAAATCAGTTAATTATATTACTATTTGCATGTTCATTATTTAACAATTCATAATGAGTATTACAATATAAGTCGAACGTAAATAAACATGTGATGTGATAAAAAACATGTTGTCATATGTCAGTTCTAAACTTCAAACTATGTAAGCAGTTTGTTACCTGGCGTCCGTCATCAACATTCTGGTATTTACTATATAAGCTGGAGGTTTAGAGGGGACATAGTTCGATACTTCCCTTATTGCTCAGAGGAAACGCTTCCCAAATGGAATATTTTAAAACTTCAAAGATACTTTCTGTGCGAAAAGTTTTGGACGTTTTATATGTAAAAGAAGTTCAATCAATGTCACTCCAGAAAAAAAGTGAGAACATTTTAGTTTTTTTTTACAAACAGAAGTGCAATTGATGAGATTGCTGAATAATTACTGATAGTCATTAAGGATAAAAGTAACGACGTTAATTTTACCATGGAGTTTTGACAAATCTTAAATAGAAACAAATTAAAATAATTTATATTTTTTCTAACGAACGGACAGTCGGGAAAACGAACGAACGAATGCTAAAAAATGAACAGACGAATGCCTGAACTGATTTTTTTAATCGAACGGGCGAACGCTAAGGTTGCAAACGACCATAAGTCTGTATAATATTGATAATAAACATTTGTTAAGGTTAAAGGGTTTGTTTAATTATAGATGTATACATTATATTTTAAAGTTAGTATTAGTTGAAAGTAATTGACACTAAAATCAAATAAAGAAAACACCTTGTACTACTGACTGATATTTTGCCATTCGGTAGATCCGTACTATCATCAGTAGATTTCTGATACAAGTAAAGATTGTGTATTTTTATTAAGTAACGAAATACAACTACCGATTTTTTTATTCTCAAAATCTTCATCCCACAGTAGATTAAAGTTTGTTTAAGAATATGGATTTTCTAGATAATGAACACTAAATATCTGTTCTATTTCAAATTAGCCTTATATATACCTAGCAAACATATAATTTCATAAATAGCAAAATGGTTTATAAAATTACCAAACGGGTCACATATGTTATAAAGTTTTCAATAATATTTGGAATATCATTTGAAGGGACAACGAAAACCGTATAATTAAAACTATATTTTTGCGGTTATGAATATAAATTTTGTTTTGATAGGGAGCCCCATTAAAATAGGACAAATTCTCATATAGGCAGTTTATTTTTTTCATTCAAATTCCATCGTAGACATTTTTTTAGTTTATTTATTTTGAGTATTGTATATTAAAGTATATATAATTATAAGTATAAACATTTTAACTATTTTAATGTATATTCTATATAATTAGTAAAGATATAAATATACAATTTATATCAGCTTTTGATAATTATAAATGAGACCTATATATATATCAACATTAAAGTATAAAATTAAACTATATACAATTTAAAGTACCTCAAATAATTGAAAGACACTACATCAATAATATAAAGTATGAAATATCTTAAACATATACTTAGACATATCATACTTTAAATATCAATCATCCATTCGACAACAACGGAAGGCTTAAGACTTCCAATCAATAC
Organism: Caligus rogercresseyi; assembly: GCA_013387185.1. Classification (NCBI taxonomy): domain Eukaryota; kingdom Metazoa; phylum Arthropoda; class Copepoda; order Siphonostomatoida; family Caligidae; genus Caligus; species Caligus rogercresseyi. Next base: position 5,835,632 of record CP045890.1, on the reverse strand, counting down.
AACGAAATCATGTAAATCTATTTATCATTATCAAATTTTTCTTCAATGTGTTTGTTATGAGAGAACATTTTTACAAAATTGCAATGCATTTTTAAAATCTTTACCCATGTACATATTTCCAATAATACTGCTGTTTTACAATGCATCCAATTTGTACCTAATTACTGTCATTATCCAACATCCCTATCAGGGTTATGATCAATATGAGTACGTATCAAATTCCCTTTTTTATGCCAACAAATATTTGTATTCTATAAATATTTTCAATCCATACGGAACTATAAAAATATTCCCTACATACATAAATAAACGGTTTATCCAACTAAATCCGTTGGAATTAAGAGAGAAATACTAATATCATAGGATGGTCCTTTTTCTTATAAGAAGGTTGACCTAACAACAAAATGAAGTAGTTCCCATTTGGCAACAATTTGAACTCTCAGGAGCACTCCCTTGTAAATATTTTTTCTTTGTCTCTTTCTCTATAGCATATTTTATAAAGTGTAGGAACTTTATTCAGCATTATACCAGATTATATAAATAGCATTCCACTATTTTGGAGCATTACAAAATAAAAATAGGTACACATACTTTTAAAAATAACATTGATATAAGCAAAAGGGTTTTATATATTACAACATAATCTTTAGATTCTTCTAATAATATTTAATTATATCGACAATCTATGTAGTGTTACAATTTATGAATATAAAAAAACAAATATTATTATAAGTAAGCTTGACAATAAATAAAAATGTTTTTTATATGACACCATCGCATTCAAGAAAAGGAATGGTGTCAATTATGTTGTGACTTGAGGCTAAGTACACACCTGATAAAAATAAGATATAATGTGGATTGATATCCAGACTCGTCGCCAGCCCGCCTATGATCCCAGGAACCCAAGGATGAGAGACACACTCAGATTAAACGTGCAAAACTATATACATGTGTTTATTCATGGAGGTCAGAAGAGAACAGGGGGGGGGGGGCAGAATATGAAAGTGAAATTAAAAAAAGAATGACAGCAACAATACATGACGTATGATATTGCAAATACATAACAAATTCCATACTAGGAGATCTTCTAGTTTAGTTTTTAGCTGCTGCTAGTGCTGAGAATGAATCAGAACAGTTCAAAACTTTGAACCGGTCAAAGAAATATCAATACTGAACCTGAAACCTCATATTAAAAAAAATATTTTTAAAGAATAATGTTCAAACTCACTTTCGAATTCCTCCAATGTTTGGTCAGGCCGGGCCCATTCCAAAAATACCTCGTGAGATAGGAGTATTTATTTATGAGGGAACCTGAACCCAAATTCGGGGGTCACTATACCATATTTTGTACTTTATTTATAGAAGCCGATATTCATAGGCACCAAAATAAGGATGCCTCTCCTTGTCTGTAATCTTTTGCATATATTTCAATTGTATTACTCATCTTTTCCCTAATTTATCATGGGCTTGGATTTTAAACTCAAAATATTCGCTTTTATTATGTCTTTTCTTATTGTTATTTAGAGATTGTTTTGATATAAACAGTAAATTATATAATCTAGCCTTACTGGGACCAATTAATAAGAAAATATGTACCTTTTAAGTAAACGGATAGGATTCGGCTCGAAAACTCCTATTTGCAGCAGGTACTCGTTTAGCATCTGGCAAATTAATAGCTCTTTTGAGCTCCTAACAGAAGTTCAAGATTATTGTCAGGCTTAAGGCCGACAAACCGCTCTAAATGGTATAAAAACCTTTAATATAATATGTCATAACATAAGTCCAAAACATATTATATAAATTGAGAACAGTTAAAAACGAAGATCTTTCTTTTATCATTCCAATTGCTTCTTTATACACAGACATGAATTTTTTATTCAAATGCTTTTATTAATATGATTGTTTCTAAATTATTTGAATATTTTCTTATATATGTTTCTTTTAAATAATTGTTATTTATTGATCATTTATTCACTACGTATCTGTACAAACTTTTAGAATATATCTTTGATTAATTTGTTGAAATAAATGCCCACTGGGTCAAGAGAGAAAAAACCTTTAATATAATATGTTTCTGATGGTATCCAGAAGAAATGGACTAGGAAAATACGGCCTAGCAAGAAATGGACCGAGAAGAAATGGACCAATGAACTTTTAAAATGATTGTAACATCGGTTTGAACCTATTCTCACTTTTACTTGTGTTTACTATAAAAATTAATACTAGTACTGCTAAAACAGTCTTGTTTATTGAAAAATGATATATAAGTTGAAAGTTACTTTGAAAAATATCAATCGAGAAAATGGAGATAAAACTGCTGTTGAGATTTAATATAAATACAAATATTCCATTTATAACAATCGTGTCCGAAATTAGGCATATATTTCTTCTTCTTTATCTATTATTTTTTGAGTGCTTCTAACATCGGTATGTTAGTTATATAAGACAATATATATATTTACAACTATTTGGGTGATTTTGAATGAAATTTGATAACAAAGAGAGTATTTATCTAAAATTGAAAAAATAAATTATTTTATGCAATTATTTACTCAGTTTCATAAGAAATAGTATTTGTACAATACTTAGATATATTCCACTCAAATACTTGGCTAACTAGGTATTTGGTCAATTTCTTCCATGAGTCATCATTTTCCTTTTCTACCTTGGTCTATTTCTTCTAAGTCCATCCAATTCTCAAAAAACACTTCAAAAATCAAAAATATACCCCCCCCCCATGGTTGCAATACGTTTGTCGGAAAATAAATACTTCAACTTACTGAGGCACGGGAAGACATTTTTGGCAGGGGTGCTGCTGTTGGTGGGGACGAACTTTTGAACGGGGGTCTGGGGGCCCCCCCCCAGAAATGTGTTTTTAATGCAATTTCCTGCATTCTAATCAATTTTAGGGCATGGCAAATCCCATCTGACTCACTCTTTCAGAATCTACCAAAGAGTTGGTACCCACAACACAATCATTTCTGTAGTAATCAGAATCAATGGGAGCAACTCATGAACTCGCTCTTGCCAGCACTACCTACGGCACTGAAAATAGCAATTAAACACAAAGCACTCGGCGGTGCTGTACATGAAAATAGCAAAACCCATGACTTGCCATTTCCCCCTTTGTTGCGGAAGAGTTACTGCATTGCTTTTCAGTGCAGCTGATATTGAAAAAAAATATACATTGTCACAGTATTATTATTATCATAGACCTATTAGGCCTCTATTACAATGTGGCACACAACACGCAGCACATAGCATTCTATTTTGAGTGAACCCATAAACCACAGGCACACTGGTTTATTGATTGACAGTTTAAGTGCAGACAAACTCCCTTATTGGGGTCAAATAAGTGGTTGTAAAATAAAATAAAAAACACATATCCTATATATCATATTTTAAAAAAATAGGCCTAAACAAAACAATACATTCATCAATCACTAAGGTGTATTACTTCACGGTAGTTAAAAAAACATTAAAGAAACATTCAGGTAAGCATTCAAGTAAACATCATTTACTCACTCCCAACGTAGATTTGCGCTCTGGAGTGCGGTGGATAAATTCTCCAATTACATCCTGAAGGTTTAAATCGTCCAAGATGTCTTTGTGGACGTGGAGTAGGGCCATGTGGGTCAGTCTGCACTGACTGACCGTGCTGCGGAGCCAGGTTTTCAGGCGGCGCAGAGCTGAAAATGATCTTTCCGAGCATGCAGTTGACACAGGTAAACAGAGGCACAGGTGGATAAGCTTCTCCACTTCTGAGAAGAGGCCTCTAGTTTGGGGATGAAGCGCTGCCATGAAGCGACCCAGGTCGTTGACTGTGTGAAATGCTTGGTCCTTGGTCAGGCCACCCAGCATTTTCAGTTGCAGGGTGATAGACTCAAAATCCTGCATTGGCAGCTGAAGGGCACTGACATCATCACTGTCAGACACGAGGCCCCTGGCAGAATCCAGCAGCACCTTCTCTCTCCTTGCCGCTGTTGACATTCCTGCTTGGTCAAAACGGCGATCAAGCTCGGAATTCATCAGGTCCACCGCCTCGAAAAATTATTGTCTCCATTTCGCCTCTGCTGCACAATCCGCTACATCCTCCATCGCGGCAGTATCCCGAAAACGGGACGGTGCCATACGCGTCCGCACTCCACTTATTCTTCCGGCCATGTTGCTTACCCCGTCAAATCAGTAGCCCTGCAGCTTTTCTATAGGCAGGTTCAGTCGCAAAAATATGTCAACAATGCACCTGAACAGAGTGTCTGCCGTGGAGTCTGGTGCACTGTAGAACCCAAAAAAACACTTTGTTTGCCCATTCAGAATTTACGTAATGTAGATGGCAGGAAAACTGTTCCGATGAGCTGATGTCTGTGGTTCCATCAGCTGTCAACCCGAAATAACTTGAACAATTTGCCTCCTGTACCAACTTTCGCTGCACAGCATGTGCAAGCTGCTCAGTCATTTCGTTTTGGATCGTATTCGAGAGCCAATTATCTCTCCGCAGCATCCATTGGCGAGCTTCAGGAAGAGACTCGGTGAGATCCAGCATCATTACCCAAAAATTGCTGTCCCGATGGTCGTGGCCACGGAGGAAATAGCGACAATAACAAATAACGACAGGGCGTCGGAGCAAATAGCGCACCGACCTGAACGCCTCGTTCAGAACGACCCTGGCAGTTTTCTGATCTTTTGCCACCACGTCGGAGAGTAAAGCGCTGATTGGGGTGTTATTAAGTGCAGCAACTTTATTCACGGCGTCCAGATGAAATGTCGATCTCTCATGCTCCCTGAATTTGTTGGTGGCTTTACGCCAATTCGAAAAGCCCCCTCTAATGAACACCGCATCTGCTCTCGTCTTCTCCTCCTGTATAAGACCTTTCTCGACCGCAGACACGCAGGTGTAACACAAAGCTTTGTCCACATCCTTTAGGTAATGCAGCCACTTCCATTTTCCAAACCATGCTGATTTGAAGGATCTGGTAAAAGTTTCAGTCCCGAATTGTTTTGCTGGAAAATCCAAAGCTTGCGGCTGAAACGGCTCTGATGGCAGAGGTGATGTCCCTGTTCCCACGACACTCTCCTCAGTATCTTGCGAAGGGCTAGCAGCAGTGCTAACAGGGATCACATCAGCGACAGCAGCAACCTTGTCCTGACGCTCCAGTGCTTGGTAATATCCTTGGTCCGATGCGTTGGGCTGTGGATTACTATTCTTCAAAAGTTTGTTTTGTGGGAGGCTTTGAAAAAAAGACGAAATCCTCTTTTGCGACATGTTTGCTTCTCTTTGCTAATTTTAACACAGCGGGCTCGCAGGTTTTGTTTCGAGGAATCTCAATCACGTCAGGACAAAAGATAATCTGATTGGCCACACAACAAGTTATATTAATTTAAATATTTATTTATTATTTTAAGAGCTAAGATATTGCCATCCCACTTCCTGAACACAATATATCATATTAGCAGAGCGGAAGAACAACAGTTAGAAAAAAAAATAGCCGTAGCTTTATTTTCATATCAGTTTCGAAGCTCCGCCATCAGGGGGTGCTGCCGCACCTCCCGCACCCCCAGTTCCTGCGCCACTGTCAACTTATGGAATAGAACCCGGCCATATTTATTCAGACAGTGGACTGTAGGGGTTCGTTTTGATCGGTCTCACGTCCCTTATTACAGTTCACAAGAGTAATAACAACAATAAATTTATTAAAATCAAGTTGAAAATATTCTTTTGAATGCATGGTGGGCATGAGAGGATTGTTAACCTATCTCCTATGTAGGACCAATCACTGAAACCAATCCTGGAATATTTTTCATGAAGGTAGATAATAAACCAAAGCAGCGATGAACTTCTCTGGACAGTTAAGTTGCCTCTATATCCTTTGTATTTTCGCCATCAATTTCACTTCAATGAAAAAAAGCAAAGTCTATGTTGTTTTTAGTTAAACCCTGAATACCGCCCTTGTAAGATAAGATGTCCTTCAGAATTATAAGTAGCATCAACCAAATATATTCATCATTGAGGAGACAAAACATATGTTGATCACACTGAAGGTCTAATCACTTGATAAATCCAACCCCCAAAAACATACTAAATTTAATATTGAAAGGCCATTTAAAAACAAAATATGTTAGGTTGAATAAGTGAATGGCAGCCAGTGTTATATGATAGGTAATGCCATAAACGACGTAACATGCATATTTGTTAATAATTTTACACACACACAAGCTCTACTTTCAGTCAAACTACGAAAAAATGTGGTTCAAATTCAAAATATAATTATGATGAGGAACCTAAACTATAAATACTATAGTAAGGAACAAATTACATAAGTAGGTGCTGTTTTACTGCAAAAAAATATAATGCAGAAATATAATTGTTATATAAAACCTACAAAAACCCACATTTAAAATTCAAAACAACTTCAAAAATACAAAAAACGTCATACATATATGAGCCATCGTCTGATCACAAAATTATAGACGTACAATTTAAAATGCGCTTAAACAAAAACTCAAGACTCCAAAATGGCTTATCGAAAATGAGGAATTTAAAAAAAGAATTAAAAAAGAAGCTTTTACTGAATTTTAATCCCAATATTAATTGTAAAAAGCTTTTACAAATTTTTAACAAGATTATAAAGGACACATCAATAGCGCATAAAGTCAAAAGTGGAAGACAATTGGAAGACTTCGAGAGATGTGGAAGAGATAATGAATGATGGTTCGTTGTTTGTTCAGGAAATTACATCAGAAACTCTCACGCCTTTGGAAATTCGGAAATTGCAGAAGAAGAAATGAATAAGAGGGTGCAATTGGAAAGTAACCCTCATAGGAGACTTCAAAGCATGAAAAACGAAAAACAGCCTCTGAGTAAAAAAATAGAACTCTTGTCATTAATGGACAAACAATATCAGATCCGCGTTCAATTTTAAAGATATTTTATAACTCCTTTAAAAAAGTACTTAAGACATCAAGGACCCACTTTCCTCGTCCTAAAAAATCTTCCACACTTACTATTTTTAACAATGATAATATTTTAGAATATATAAAAGAAAATTTTAAAGATGAAAAAGCCAGTGGCCCTGACAATATCAAAGGAAATTTTTTACACTTTGCCCTGAGGAGATTTCCCCTTATTTATTAAGAATTGGAGCAGAAATGGAAAAAAGAGGATCGATGCCAGCAGCTCTAACACAAGGCCGAATTTCTCTCATTCCGAAAAGAGGGAACGGAAGTGCTATAAATCATTGGAGACCACTGACCATTCTTAATGAGTCTTATAGAATCATTGCAGGAGTACTAGCTAAAAATATGGAACCTATACTAAATAAAAAGTTGGGACCTGAGCATAAAGGCTTCTTGAAAATCGCAACATTTTAGACATATCAAGAAATATTTGTGCAGCGATCAACTCTACTTAGAATAGAAGAAAATTTGGAGCAATAGTTGGCGTGGATTTTAGCAAAGCATTTGACTCTATTTTACATGGTTTTATTTTACAAGCGGTGAAAAAAATCTCCCTAGGCGCTTTTTTAACCCCATTCGTGCTCTTTTATTTAATGGTTCATCCAAGATTAATATCAACGGCTACCAAAGTGAATCTATCAACTTAGGAAAAAGTTGTCGGCAGGGTTGCCCTGCGTCTCCTTTACTTTTTGTTGCTGCAATGGAGCAATTGAACACCATATTAAACCGCAAGTTTCGGGGCTTTGGAGTGCAATTAGGTTCCAAAAAACATCTCGTAGATCTATACGCGGATGATATAACCTTAATGGTCGAAGGAAATTCCGAAAAACAAATTATAAAACGAGTGGAAATTCTTTTAGCTTTTAAAAAAATAATCATAAGATGTCTGGAATGGAAATTAATTACGAAAAAACTGCTATACTCCCCATAGGCTGCTGGACTCCTGCAGAACAAATAAACATCGGAAGATGCAGAACTGTAAAACAGTGAAGATACTTGGGGTGGAATGGAATAACAACGGACCCGCGCTGGCCAATTTTCAAAATTTAAATAAACAAGCAATTAGATGGTGCCAAGGATGGAGAGGTCTAAACCTACAAAAAGAATAGACTTTTACAACACAAACTTATTTCTCATATGGTTTATATGGCAACGGCTTCTCCTACAATTGGGGAACTACTCATGAAGGAAGAGGAAAATTGGTTGGAGGCTTTATTCTCCCGCCGGTACATTCCTGCCTTGAAACGACGACGATCTCAACTGGGAGGTGGACTGGTGCTTATAATAATATAATACCCCAATTTATAAAAAATATTGCAGAGTTAGTATCAGTTTATAAAGGTGAACGTAGAGAACACGTGGCATCTTCGGGGGTGTATATGACGCTTTTATTCGGAACAGACATCTCGAATAATGAGTTTCCCAATTTTCGAGAGATTGGGCCGCTGCACAAAGAATATTATGGAAACAGTCTCCAATATACAATAATAACAGCACTTTGGATATTATTCACCAAAACAGGGGCAAGGAACCGTTTTTAAACCTTTGTTCCGCTGAAGAATTGGAGAGTATGGCTCTTCGAGATAATATTTTAGAACTTGCATGATTTGGGATGAGTCTGTTTCTTAAAACTGCCGCTTTTTATTCCCTCTCCAAAGAGATTGCGAAAAGACACATGCCTCTTTTACCATGGTTTTTAAAATTCCGTGCTCAAGATTTTAATTCACCTCTGCAAATTTGATAGCGGATGAACATCTCAAGAAGCTTGAAGTTACCCGCAAGAATGGAAAACAGAGAATTCTGCTGTCCATGATGGGCATCAACGACGGAAAAAATTTACAGCCCAATTACAAATATCGGCAAGCTTAATTACATTCTCATCACATTGCAAGGATTGCGGACGTATGTACAACAACATTAGCCATGCATTTAGTGACTGCCCAGCTTTGATTATTATAAAGAATTTTTTAGAAATGAATTGTACATATATCACTAATTTTAAAGCCGAATACCTAAGAGGATACATTCTCTTTGGCATTACAACGCATGAAAATAATGTCAAGTTGAAGAACGTGCAATAAGCGCCGCATTGAGGAACTGCAAGGCCTATACAGCTCAAAACCTTTCAGATAACGCGTTAACTCAAGAACATAAGCTGAGAGCTATCTTTATTGGAGCGGCTGCCAGATATTTGGCATTATCTTTGAGGATCCCCAATGTCAACAGCCAAGAATGGACCCCAGCAGCTGCAGTAATTAAATATGTTCCACGCCTCTCGCCATCTACGCCAAATCTCTCAGTTTATTGTAAAAAAATATAAGAAATTCAAGACTTCAAAGACAATTTAGATTTATCTGATATATGTTTTTGTTTATTTCTGTAGGATTGATTTTAGTTGTTTTTTTATGATTATCTTTTTTAGATGAATTATATGATTTTGAAGTTTTAGGTCTTAAAAAGGAAATTAATTTTAAACTATAATGTTTATTTATGTTTTTATAAACACAATTTTTCCTTTATATTTTTCCTTTTATATATTACATATAGTGTACTTTTTTGTTCTATTTGTATATATAATTTGTTTTAATAAAGACCTTGTTGATGAGAAAAAAAAAACTTGTGTTCTAATTATTTTAAATATATATATCCAAATGCTTACTTGCCTTTTAGGTCAATATTTCAAAAAACTCCTTGGAGTTACCCAACAATGTGTGATGAATGGG
>CP045890.1:5802767-5825855 GCA_013387185.1 Caligus rogercresseyi | reverse complement strand
ATATAATGTATGTATATATTAGACCTCCCAAAAAAAAACAATTTTTTAGTTCTTTCACATATACCCAGCGATTCTGGTTCATTTTTTGATGCTGAAAACGAGTATCTAAATAAAAAATCTCTAGCATGTTTAGAAATGGACGTCACTGGTGTCAAAGGTTTCGTTATGAAGCAAAACTTTTGGTTATTACTTATTTGAAAAAAACTAGTTTAACAAAATTTAGCTATGATCAATTGATGACTTTGTTATTTTTTGCAAATTTTCGTCAAATAATATTTAGTGCCAATAAATGAACATAAGTGCTGACGCACCAACCATTTTTAAATAACAGCTCTACTAGGGTTCTTTATAGTTTCAAGAAGGAAAAAGAAAAAGAGGGTACTCATGTTGATGTTTTAAGTTATGTTTTAATACGTTTTTAAAACGACTAATGATAGTAGATTTTCCCCATCGAATCCCAATCTACTCCCTCTGAATCCCTCTCATCAGTATTGATACCAATTCTTTTAATTTTTGTTTTTCTCAAAATACAGTTTTTCAATGGAAATGTCATTATGGTAATCTCGTGAATTCGCCAATAGACATTTTGTTCAACATATATTATATATTATTATATAATAATATATAATATATATATATATATATATATTATATATATATATATATTTATATATATATGTAATATATATTATATATATAATATTATATATATATGCTCATATTTGACAATCAAAAAATTATGGATTGAACTATGAATTCCGTAAATGAATCTAACGGGCGTCATAACCAGACGATACCATCAGCTCAATCACAGAGCTGGTAGCGTTGACACGATTGAAACACTTTCGGGTTGCGTGAGGAAACGCACGACGTGAAAGTTCAACAGCCTGAAGAATGTTCTGACGCTGTTTCTCGCTCTGGTCAGCACTTTAGTAAAGTCAGACCCGAACTTGACGGCCCTCTCTGCCGCGTCATTGACAACTTGAAGAGAGGTGACGATGCCGCTTAACTCAATGAATGTTGAATCAGAAGCCCATTGTGTGACCGGGAGCTCCAAGAAGGTTGGATGGATGTTTGTAAGCTGAAGGTAGAAACGCTCAATGAGATATAGGTGGTGGCATTTGGTATAAAAATTCTTGTTATTCTTTGGTAAATTAATCATAGCTTATTACAATTATAAAGGAATGTTTACCCGGCTAAGAGTTTTGTCGGCTTCGATGATGTCCAAAGCACTTTCGGCACTGACATCGAAACGAGTTTGCAATTCCTTGAGAAAGAGCTCCTTCTTCTCCTCGGCGTTTTTTTCGCTTCCGTCGCAGTGAATCCACACCCCACGAAATAGATCATGGAGGCGATGGAGTCTTAATTAATTTTTTCGCCATGAGTGGCAAATAAGACGGTGCCCAGAGACGAAGTAGGGAATCGGCGGTGCTACGGGCAGCTAGCTGCGCGTCCGGTCTACCCAAAGACCAAAGATGAAAGTAAAAGTGCCGTATCACCTCTTCGGTTAACGGGAATGGACCTGGTTTGAAAATTTCTAGAGTATAACCAATACCCAGTGCCTCGCTTAAGCACTTCTTCAGTGTCCGAGTTTCCATTTTATGTTAAAGGCACTTGACTGATAGATCAAAGAGTGAAATTGAATCTGATACGGTGTTTAAATCACGTGTTTATAAATAAAAACAGGTTTTGATGAAATAAGATTAAATGGTTATTGTATGTATTTAAAAGATAACTTAAAAATCACTTGAGTACCCTCTTTTTCTTTTTCCTTCCTGAAACTATAAAGAACCTAGTAGGAGCTGTTATTTAAAAATGGTTGGTGCGTCAGCACTTATGTTCATTTATTGGCACTAAATATTATTTGACGAAAATTTGCAAAAAATAACAAAGTCATCAATTGATCATAGCTGAATTTTGTAAAAACTTTTTTTTCAAAATAAGTAATAACAAAAAAGTTTTGCTTCTAACGAAACCTTTGACACCAGTGACGTCCGATTTCTAAAATGCTAGAATTTTTTATTTAGATACTCGTTTTCAGCATCAAAAAATGAACCATAATCGCTGGGTATATGTAAAAGAACTAAAAAAGTGGTTTTTTTGGGAGGTCTAGGTATATATAGATATATATATCCCAACAGATAAAAAAAACACCAATTAGTTTTATTTTTTGATTATATGATATGTTTGTCTTGAATTTTGTTTACACTGGGGAACAGTGAAACAAGTTTCTTGGGATATATCAAAATGATTGAATAACTGCGTTCCTGATAACTAAATAATGCGTCGTGATGAAAGGAAGGAAATGAAAAAAATATCACAAGAAGTAACATACTCCAGTATTACTAAGGCTTACAAACCCAGATTTTAAGTAGTAACCCTTCATGGAAAAAATCTTCATTGACTGGAAAGACAAAGAGGGGAAATGTTTGAGAGGTTTCACACCAAAGATGTCTCACTACCAATGTCTATTTCAAACACTTAAACTTAGAGGAGAAGAGATTCTACGAATTAATGATTGTAGAAGCGGGGCAGGATACATAATAATTGAATTAAAAAGCCCTTGAATGTCGTTCTCAGTTTGAGACTCTTGAGGGACCTGTCGAAATAGATCATGGAGTAAATTTCAGCATCAGAGGCCTTGAAAATGCAAGATTTTTAAAAAACCCATTGAAGTTGAAATAAAAAATGGTTCGGAGGTAAACCTGGCAGCCCTAAAGGAAATAATGGAAGAATTTGGAGAGGTGGTTGGAGGGTTTGAAAGTGTACCCCATACGGCTTCGGCAGAGGGATGCGTGGACAAATCATTCGCAAAAGTATTCAGCACCATCATGTCCGGAAGGGTTAAATTTCGCATAAACCTAATAAAAAACTCCCTATGGTTATTCCAGTTAGAGGACGTAAAGTAGAACTTATATCGACTTTACAACAAGTACAGTGCTACAGGTGTCTCCAATTCGGACATACAAAGATCAAATGCCAATCCTCTAGCAAAGTTAGCTATATGGATTTCGAAAAGAACTTTAGAGAAGGGCTTCGTCTTCCAGTAAGGATCTCTGGTGAGGAAGAGAAGAAAGCAACAGAGGAAGTTGCCCGTCAGGAAGAAGAAGAGGAAATAGAATCTGAGAAAAAGAGTGAAGAACACTCCTTGGGAAGTTCTTCACCCACCCAACCTACCACAACTACCAATAAGACAGTTAAACCTATTTCTAATTCAGTATGCGAAGGATCTTCAAATGAAGCATCATCAATTCCTAAAGGACAAAAAACACCTTCATTGAGGGATGACTGGACGAAGGTTATGTCCAAAGGTAGTGCAATCCCAACAAAGAAAACAACTTCTGTTTTAGAGCCTAAGAAGAGTAAAAGATTCCTTAGTAGCCCAGAGACAGAGAACAGCAAAAGAACAAGAGACTGTGTCTTGAACGAGCTAGAGTCTACTTCCACTCCACAAGATTAAATAACTAAAAATTGTAAATACTTTTTGCAACTTCTCATCTCCTGTACTCTAATGATCATGATCGCACTAATCCTGTTTACCCTCTTCACAAACTCAAAAAAAGGCTGTAACCAGCTAAAATACAACAATTTTTCCTTTAAAATGAATACTTTCATCAACCCGATGCTCAGTCCTACGATTCAAGCAAGACTGCAGGCCACATACTACGCAGAAAAACTTACCCCCTATTAAATGGTATTGGAGGAATCAGATAACGACACAAATACACAATTAAAAAATGGTTTAAGCTATAGTTGTATAAAGTGTACTCAAATAAATATGGGAAAACGATTGACATGCCTGACAGAGCTTAGTCGGAGGTCCCTCGGCAGTGAAAGCTGCCTCTTTCTTGTCACTGAGCCCCCTCTGAAAAGAGGTGGAACTGGTCTGGCTAACGTCCGAGGATTGTCTGGCTTCGTTTGTGATAAACCTAAGCCGAGGGCGGCAATTTTTGTGTCGTCTGATATTATAATATCTCAAATCCCAAAGTTCTCCTCGGAGGACCTCGTGGTTTGTTCAATAAAAACCATAAACAATAAGAACTTAGTTGTGGCGAGTTATTATTCTGACATTACCAAAGAGGACTCTTGTGCTTTGATTGCACCCCTAGTTGAATATTGTAATTCAAATCATAAACCTCTTCTCATCTGCGGTGACTTTAATGCCAGGAGTACCCTGTGGAGAGACAAATTAACAAACCCACGCGGTGAGAAACTGGAAGAATTCATGGCCAACTTTAATCTCAGTCTTCAGAATGTGGGATGTATCCCTACATTCGTCGGTGGAATGGGAGAATCAATCATTGATCTGACTCTCACAAATCCATGGAGTCAGTCCCTTGTTTCATCATGGAAAACGATTGACGACTTCTCAGGTTCAGATCACAGATTTTGTGTATTTCATGTCAATGCAGCAAGATACCTCACAGATGACATTAACTACCGGAGCGTCAATTGGGTTTCCTTCAGAGATCATTTATCATCATCACAACCAAGTAGACAGTTTCGTTATCTATGTGATAATGACATTGACATAGAAGCCAATAACATAGCAACTGAGCTACTGGGGGCATTAAAAAGCTCTTGCAATGTTAGATCTGGAATATTAAGGAAGGCAAATCCCTGGTGGAATGATGATCTCCGGATGCAAAGACGCAGGGTTAAATACCTCGAGCGGAAGGGTAGATCATGCCTCTACAAAGCCGAGAAACAAGTATATAAGAAAATGATTATTAAAGCGAAAAGGGAGGCCTTCAGAGAGTGGGTGACATCTTTAGAAGGACCAAAGGACATCTCCCGACTTATGAAATCACGAGCTAATCACACAAATGTTCGTGTAGGTATCATGGACAACAAAGATAACGAAAAGGACAGTCTGAAACTTCTACTTGATGAGCACTTCCCTGAATCCATTGAAAATGATCCCGCTGGCAGTGCACAGCAATCAAGCTTTCAAATCACAGAGCCGCTGGAAGATTACTTCAGTGCTGAATCCGTCAAAAGTGCAATAAAAAGTCTGAAATCAAACAAAAAGCCTGGTCCTGATCAAATACCTGCCCAAGCATATAAACATGTACCTGACTGCATTGTGAGCCGCTTAGTTACACTTTATAATGCTGTTTTTAGTACAGGATACACTCCTAAAATTTGGAGGGAGTCTAAAGTGATATTTATCCCTAAGCAGGGTAAAACCAACTATAGTGAACCAAGGGCCTTCAGGCCAATTACTCTCACAAATGTGTCTCTGAAAATACTCGAACGAATGGTTCAATGGAAAATCTTCGAAAAATGCGATTGGTATCTGGACAACCAGTATGCGTTTACCAAAGGGAAGTCTATAGACACTGCAATAAGTAGGCTTGTGGACTGCTGTGAGAGTAGTTACTATTCAAAAGAAGAGGCCCTTGTTGTATTTCTTGACATTGAGGGTGCCTTTGATAGGGTAACCTTCGATCACATAATGGACGCCATGACCAAATTTAGGACTGACCATAGAATAATTATGTGGTATAAAAATCTACTACGAAACAGAATTGTAACTGCAAGACTTGGCAGTGAAGAACTGTCCGTGATACCCACGAGAGGCTGCCCTCAGGGAAGTATCCTTTCCCCGCTGGCTTGGAATCTTGCCTTCCAGGAAGCAGTAGATCTTATTGGTAAACCTATAAATAAAGCCTGATGATCTTGCTCTTTGTGTGAGAGGCATAGATCGTGCAACTTTATTCAGTATAATGCAAGAAGCTCTTGACAAACTACTGCAATGGGCTGAAAATAGGAATACCACTTTCTGCAGCAATAAGACCAAGCTAATGTTGTTTTCTAGGAAGAAAAACGGGACGCACAAGTCTCTCTATTTGGGCGACTCCATAATCGAAAGAGTGAGAACCTTCAAATACCTGGGACTAGTTTTGGATGACAAACTGAGATGGAATGACCACATTAAATATGTTACTTCTAAAGCCAAAAGAAGTCTCTTCGCCCTGAAAAGATTTGTGGGAGCGGACTGGGGCCTAAGTCCTGTAAAATCCAAATGGATCTACGAAACTTATGTGAGAGCACTGGTGAGCTATGGAGCGGTAGTCTTTGCACCTAGACTTCAAGTAAATCAGTCGATGAGGACGGCTCTTCGTAAATTACAGAGACTGGGTCTCATGTCGATCACAGGGGCAATGCGTTCGACCCCAACAAGTACCTTGGAGGTGCTATGTGGTTTGCTACCACTTCATCTCTATATAATGGAGCGCGCCTGCATAGCTAGACTCCACACAAAAGAAGACAACAAACAATCGTGGTCCGACCCTTCTGCTAAGGGACATGTTCGATGGTTGGACAACTATATACGAACAAAAGATATTCCAACATTTAGCAAGAGTTCAACGTTGTGGTCAAATGAACGGGGATACAGAGTGGCACGGGAGTGGAGCTTAAAGGACTTCGATTTAATTGGCTATACGGATGGCTCAAAAATTAACGGTCAAACCGGCGCGGGATGGGTCATAACGAAGGGTGATTTGGCCATAGAGCAAAGCTCCCTCAGGCTTGATGACACCAACAGTGTATTCCAAGCCGAAATAGAGGCGATTCGGAATTTAGTTAGTGGGCTGCCATTAGATAAAACGAAGGATAAGAATATTCTTGTCCTTTCGGATAGTCTCTCGGCCATCAACAGTCTAGACACACAGCCTGGGGATCTTCTAACGGCGGAAGTGTTGAACTGCAAGCAGGCCCTGGATTGTAGCAATTGCGATATTACCATTGGGTGGGTGAGAGGTCATAATGACACCACCGGAAATGAATATGCAGATGTTCTAGCTAAAGCAGGTGCCCATACGGGCATTGCAGTTTCAGTGCCCACGTCAATTGGTCAAGCCAAGGGTGCTCTAAGGGAGGCATCCATGTCCATGTGGAAGGCCAATTGGCTGAAGATGAGTTCCTGCAGGCAGACAAAATATTTCATTTCCGAGCCCTATCTTGGGAAGAAAATATACCATTATAGGAGGGCTTCTATGACCCGAATTGTCTCCATGGCCAGTGGCCACATTAACTTAAATGGACATCTTCACCGAATGGGAAGGTCGAAAACTCCAACATGCCGTCTCTGCGAGGAGGAAGATGAAACTCCAATTCATCTAATCTACGATTGTCCACGGACACGGATTGGAATGGACGAACTTATATTGGAAACCAGAGAGATGAAGAAGACGCTGGAGGAATTTCTTTTAATTAGTTATAATTATTTGTCCAAATTTAATTTGTTTAAAAATATAATTAGTAGTTCCTAGACAGTTCACGACCGGCTGATACCGGATTAAGTTCCGGTGTGGTGGGGCTGATCTAGGAGCTAAACAAACAAAAAACAAAACTAATTAAAATCATTTTGCTCAATCAGATTAGAAATTTTTGAAATTTTGAGGTTTTGTTTCGATTTCGACTTTAGACAAAATCACAATTTTGTTAATGAGCTACAAAAAAGGTAGGCTGTTTTTGGAAAATGGCATGGTCCATAATGGGGCGGCGACTTTAAGTTGAAAAAGTATAAGAGAGGCCCAAAAAGCCAAAAAACATTTAAATTTTTAAAACAGTTTTTTGCAAAATTGCTTCTAATATTTAAAGTTCTATCACCTAAAGACTGATAAAATAGTGGCTCTTCCATTGTGTGTGTTAGTTGCATTACACAACTTAGAGAATGGTCTAAAGGCGAGAAGAAGAACTCAAGTTTTTGTGTACCTATGGTGTGGAGAGAACCAAAAAAACCACTCAGATGATTGCCATTGTTGCGCTATAAACTGTATAGGTATAATTTAAAAAAACCAGAAAGAGTTAAAGTATCCAAACTGGATTCTGCTATCAGACTAGTGCCCCATTGTAAGATGTTCAATCCCAGTGTTCGAGTCACTTCCAGATGTTACAGGTGATGAGAGGCGACTGAGCAGTCGCAATGTGATAGTTCACACAATGATGATGATATACACTTTTAAGGTACAACATCACAGCCAAAGCAGTTCAACCAGGGTGAATTAAATGACCTTGCGAGAGACTTCAACTTGCGAAAAATATGCAGAATTTTTGACCTCTAGATTAAGTTAGAATAATCTGCTTCAAAGTGGTACAACAATATCATTCTACAGAACAAGAGATTCAGAGTTTGTTCCTTTCTTCTCTGAGAAAGAGGGACTTGTTTACTGTAATGGCCTTCCTGGTCTCCTGGATAAGTTAGGTATAAGTAACTACAATCCTCAAGAGTGGAGACTTTTCATTGACAGTTCTAAATACAGTCTCAAAGTTGTTCTGCCCCATAATGGAAATCAATATGGATCCATTCCAGTTGCCCATGCCACCAAACTAAAAGAACCGAATTCCCTTACTTTCTCTGTCACTGGGATAGTAGGGAAAGGAGGGGTGAGGAAGAGGTAGCCAGAGAGGACTCATATGACTGTTGGAGAGAAAAATGTTATTGCTGATCCTCTGGTGGAGAGATCAACGATCATTTTCCCTCCTCTTCACATTAAGGATTAATGAAACAATTTGTCAAAGCCCTAGACAAAGATGGAGACTGTTTAAATACATTTGGGATACTTTCCCTGGACTGAGTAAAAAAAGAAGGCTGGAATTTGTGATGATCCTCAGATCCAAAAGCTAATGAATGATCATCTGTTTGTTTTTATTATGAACCAGATTGTGTATAATGCTTGGAGTTCCTTTGTCTTGGTTGTGGATAATTTTCTTTGAAACAACAAGTCAAGCAATTATGTGAAGCTTGTAAACAGTATGCTTGTGAGTTAAAAGCAGCTAAATGCATATATGAGCATCAAACTTAATTTCCTTTTCTGTTACGTGGATAAATTTCCTGAAAATCTTGGAAGTGTAAGTGATAAGCAGGGTGAGAGGTTTCACCAGGACATGAGGGACATGTAGAAGAGGTACCAAGGAATATGGGATAGCCACATGATGGCTGACTATTGCTGGGCATAGCTCTTGACTATCCTAATTTGCTGCACAAGGGGAGATCTTTAGAGAGAAGTTTTATACTGTTAGTAATTAGCATTCTATGCATTTTCAATTTGAATATGTTTTTTTTGTATAGTAAGAGATAAAAAAACCTTTAAAATTAAATTTTGGTTCTACTTAAGTAGTTGTAATATAAATAATATGTATACTGAAAAATATACAAAATTGGTTATTTTACAAAAACATAAATGAATTTTTTTGGGCTCTCTGATAAGTTTTTCAACTTAAACTAGTCTCCGCCCCCACTAATATGACCATGCCATTTTCAAAACACTCATACATTTTTGTAACTCAATAAACAAAAAGTTGTGATTTTGTCTAAAAGTCGAAATCGAAAAAAAAAAAATCCAAAAATTTCTGACCTGATTGAGCAAAATGGTTTTTAATTTAGTTATCAGGACCCCATTAGGTATTCATATCAGTTGATATATCCAAGAAACTTAATTTTTTTTATTTGTTGCCCTGTGTTATAAGTAGACTTTTTGGGAATGAAGAAGCAGAAACATTTAATAACTTCCACAGCATAGATAAACTTGGATATTATAAACGCTTTCTTTAGATATATTGTAGCTTTTATTTGAGACATCTTCCTAATAAAAACATATATCATATATTTATTTGTAAAAATGATAGCCAAGTGCACTGATTTAAAACAAGTATTCTCTTTACTAAAAAACAAGTTTTTCTATGACAATCTCTTTACAAACTACAAGAGATCAACTTTTTGCCTTTGCATAGCAACAAAGTAAACGGAAGAGAATAAAATATTATCGCAACCGAAGGTTATTTCAGTAATAATGCAAAGGCTCACAAGCGCCTCAAGCATTTTTTATTCTTTTTTCTTCCTAGACTAGACATATACATGTGTGTATGTTAATAGTTTCAACTTATTTTACTTTTTTAAATACCTAATGGTCAATAAAAATAATTTTGCAAAAAAAGTTAAAGGGCAAAAGGATTTTGTATAGAGTTTATTAAGGGATAGGGAAAATAACAAGTTATATTATATTTAAAGAATATAAAGCTTCCTATTCAATATATCCTTGGTACTTATAAAGAACTTTTATTATACGAATTCATTAGTTGCATCAAAAACAAATAACAATATATTTATAAAATCAATATATAGTACATCCAAAGTATAGATATACAAGAATGCGCAGAACGCAATGTTAAAGAAAAACGAAACGTCACAGATGACGTCACGTAGCTATTTGTTATTAAAAAAATCAAAGTACATTTAAGGACAGTGATTGATTTCAAAGGAAATAAAAATTTGAAACCCGGGAGCTCTCCGCGGAGGCGACTGCAGAGGACGGCCACGTTGCTCGGATCTAGATTCGTGCGGCGCACCGCCAAAGGCCTCAGAGTCCCTGCGGTGTTCGGACTTCCACTTTGACACCTGGATGTGAAGCTGTGCGTCCCGGGTGGCCGGGCGGAGGGAGCTCCGGACGTTATTCCTTTGGAGCCTTACGTTCTTAGCTTTGTTTCCTAGAGGTATTGATACATAGGCAATCGTAGCTGTGATGACGTCACATTTTTATTGGAATATATCCATTCTTTGTTTAATGAGTTTCGCCCCCCCTGGGTACATCCTATTCTATGAAAAGATGGTAAGTTAAAGGACTTTTACGTCATTCGAATGATGAAAAAAACACAAAGCCTTAAAGAAAAATTTAATACATTGAAAAATTAAATTAATTTGAATATTAAAGGGCGTTTGCGATGTGGTATGCATACTAAATATTATTTTTTGTGCATTTAGTTTGCAAGATTTACATCCGTGAAGATATACAAAAGCATTATTGCATATATAGTACTTCGATTAAAAAGATATAAAAACTTGAGGCCGACCGATATTTGATTTTTGATGACTGATAGTTTTTTTTTGGTTAAGATGTTTATATATTTGCTAAATCCATACAGTGTAAAAAAATAGAATACCCTAGAAAGTAGTAGATAAAAACACAATCTGAAGACAGTTACGTTAAAACAAAATATAAATGACCATTATAATTCAAATTACTGTCTAAAGATAAAACCAAAATATAAAATGACTAAAAATTATCTGATAGGTTTTTTTTTCGATAAAAGCCAGTAGCCACCCAGCCAACCGATAGTTTTTTTCTTATATCTTATTAACTAAAAAATAGGAAATAAATAATTATAAATGTAATTTTGTACAACTCCATTTTGTTTGTGGCAAAAATAACTAAACTTTGTACCACGCCACTCGCCATTATACGCCAAATCTCTCCATTTATTGTAAAAAAATACAAGAAATTCAAAACTTCAAAGACAATTTATATTTGTCTAATATATTTTTATGTCTATAAGATTGATTGTACTTGTTCTTTTTTTGTAGTTATGTTTTTTAGATGAATAATAAGATTTTGAAATATAATGTCTAAAAAAGAAAACTAATTTTAAATTATAATTTTATTTATGTTCTTATGAAACACAATTTTTCCTTTTATATTACATATAGTGTACTTTTTTATTCTATTTGTATGTATAATTTGCTTTAATAAAGACCTTGTGGATGATAAAAAAAACTTTGGGATTTACTTTCTATTTACTGTGTTTAAAAGAGTACTAACTTCTTGACTATCATGATCCCTCTCGGAAAGTGTAAAAAAACTTATTTTAATCTATTAATGAAAGTATTTTTAATGTAATACAATAAATATTAGAGCCAGTACATAGAGTTGTAATCCAAAATATTTTTAATAAGATTTTCAAACAATAAATCTGTATAAAAATATCGGGAACTATAGAAGCCAAAATTGTCGATACCGATAGCTTTCAAAAATGCAAACTATCGGCCCGATCGATCGGCCAAACCGATTATTGGCGGACCTCTAATAAAAACCATATAATGTATTACAAATATTTGCTGCAAACTTTATAGCGGTTGCTGAAAATAAGTTTCGTTTACTTCTAATGGTGATTAAATAGTTCTTATCGTTTAAGGGAGATAATAATCATTGCAGAAAGGAAGGACTGTTGGAATGCAAATCTTTTTTTTGCCTATATGGTTCGATAGAATTGCATCCGACAGGATATAAATAAGCATAATAGCATTAAATTAGTCTATCGAACCTAGGATTGCATCATTGAGATAGACCAAAAATGCTCATCCCCTCTCGGGATTCGAACATCGCCCCCAACATTGAGAGTTGAACACGCCTGGACGCACACGGCTATCGCACTCCCAATCTTTTTTGCCTATTTAGTTCGATAGTAATTCATCAGTCTGGATATAAATATGCATTATAGCGTGTAAATTAGTCTATGGAAACCTGGATCTTTTCCAATGACGTTGGACAAAATAGGCCTTCTCCTCTCAGAAATCGAACCTGCACCCTCGACATTATGAGTTGAGAACACATTTTTCTTTATATTAGCTATATCATAAAATATCAATAATAACATGTTGAATAAATTAGGTAATTTGATTTTTTTAGTTCATATATTTATATAAAAGATACACATTACAAAACCATACACTAAAGTAAAAGTAAACGACCACAAAAGGGGAGCTGATATGAATTTGGATTAGTGCTCCAAATATTACTTAAAAGGAATTCATTAGAAAATAGAAAATAAACTGTGAAATAAATTTAAAGTGCCTTAATTGAACTCTTTACACTTTTAATAGGAAGTTTAACTATATAAAAGGATATGCCTATTAAAATAATTATACAATCCAATGAATCCGTATATACCTATTACTACGTTTCAATTCTTGATAACTAGTACTCTGTGATTTATGTAGTTGCTGGGCCTCGAGTATAAAAATTATGGTGTCATAAATTAAAAGACTATTCATAAGTAGCAAGATACAAAAATAAGACAACGTTTCTTAGAAATAAGATAATGGTCGTTGTGGGATGTGTATGGGATGTAAAGAGCATTTTAAAGCCAACGCAAATAAAAAGTTTTGGAGATGGATGGAACAAATAATTAGGCTTGTTTATTGTTTGAAAAAATAAAATCATCCCTTTTTCAGCCTACATTAAAGTATTTACAACAATAAGTAACTTTTCTGTCACATTGACCATCAAATTTATGGAAGAAAAAGGCAACATTCAATGTTTATATATTTATATCTCTCCTTATAGAGATAGCCTCACAAAAGAATCGTGCTATTGATACAATGGGGAATAAACTAAAATGCTTTTTGGGTTTACCTTAACATACAGACCCCACAACCTTTCTCCCGTTTGACCTTGTTGAATGATATCTTTTTTCAACGAAGAAAAAAAAATATAAATATACATTTGAAGCAAATGGAAGACGAATATATGTATATATATTTGTTTGTGTGTTGATTTTTTTTACAAATAATATTAATATTTTGTCAAAATATTCAAGAACCAAACTAAATATCTGATTAGTTTTCATGATGCCATTTTGACCCATTGTATTATTATGACACACTACTACCTTAATAATCTAGTTTTATATATTTTGAGTTCATACGGCTAAATTGCTTTAATTAAGACATTAGTTGATTCTTTATGGTTAATTTAAAAGGAAGACGTCCGTTCTGCAAAATAGTACGTAAAATAATCTATAAACGTTTGGTATTAAACCAATGTAGTAGTATAATAAAATAAAACAGCAATTATTTCTGTCATAACATATATTGTATTATTAATTGATAAATGAGTTTTGTCTGGTCTAAATTATTGGAAGATGCAGTGACAATTAACTTTTTCAATAATCATGTTACGAATAACCAAATTACTAAACTTAATGGCATATGTTTCTGTGCACTCGATCGGAGACTATGAAATAATTATAATTAATTTTTTAAAGAATAAGAGTGATGTGTATATCCTTTCGAGGTACTTAAGCTGTAATCTCGTAGAGTTTTCATTTACTTAGATGCTAGGTAAGAAAAACTTTTTCCTATTTTATATGGTTTTTGAATAGAAAACTACCTTGATTATTACAATTTCATACATTTGATTGATTCTCCATTTTTGAGAAAAAAATTATGAATATATAGAAGAGCAAGTTTCTTCTTGAGTGATATATGTTCATCTTGCATTGAAGCAATATAAAGGCCAAAATACTTCCCCTTTACAATTCTTATTTTTTTTGTCTTAATTGCAGGCCCTCATCAAGGTAAAGTATACGTTATTCTAAAAAATGTGTTTGGCTCAGCTAGGATGCTAAAAATTTAAACTATAATGTTTAATAGTGTATTTTTTACGCATTAGCATCTAATTATATACTTATACTTCGGTTATTGTGGTATATGTTGATGCACGTGCCTGGGAGGGGGTAGTTTCCTCCACTCTTTGGAGCTCAAACTCTGTCTCTCTTTCCGGACTCTTCTCGGATTGGACTCCCCAGCCTCCTCTTCGGACAGCGACGCGGCTTTTACCAATTAAGGGCGTTCTTCCTCAATAAATGGACTATATTTGTTCAATACGCATTATATGTGGTTTTATTTCAGTCACCAAGCGTTCATTATGATTCGCATTACAAGCCCACCTCATCAGACAACACGAGCCCTGCTGACCATGACGAAGGAAAAGAAAACCAAAGGGAAAGGATAGAGCTAGATACCCCGAGGCTAAGAGGTGTCAAAATAAACAAAAGGAAAAGTGTTGAGCTAAATACCAAGAGACTAAGAGGTGTCAAAATAAACAAAAGAAAAAGTGGTAGGGGGAGCAACTACAATTTTAAGGCCAAAAATATAAAATATATGTAAATGATTGAGCAAGGAGATAGCGCCCGCAACAGTATATATTCCATGAACTATGAAATTAATGTATTTAGAATCAATAAAGCTGTATTCTCGACTATACATAATCGTATTTTAATAGAATCTAAAGATTGTGTTTTTTATCTCCAACTTTCTAGTGTATTCTTATTTTTTTACACTGTATGAATTTTAGCTAATAAATAAACATCTTCACAAAAAAAATTAAAGGTATGTCATTTAGATATATGTTAAGTATACATTGAATTATATATATTTTACGTTATACAAAAAGAAAATAATAATAATTGAATTTCCATGGATCACAACGGGCGGAAGTGTTCTATTCTTGGAGTCAAATAAATAAACATAAAGAATGGTACTTTAGTATAGTTCCATTGAACCAAGTATTTTGAAGCTGAGGTACATCACTATAAAAAAGCATGTTATAATTTTTCTTTGGATCTAAAAAAGTTTGTTGAAAATAAATAGAAATATTTACATATATATGTTTTAAATAGGAATATTTATATATGTTTTAGATAGGAATATTTTATATGTGTTTATTCAAGGTCTGTATAATAAGTCTGAGCAATACAAAAACAACAATTGTAATCAATGACGTCACCGAAGATATGTTAACATTTATTTATATTCGTTCTCCGGTGACGTCATTGATTACAATTGTTGTTTTTGTATTACCCAGACCTTATCATTCAGACCTTGTTTTTATTATGGCAAGTTGTTTTATTATATTTGTTTTTTAGTTTTTGTTCATATGTGATGGTAAAATTTTAAACTAAAATGTTTAATTATGTTTTTTTACGCATTAACATCATTTTATATACATTTACTTATTTGTGCTTGTATATATTATTTTATGGACTGTTGAATAAAAAAAGTGGTTGAACACATGTGAAATAAAATCTCTTAAGAAAGAAACAATTTATATTATTATGTATTGTGTGTATCAGGGTTACCTCTTTTTATACACACATGATTTGCTTCTATGCATAACTATATAACTTTCTACATCGATTTTATTCTCAGGTCTCCTTCATTTTTTGTTTTCCGTCCAGAGAAAGAAGGCTAATATAATTGCTAAACAATTAGGTTTGCTCGTATTTAAATGTTGATTCACATGTTCCTACACACAAAAACAGCGCTCCGTTTTCTCAAGGTCAAATTAATACGCACGTAATTTACATCCAGTTCTTGATGAGAAATAATTATAAGGATATAATTCTCTTCCTGTTGTTAAATATAAATATTCACAATTCTCTTTATCTGGTCAATGAAAAGATAAGTATACATATGTAATATTAAAAGATATGTAGTCGTGAGTAGGAAAAAATTACTCTGCACTCAGCTAAATCACCTGATTTAAAATAAATAGGCTAAATAGAACAGATGAGTTATTTTGTTGTGGCTAAAAAGATATGTTAAAATAACTCCTGTTCACCGAATTTTCGTGATATATATATATATGTATTTATATATATTGCCTATATGGTTCGATAGAATTGCATCTTACAGGATATAAATAAACATTATAGCATTAAAATTAGGCTATCGAACCTAAGATCTTATCAATGAGGCAGACCAAAAATTCCCATCCTCTCTCGGGATTAGAATATATATATATATCAATAACATAATATGGACATAAATAATCTGAGACCATAAAATATTATGCTACTGCCATCTATAAGAAGCTTTTGAAATATTGATCATTATATTTTTAATATAATTTATTTTGCCGTTCTAAAAAAACATTCAACATACCTAACAATGTGGGGAAAAAGCGCCTCTACGCTCCAAGAAGTGAAGGGGCCTCGGAATGATCGACGTGGAAATCCATTGGAGCGTTCTCCTGATCTCCTGGCTAAAGAGATACCCCTTGGTGGACCATCTCTGGAAGGGTGCCTTATCAGGGGCCAAAAGTTTGTCCAGTCCAACATTGGGCCCGGAAAGGACAAGGGTGCCCCAACCCACCGCTCCACAGACCATGGAACGAGCTTTGGGACTTCCCACAAGAGCTCCTTGAAGCCTACTGGAAGGGGGTCGGTGTAGGCGGGCCTCTGGTAGGGAATCCAATTGTCAAAGTTGAGGTTCCACGGTCCATTCTCCAAAAAAAGAGACCTCCAGACGATCAACGATGTCTTTAACTTAAAAAACGTCGACCATCCCTCCGTTGTTCTCCTAAAGGCTTCTCTTAGGAAATTGTTTGTAGACGGCGTCGTTATAAAAACAAAGGAGAATGTATCAAGCAACCCCCGCCATTTCATAATGTATAAACTTAGGTTCCGAAATATTTTTCGTGTGACGTCACGTCTGGCAGAAAACATAAAAAATAACTTTTACTATATATAACATCTCTACTCAAATTATCATTAGTGCATCGTACTCTTACAAAAAATGGCTTCAATTTAATAAAAAAAGACAGTGTGCAGTTGCTGTTGTCCTTCATTGGATCCCAATGCTCACAATGTATTGTACCACTCGTTTCCAACCAACATCAAACAGAGAAAAGCTTGGACCATCGCATGCAAAAGAAGAGATTCGACATTTCAGCCTGCATCATCCTTTATGTGTAGTCTGCACTTCACTCAAGAAGATTATGAGACTATTTTTAGAGGCTATGAGGAAATGTGAACAAAAAAAATTCAATTAATTTTATAGTAAATGGAAGGATTGATAGGAACGACAACCTTGTAAAAAGAGTTTCTAAATCAATGTCTAAGGTGCCGTCAGTTCCATTGGAGGCTCTTAATAAATTTGCTCAAATTCGTGTATTTCTCCAAATAAAATTTGAAAAAAAACGCCTTCAAGAGCAAAAAGCTAGACATAGAAAAAGTTTAAGAGAGAAGCGAAAAATGAAACAGTGGATTAATTAACTAAATTATTTACTTTTTTCTAAATATGTATTTCTAATAATATTTATATAATATATATTATAAACAGTATTTTGTTTTGTAATAATTTATAAATTAAATATTTTTTTCTTAATATGTATTTCTAATAATATTTATATAATATATGATTATAACCATATTTTGTTTTGTATTAATTCATAAATTATATACTTTTTTCTAAATATGTCTTTGTAATAATATATGATTATAAATAGTATTTTGTTATAATTTATTTCGTCGTTTTTTATGTGCTTTAACAATATGTGCTTTTTCAATAATGATTGAAGATTTTACTTTTCATGAAATATTTTGGATAATTTCAGCAACTTTAAATCATCAAAAATTTATGATTACTCACAAAATTAATATTTTTCCATTTTCTAATAGAATTGTGATAATTAATTCTTCTATGATCTAATTAAAGGTTAAATTCGAATATATTTAACATTTTTACTTATACAATATACCCTCTTTTGCCATATGTGACGTCATGCTCATGAGGTAGGTTGCGTGGCGGTGTATTTTTTTACTTTCATTGGTTAAAATGGCTTTACCTTACTTTTAACTACCTTGGTATCAAGTATCTAACCGGATTATAAAGAAAAACTACCTACTTATCACTTCCCACCCCGAGAGAAAAATAAAAAATAAAATAATGGATACAGTAAATCTTCAAACAAGGAACACAATATATTTCTAAGACATAGTCGCACGAATATGGGACCCCATGTTAACTCGGAGGGAACAGTATTTAAAGTACAGAATCTCCTCTGGGTGTATTTTACGTGCGTTCTGCTACAAAATGAGGGGGCGATATGTTCCTTGTGTGAAAACTGCAAAACTGTTGCTCATCAGTTCCGAGATTGCACGGATCTCGTCCATATAATGAAAATTATAAAAGAAGGCCTAAAGGATAAAATAGGCAGGGATCTGAGCCCAAACGAGATCCTATATGGATTTGTAAGTAAGGATCCTAAACTGAGACTGGCCTCGAAGTCATTGCTAAACTCCAATTAATCTGGCGAGGGCCAGGTTCAAGAACTACAAAGTTTCCACAAAGATAACGGAGGTGGCTTTAAAAGAATATAATATCTCAGGAAACATTTTTTTAAATGCATCTACATTATAATTTTTATAAACCATGTGTTTTTTAACATATTCAATTTTATATGTCTTTTTCCTTTTAGTCTTTATATAATCTGTGATAATTTTTGGTTCACTGTTAATAATTTTATTAACTGAATAATGTATGTCTCCCAATGCGATTTAAAAAATATTTATATATCTAAAATTGAGGTAAATACTTAACAAATGCACAACTAAAAATTATAGTTTAAACTTTTACCTCAATAGAAACATTTGAGTTAACATTATTGATAATTAAGTGAACCATTAAAATCCACGATGGATCTGTTATTTTTTAGTCGGGAATCCACAAGAGCTACCACGTCGGGGAATTTAATAGATTTTAAGTAATTGAAAACGTCCACGGCTCTCTTTGGAGATGCCATAGAGTTAACATTATAACTTAGCATGTTAATGCCATTACTTATTTAAAGAAAATAAAGTTCCCTAGGGTTTCATGAATTATTCTGCGCTGGTGAGCCAACCTCTGCAGGATCGACATCTCTGACTCTCTTTGATTTGTCTTCATCTGGGCTTGTAAAAACGAAAAAAAAAATGACTTTCATTGCTTTTATTGGTAGCGTCACCAAGTGGGTGAAATAAATTTCCCAGCTTACTCTCACGAAAATGCTGTCTGATCCTCTAAAAAGCATAAAATTTTTAACTTTCATGTAAATTGTTATTGTTATTTTATAAGTAACTTATATTTTATATTGGAGTCCCATATAAAAAGAATATTATAGAAATACAGATACTTCGTTGTGTGGTCGTGTTCTTTGAAAAAAAATATGCAATGATATTATACAATACAAATGGCATCTAATTAAAATAACTGAACATTATGAAAATCATTATATCATAGTAAAATTATATAACACAAATCGCATCTAATTAAAATCTGTAAATCTTTTTACAATTATACAAATATTTTATTTTACTTAGCGCCACCGATGGGAAATATATCTCTTTTTAGAAACCTATCTTTCTAGTTATTACTATTTTTCAAAAATGTCAAAAGTTCCTTAGTTTTTATTTGAAACATTTGAAACTTATAAAAACAAAATTATAAATTGTTTAATTAAAATATAATTCAACTAAAAAATATTTTTAATAATAATTTTCATTTATATTGTTTTATTTTATCAATTAAAGACCGTGCTTATTATAAAAAAGTAATAAGTAGCTTCCAAAAATTCAATTTTACTTGCTGCAAATCAGTGCAGATCTATTCATAATTTGTATCAATCATTCTTGATTTTATTCAACTATATTATACGCTGATCATAATCTATTATATTTTCCTTGTATCTTTTGATTTCAAAATCTGAATTCTACTTTAATGATTAATTTTAATTATAAATCTTTTAAAAATAATTAATACTTCCTTACTTAATTATTTTAATGAGTTAAAATGCATGTTTAGTCGAAATTCAAATGATAACAAGTATAGCTAAAACAAAGAAACCTCACGACCACAATCAAAAAACTAATATAACAGTTTAAAAAATATTACTCTAAAGGATGTCTTGAGTAAAAAAGGTATCATATGTGTTCTCTTCTACTCTCATACTCGAAGATATGGTTCTTGTTTAGCACTTCAGATCAGTTTTCTCCTGGGGAAAGCTTTCGGTATAAAAGCTTCTTAATTCTACATGAGAGTTCAGAAGAACTCAATGTTTCCTCAAAATATTCACTGGATGCGGCAAATTATTTTGCTTAATATTCTTATGGTTAATATATATATAACGGAACGGAGTGAGAAGAATTTATCCACCGGGACAATTATACCCTCGCCGGCCTTATACAAGCCCCAATATGCCATTGGGAGGCTGTCAACGGCCGTTTATGTTTCTTGAGGCCAGCACCTACGGGAATAGTCCCGGTACTCCCGCTGGCCACTCCGCCTCTGTATTTATATATATCAGGAAACGACCAGACACACCTTTTTTTGCCATTACAATATATATTTTCGCTCCTTCGGCTTTCTGAAGTCTAGTTTTTTTACAAAAGAATTTCCAAAAAAAGTGACGACATTTTTTTTTGAAAACAGTTTTCCAAAAAATGACGCCGTTTTCTAAGACAAGAATTTCCAAAAAAAAGTGACGACGTTTTTTTGGTAAAAATATTTCGAAAATTCCTTTCTAGAAAAAACACCCTAACTTTTTTTGGAAATTCTTTTTCTAAACCAAATTTTATGAATGACAATATTGAAGTCCCGGCCTGGTGTCTAAAAAACAGGGCCACCGGGCCGGGACGCTCAAAAACAGCTGTGTACACGGTCGTTTCCGGATAATATATATATATATCTTGTAAATATGAGTTATTCAAATGTTTTTTAATTAATCATATGCTATAATTTGAACTATCCTCTTTAAATTAATATATTATTACAATTATATTATTTTTATAATAATACAATATATTATTAGAAGAATCTAATAACATTATGATTTGAAACTATTAATTTCTTCATTTTTACCAAATAATTTTTCAAAATGGTTTAAATTTTATATATAGATTCAATTTCAACCACAATCTTTATCACAAACTTTAGTGTAGTGCATCGGAATTTATGAAATTCTTGAAAAAGCCTAACTATTATTTTTGGTTTGTTCAATCATTATATCTGTTTATTTAAATTGAATTTTGCCAATGAGATAAATCAGGGGTTAAGAAGTTAAAGTTTTTTGCCGTATCTCTGGAGTTTAATGGCATGATTTTGTTTAAGATATCGTATATAAAGGTTTTTATGTGCACGTAGTTGACTTAAATTCTTTGCGAAGGACGTAAATCGGACCATTACAACTCACTTTGAATCCTAAAAGGAAAGAAGTGTATATTTTATACATGTTTTTGTACTTCCAGTACAGCTTTATTCAACACCATTATATATTATTGATAATTACAACCCTTGATTGTTGTATAAATATTACGACAATATTTTAAAACAAGAACAAAATCGATGGATACAAATATGTCAAGATATATACATATATAAATCAAAAATATATAAACATAAAATTATGTACGAGGGCTGGTCAATAGTCCGTGACTTTTTAAATGAAACAAAGTTTTTTTTGACAAAAGTTAATTGTATTTTCAACATAGTCTCCTTTGAGCTCTATACACTTCGTCCAGCGTTTTCTCCAATTTTTTTATATCCTTCCAAAAATAAGATTTCTCGAGGTCCTCAAAATTATATTGTTTTTGAGATGATTTCATTGTTGGAATAAAATCTCTTTCCGGCAAGCCATTTTTTAAGGTTCGGAACAAGAAATAGTCACTCGGGGCTAAATCTGGAGAATACGGCGGATGAGGGAGCATTCATAGCGTAATTCGTAAAATTTCGCCATGGAAACAACACATGTATGGACTCTTGCATTGTCTTGATGAAAAAAACTTTTTTCTTGGCCAAATGGGTCGTTTTTTTCTTTAAATCCTCATTAAATCGGTCCAATAAGCTGGTATATATATATTCGCCATTTCATTGTTCTTCCCTTCTGAAGGTAATCTATGTGGATTACACCACGTGCATCCCAGAAAACAGTAGCCATGACTTTGTTGGCTGATAAACCCACTTGGTCTTCTTCGGCGCCGATTCACCCTTCAAAACCCACTGTTTTGATTGCTGCTTGGTCTCTGGTGTGTTGTAGTGTATCCATGTTTCGTCCACTGTTACCAAATCGGCGAAAAAACCGTCCTTATTGCGGTTGAACAAAGCCAAAATTCCATCGAAGTTGTCACCCTGATTGCGTTTATGGTCGATTGTGAGCAAACGCGCCTACCCATCTTGCGGATAGCTTTTTCATAGCCAAGTGATCTTTCAAAATCGAAACCCACTGACCCATTGATATGCCTATGGTTTCCACAATCTCCCGCACTTTCAATCTCCGATCGGCCAACCCATATCATGAATTTTTTGAATTGTTTCTGGTGTAGCGACTTCAACTGGGCGTTCCAGAGCGTTCGGCATCAATGGTCTTGTACGACCACAGCGAAATTCTGTAACCACTTTTTACCACTGATATCGATGGTGCAGAGTCTCCATAGTATTTATCGAGCTTAGCTTTTGTTTCAGTGATGGTTTTTTTCCCGCAAAAAATAATGCTTGATGAACACAGGAAATTCACTTTTCTCCATTTTCTACACAATTCACGAAGTTGTTTGTCTGTAAAGACTGTCAAACACAAAACAAAAACCCAGCGTGTTCAAACTTTAACAGAAGTCAGCTGATAGATGCTTGTTGACAGGAGCAGTGTTGACAACCAAATTATATGGACGGAAATAGAAAAAGTCACGGACTTATTGACCAACCCTCTTATT
>CP045890.1:5785829-5802667 GCA_013387185.1 Caligus rogercresseyi | reverse complement strand
ACATATGGGACTGTCAATTGTTTTTAAAAATAGCATACTAGTATATATTTTGAGATGCTGGGGTTAACTGCCCAAGGTCATTATCATGAATGAGATAAAGTTGAAATGAGTCATTATTGTAAAATATATATAATATCATACTAACATTTGAGATAACTTTAAAAAAAAAAATTATTTGGTTTTTGTAGGCTTTACAAAAAAAATATAACTTTATTTACTTATAATTATGGTCTTAGCAGAAGATGTAAGTGTGTGGGATAAAAAATATATATAGTAGGTCTCAATTTGACACTAGCTTCAGAGCTAATAATAGTATATGATAAAATTAATTGAAAATAAATTTATCAGATAAATAAGAACAACATAAAATTAGAAAAACAAAAACGTGACCTAACGACATAAACTTTAAAAAAAATAAATGTCTTGAGCGCCTTGCAAGCCTTTTTGTGCCGCTCGCCTTGCTTCCAGAAGGGATGTTGGATATATCAGCTCCGGAGACGAATTCCATGGTCTTTGCGATGTTGACAGCAGAAGTACATCCCTAGAATTAAGTATCCTGAGATCACTGAGTCCCACTTCTTGTCCTGGATTCCTAGGTGGATAGGACATTACCGAGAGGGGAATGTGGAATGTTGACCGCCGTCCAAGCAGCTATCCTTGACTACCGAACAACAATCGCGTTTATTGTTGGGATTCCTACTCTGTCGAGGAGGTCAGCCGTCCTCATTCTATTTGACCTCCGGACACCTAGGAGGGCACTGGGTGAGATCATCCGCCGTCACAGTGATGGGCTGTGGGGTCAGTAACATCATGGTGTGGACATAATTGTATTCTTTAAATATATGTTCCAGCATGCTCAACTCGCTCAACTTGTCCACCTACGAAATCCTTTGAGACAAGAATCATAAATTAATCTCCGGCTACAAGATTATCTTTGAAAATCCCCTTACTAGACAAGGGAGGATCGTGGACGTATGCCGGAAGGATCATAAAATATTCTCCATACATTTCCCTTCCACATCAAAAACTGATTAAATAATTTCCAAATATTTGTTAATTGTTATACATTTGCATAATTATACTTTTATACTACATAGGTATGTAAATTAATATAAACTATTTGTTTGACTTTTCAAGGATCTTCTCGATCGACATAATTAAACATTTACATATAATTGAACGAAACATGATATTAAAAAATTAAAGAATAATCCTTCTGCTACTTTCATTTTCATCAGCCTGAATTGCCATATATGTGTCGGTTTATATATTTGCCTTATTAAGATGCACTGCTGTTTAAATAAATGAAGAATGTCGTATTTGTTTTATAATTATTATGTATCCATATTTTTATAACAATTATAAAATGTAATTTTTTTAACGAAATTTACTTAATTTTGATTTTACCCTCAAACATACCATTTTTAGAGTACGTATACAACAGAAAAAATGAACAAAAAATCTAAGAGTGGTATCAACATGGAATGTAAGTTTTATCGATTATTTTCAAACGTCCTGTTCATTATAGCTTGACTTCATACGAGTAACTTCAATAAAGGTAGAAGAAATATCTAAGGGAAAATGATAAAAATAGTTAATTCAAACATGTTATTTTCAATGTGAATCGACGACGGATTGTGTTATCAGTGTTATGTCAGGATCATTTCTAGCCATTAATCTGGTCTATTTACTTATGCTTTATGCATCACGCAGGAATGGACTTTGGTTCTAAAGAAGTATTGGCAATGAAATACATTTTATATCTTAATAAACGGAGGAACACGCAGGAGTTCATTTTATATTCGAATGCAAGGATATATAAATATATATCAATAAAATTGAATTTGAAAGGATTTTTTTTTTTTTTTTTCATGAAATAATTTTATTCTGTTACTGAAAAAAGAATACAGTGTACAAAAATAACTAAAAACTTAGAGAAGAAATAAAATGTGGCTTTACTATAAAAATATCAATAGTCAGAATCCGATATAAATATATATAAAACAACATTTGTAAACTAATTATTCATACAAAACGGCGATGGCATCTAAAATCTTCTGCAATTATTTGATGGGAATAAATTAATGATCTAATTTTATGATCAGAATTTGAGATCAAAAGCAAAGGATTTTTGGATCTTTGGGAAAAGAGTTGTATTCTTATACTTCGTCGAATAAATATATTACAAAAATCAAATACAAAACAAAACTTTTAACTGCATTTATGGATATCTAATTATGAAGGGAACTCCAAACTTATATCCTATTTCAAACAGTACAAGACAATATTTAAAAATCAAAGTATTTTTCATATGATACGGATATAAACAATAACATATAATTATCAAACCCGAGCTATTTCTTATAAAGTGTACATGAATAAACACAAAGTTGAAAATTAAAGCTCCAGCGAAGAATGTCTACAAAATACAAAAAATATATTTTTTAAAGTTTTAATTTAGACTACAATGTCTATTTATGTATTTTAATACACAATCACTTCATTGAAATAAATATTTTTAATATAAAAAAAGACATTAGGACTATTACGCTTAAAAAAGCTAATAAAAACTGTATAAAGATATTAAAAAAAATATTTGAAAATATAATAAACATTTAGTCTGGTTTGAAATATCGCTGATGGATAGCTAATATTTCTCCTCATTTGAATAGTTGATGTACACAAAATGTAATATCGTTTCGTCTTCAAAGTTTTCAGTTATTTTTTTGTTTCACTGGTATGACCATTTTTTCTTATGATATAAAATTTGTGCTATATTTTTTATTTTTTATTCACAGTTCAGAAAAAAATATATACATAAGATTATATATAAAATTGATAATAATACATAGTAAAACTATATAAATAATCATTATAGCTTATTTATTTCGTAAAAATATAGGAATGCTTTTTTTTTTAAAGTTGAGCATTTATTATATATCATTTTATATAATCCTATTTTTATTTACTAGGTTTTTATAGATTAATTATACATTTTATTTTATTTTGTAATAAAAATAATATGATTTTAATAATAATTACAAAAATATCGGACTTTGTTTTCATCGTTGAATATTATGTTTGCAAATGAATGGCATTAGATCAAGGATTTATTGACACGGGGCTTTAAAAAAAGTCTAACAGGAGATATCATACAAAGAATGTTAAATATTCTATTTTCATGTTTTAAATGTCAAACAGTATGAAGGGATAGAGGGAGCTCCTAATCGTGTTATCAAGGTGATTAGGGGGATTAGAAGATACGTATTATATGAGATTTCTTCAGTCAGACCTGCATCATGAATCTGTCTCAACCGTAATTGCCTTTATTTTACGACCAAACTGTTTTGAGAAACATGCATTTTTCGTATATAATCCCCAATAACTCTTATCATAATGGCTAGCCAAAAGATGAAGAAGATATACTCACATATATATATATAAGTAGATATGGTAGCTACATACGCGGACTCTTTTTTAGGTAAGAAACTTAGGTGCTTTAACCTTGACCTCTTACAATAAAAGTACAGCTAGAAACTACTATGTTGTTGCGTATGTAACTACAACAGTCAGTTACACTTGTTCATACATATATATATATGCTTGAACCCACCTACCTATAAATAAGAAAACTATATATTTTTATAACAACCATGATGAACATAATAACGCCTTTGAGGTCATAGACTTATTGTTTTCCGAACATACAATATGTGCAAGCAAATATTTAGGTGTCCAAATATCTTCCGTGTGAATAAATAAGCTGTTGGGAGGGGGAGATTTTTATGCAAGCGCATTTTATTTTGTGTGACGCATGACGCTAGTTTGTGCGTTATTATTACATACTTAAAAAAGTTGTTATGATAAAGCAGAGGGGGGGGGGAGGGGGGACGAATGTATTTGATAGTAGAAGGGATTTTGAAGGTAAGTAGTTGCCCCCGCGCAACGTTCTTCATAATAATAAAGGAGGGGTAGTACATATGTAGTACTCACACACACACACATACAGAAAACCATGATGTTTCTGTTCCTTCGGGGTAGCTAGGCCTGATTGTTGTTTTTTGTTGTGCTGTTGTTGTTGTTTAACCCGTCCGTAGGAATCGGATATATAATCTCCGTCAACCAGGAGGAAAGCATCATTCCCTCATCGTCCACGGTGTTGGTAACATTTACTTGAGATCCTCTATTCATACTTTCGTCAACATGAGAGCTGTGGTAAGGCATTGGAAGATTTTTTTAAATTCTTTGTAGGGAGAAAATGTATGTACTAATATATTTAATTATCTCTTAGGGAGCCCTTTTGATCATTTCTTGCCTTTCGGCACTGGCATCTGGTAGAGGCCTTGTGAAGAGGGACTTGCCTTCATATGGAAACCGTGGGAATGGAGGTAATGGTGGCGGTGGAGGCGCTGGAGGCGGTAGAGGCGCTGGAGGCGGCTGGAGGCGGTGGAGGCGGTGGATGCCGCACCGTTAACGAACAACAATGCTCAACCGTCAATGAACAGAAATGCTCCACTGTCAACGAACAAAAATGTCAAACTGTCAATCAACAAAAGTGTGACACCGTCAACGAACAGCAATGCCAGACTGTAAACGAGGAGCAATGCCGTACCGTAAATGAGCAGAAGTGCAGCACGACGACAGAGCAGGAGTGCAACACCGTCACGGACACCGTGAATGAGCAGCAATGCAACACCGTGAACGAGCAGCAGTGCAACACTGTCAACGAGCAGAAATGCAGCACTGTCAACGAACAGAAGTGCGAGACCGTCACGGATACTGTCAATGAGCCGCAATGCAACACGGTCAACGAGCAAAAGTGTGAGACCGTCACGGATACCGTCAATGAGCAAAAATGTAACACTGTTAATGAACAGAAATGCAATACAGTCACTGATACCGTCAATGAGCAGAAGTGCAACACTGTCAACGAACAAAAATGTCAGACCGTCACTGATACTGTCAACGAGCAGCAATGCAACACCGTCAACGAACAGAAGTGTGAGACAGTGACCGACACCGTCAACGAAGAAAAATGCGAGACCGTCAATGAGCAGCAATGTAACACCGTCAACGAGCAACAGTGCAACACCGTCAACGAACAACAATGCCAGACCGTCAATGAACAACAGTGCCGTACTGTTACGGATACCGTTAACGAGGAGAAATGCACAACCGTCAATGAACAGCAATGCAACACTGTCAACGAACAGCAATGCTCTACCGTTAATGAGCAGAAATGTGAGACTGTCACTGACACCGTCAATGAGCAAAAATGTAACACTGTCAATGAGCAACAATGTAACACTGTCACAGACACCGTTAATGAGCAGCAATGCAACACCGTCAACGAACAAAAATGTGAGACGCAGTACATGGTCAAGTATGAAGAGCAATGCACTACTGTGAA
Organism: Caligus rogercresseyi; assembly: GCA_013387185.1. NCBI lineage: Eukaryota > Metazoa > Arthropoda > Copepoda > Siphonostomatoida > Caligidae > Caligus > Caligus rogercresseyi. Next base: position 5,797,257 of record CP045890.1, on the reverse strand, counting down.
CGAACAGGAATGTAACACGGTCAACGAACAGCAATGTACCACGGTCAACGAACAACAATGTCAAACCGTCAACGAACAACAATGTTCTACAGTCAATGAGCAGCAATGCAGCACTGTTAATGAGCAGCAATGCAACACCGTGAATGAACAAGTTTGTGAAGAGGTTTGTGATACCCAGGCTGGATATGGTGCTCCTCAGCCTAACTATGGATCTGCCCTCGCAAGCTACGGTGCTGGTGGTGGAGGATGTCGTCAAGAATGCAAAAATGTTCCCGACAACAATGCCAGAATGTTCCCCGACAACAATGCAAAAGCGTTCCCCGTCAGCAATGCCAGAACGTTCCTCGCCAACAATGCTCCAATGTTCCTCGTCAACAATGCTCCAATGTTCCCAAAAACGAATGCAAAACTGTTCCTCGTCAATCTTGCAACAGCGTTCCCCGACGTGTTGAAGAGCAGGTCTGCAACAACATTCCCCGTCAAGTCTGCAACAATGTTCCTCGTCAAGTTCAACGCCAGGAATGCAAGAACGTTCCCCGTCAACAATGCCAAAATGTCCCCAGACAAGTTCAACGACAAGAATGCAAGAACGTTCCCCGTCAACAATGCCAAAATGTTCCTCGTCAACAATGCCAGAATGTTCCCCGTAAACAATGCCAAAACGTTCCCCGTCAAGTCCCCAGACAGGAATGTCAATCCGTGCCTCGTCAAGAATGCAAAAATGTTCCCCGTCAACAATGCCAAACGGTTCCCAGACAACAATGCCAGAATGTCCCCCGTCAACAATGCCAGAACGTACCCCGACAAGTCCAGCGTCAGGAGTGCAAGAACGTTCCCCGTCAGCAATGCCAGAACGTACCTCGACAAGTCCAGCGTCAAGAATGCAAGAATGTCCCCCGTCAACAATGCCAGAACGTACCCCGACAAGTCCAGCGTCAAGAGTGTAAGAACGTCCCCCGCCAACAATGCCAGAACGTTCCCCGTCAAGTCCAACGTCAGGAGTGCAAGAACGTTCCCCGCCAGCAATGCCAGAACGTTCCCCGTCAAGTCCAACGTCAGGAGTGCAAGAACGTACCCCGCCAGCAATGCCAGAACGTTCCTCGCCAGCAATGCCAGAACGTTCCCCGTCAACAATGCCAGAACGTTCCTCGGCAAGTCCAACGTCAGGAGTGCCGCAACGTTCCCCGTCAGCAATGCGCCAACGTTCCCCGCCAGGAATGTGCCAACGTTCCCCGTCAGCAATGCTCCAATGTTCCTCGCCAGCAATGTAGAAACGTTCCAGTCAGCAATGTAGCAATGTTCCTAGACAGCAATGCTCCAACGTTCCCCGTCAGCAATGTAGAAATGTTCCAAGACAGGTCTGTGATCAGCAACCAACATATGGTGGAAAGTAATCCGAGCAATGCCCTCCCCCCATTTACAATTAACTCAATGAGCCGTCCAAGACTGTCTCAAATCATTATTCATCAGATCAAAAACATGAAGAATGATAACCCCCCACCCTATCAACTGCTCAATTCAAAATTGAAGTTTTTTCACTGGTCACTATTTATTATTAACCCCATCGGAAAATTCCTTTTTTGCTCTCGTGTCTTATAGGATAAGCATAGTTACTATTGTAATAATAATATTATGTGTTTTTTTTATTATCAAACAAATGAAAAGTCAATAAAATAAGACGTTCATGCCTACCTACATCATATCTACAACCACAATGTATTAAACTGTATTTAAGACCTCAAGGAAGCAATCCATTACCCGGGTGACTTCCTTATAGTCCTTCTTATTAGTCGTCTTCCTTTTATTACACGTTAAATGTATAATTATTATTATTATACTACTCAGGGAGTGCAAACATTCGCAGACACCAATGATTACGCCTTAGGCGTATAATCCAATGACTCTCTTAGACAGAGAATAATGCTATATATATTTTTTAGAGGTAATTAACATTCTTATGGTGAACCATAAATTACAGCTTATTTTACAGCTGTTAGGATTCACAGTGTGATTAGTAATATTTTTTGCTATGCTGCTCACATATATCTCGCCTACAATTTGTGTTCTCTTAAAGAACGTGATATAGAAGAACATTAAAAATAAGACTCTTTGCTTTATTAAGTTCTTGGTTTATTTAAATGTATTGGCCGTGATGGGTCAAAGAGACCTTTCGTCCTCTGTTTGGCCACAGTTTTAAGGATACAATTGTGGGAAAAATATATAAAGTCAAGTGATTTTATACCGTTTTTAGTTTTGGATTCTCCTTCATATTTTATTCAACGAGGCAACTCCAGCAATTTAATCAAAACCGTTTCGCTTTTAAAAAAATCGTAAGACCATCGATTGATTCATTGGAATGCTTTTGTTATTCAAAGAATATCAAATAATAGAACGTTCGCAATTTTAAGTATGTTTCACGTTTAAAGTATCTTCCATTTGGTGCACACTTCTAAGGAATATGCGTACATACATAAGATTTGAATGCAATGTGTATGTAGAGAGAAAAAGAGGAAGAGTGTCTTCTTGCTACACTTTGTGTAAATATGTCTTGCAAGTGACTTTATCTTCAATGACATCTCTTTGAAGGTTGCTTCGGTTGCTTCCTGTGAATTCACGTATAAGTATGCATGTATTATCATTATTGTACATGAGATGATAATGATCGCTAATTAGTCAAGGGAAAAAAGGAAGAAGTTCCTTGGCAAATCGCATAGAGTTTTTCTATTTTTTCATCCCTTCCTCTTGAAGTTAAGTCCGTCGTCCTTTGTGGACTCCTCTTGAGGAGTGGAAAAAGTATTTCGTCCCAGGTAACGTGATGCTTGGCTTCAGCGGCTATGATCCTGTCCTTGCACAAATCATGAAGATATTTTGAAAGTATACAATATTTATGCATATTCCTTTTAAAGGTATTTTGTGCAAAAGATGCATGCATGTAGATTTTTATATTTAATGCAAATACATATAAATTTTTTTTGTAACTTCCTACATCTGTTTTTATTAAGTAAAAAGTCTTTACATATATATATCAGGAAACGACCGGGTACCCGGCCCGGGTCCTGGCTGTTTTTTTAGCGTCCCAGCCCAGTGTCCCGATTTTTTATACACCGGGCCGGGACATATATATTTATTTCAATATTTCGTTTGTCATATTTTTTTTTAGAAAGGAATTTTTGAAATACTATTTTAAAAAAAATGTAATCACTTTTTTTCGAGATTCTTTTCTAAAAACAACGTCGCCACTTCAGAATGTCGATGGAACGAAAATTTATTTTAAGTCCCGGCCCGGTTTTGGCACGGCCCGGCTTGAAAAATTTAAGTCCCGGCCCGGGTCCCGGCGAAAAAAGGTGTCCCGGTCGTTTCCTGATATATATATATATATATATATATATATGTGTGTGTGTGTGTGACCCCAAAAAGTCATATTATAGAACCATGACAGCTTCAAGATCTGAAATAAGCTGAAAAGAAGCACCCACATTAACTTAATATTATCAAGTCCCTTGTAATTCTCTGATAGAAACTTTGAATATGTGACAATTCAAATAGTATTAATAATCATCCCAAAAGAAAAATTAAGTTGTATGACTCGGTGACAGAATTTATGAGCACCATGAGACAATTGGCTTCTCCCTGTCAATCCAAAGATCTTTATGAATATCTAACCCTGTCCAAATTTTCGATTAAGTTAAAAAATCAGTCCTAATGAAGCCAAGTTCAAAACAGACAGATAGCACAATTACACATAGGAAATGAATCAGTATGCCGCGAATCTAACGAGATGTGAATGGAAGTTAAGAATTGAAAAATTGATCCATATTTAACATTTAAGTTATTCAATAATAAAACAAAGACTTCGGCTCTTATGTTAATTCCTAACGCCATACTAGATAAAGTTCCAGCGAGGAACCGAACAATATAAATATAACTATAATGGTCTACAAGTAATAACTTATATTTTTTGTTTATTTTCTGCTAAATAGCGGATCAATTACAATAGATTGAAAAAAAATACGTTCAAATTTGAGACAAATACTCATAAAAATAAGTATCTCTTACAGATATCTAACATCCTTTCTTAATTAGTGAAATAGTGTAAAAGTTGTAACTATATATTGTAACAAAATTATACAATAATTTTTTTTGTTAAAATGTACAAGGATAATAATTGAAGCCAAAAAGTATATGGACCTTTTTCGAACTTATATACCGGGTGGAACGCAGAATTGTTACACTTTGTAGTTTTAAGTTTAGCTACTTATATTTCAGCAAATCTATATATTAATTCACCAATCTCTGTCCGTCTGTATGTCTGCACGCTATCTCCTCCCACATTTATGGTCAAATTTGAACTTGAAGGTACCTATGGAATCCTTGGGTCAAGACGAACCTAATAAAACTATTTGTAAAGTGATGGGACCAGAAATGAAAGAAAAAAATTCATACCTTGTCTGATTTGAACTACCTACTTTTTAAGGTAAAGAGAGGAAAAAAGAAAAAGAAAAGGAGGAGGAGGAGTTAGAGAAATAGAAAAATAAAAAAAGAATCTCATGTGACTTAAAACATATTCTTTGTACAAAGTCAAACTTTTATGAGGAATGTTTGTACAAAAATTTTTCTCTCTCCTCTCTTATATTATTTAAGGTCTGTTTCACTCAAAAACTAGCTCCAAAACCTATCCATACCCGAAGGGCGACCATATGGGCGCCGTAGGCGCCCAAATATGCGAGTATTCATAATTTAAGGAAAAGCTTTAACATATAGTTTTATGGCATATATATTTCATCAATCATCGATGTAGCCACCGTCAGCAATCACAATGGCCTCAAGACGCCTCTGAAGGCCTGGCAGGTCTTTGTAATGTAATCATTGGACATGGAGGTCCAGTGCTCATTAACGGAGGCTTTCATGGCCTCAACATTTGCATGGCGGAGTTTACATGCCTTGGACTTAACGTGCGGCTAGAAGGTGTAATCCAGCGGGTTGGCGTCTGGGTTGTAGGGCGGCCACATGTCCTTAGGCCAGAACTCCACATGCTTCTTCAGCTAATTCTGGGCAGTTATGGCGGCGTGTGCGGGTGCCCCATCCTGCTGGAAGACCACATTGCCGTCAGGGAAATTCTCCCTCACCCATGGAAGGAATTTCGTCTTCAGCACCTTGATGTAGTCAGCTGCCTTGAGCCTGAATCCTGTCGGGAACCAAATGAGTGGTGCAGTGATACCATTGGAGGCCACAAATCCAAGGACATTGCACTTGCAGGATGCTTTGTGGTGGTCAGGGTCCGGGCAGACCTATCAATTTTCCCAAAGCTGAGATAGCGGTCATTCCGGCGGTTCCTTACAGGATCAACAGTCCAAGTCTTTTCATCGGAGAAGACGATGACGCAGCCAGTTGTTGCACTCTTCAGGTTGTTGAGGAGAGCTTGACAACGTTGGAGATGGACAACTTTTATTCTCTCAGTGAGAAGTGGCCTCTCCACCCTCACCAAACTCTTCCCCCCAATCATTTTGACCGACCTCACAATCGTTGTTTGCAAGATCCCCATGTCCTTTGCATGAGCCTCATTGATTTCAGTGGTTCCGCCTCCAATGCCTTCTTGATGACCTGTAAGTCCACTTTGGCCTTGCTACCACTTCCATGTTTCCTCTCGATGTTGTCCTTCTTGCCAATGCAGTACACGGACATTCTGGTTACGCCCAAACGCCTCAAAATCTCTATGGGTGTCTTCCCAGCATCAAGAAGCGTGCGGACTTTTACACGGAAGTCTCGTTCTGAAGCAATTTTCTCGTGAACTGATTGAGTGATCAACTTGAAATTTACACCAGGCACGCTTTTTTTATTAATACCTTAGACTATTTAAAAATAGTCTTCAAAACCTCTTAGTTTAGAGATTAAAGAGTGTAACAATTTCTGCGTTACACCGGTATAGATGAAAAATATTAATATTTATAAATGAATAACTTGTCAAACAAGAAGAATTGTGATTTCAACCTTAAATAAAGAACAAAAAGAGCACTTTTCACATGCATATTTAGTTATACATATATAATAATATCAAAACATCATAGTACAAATAAAGGATAATATATATATATATATATATATATATATATATAATATATATATATATATAATTAGATCACCTTCAACCATCTGAGTAAAAGTCATATAAAATTATATATCCTTTATTATTATTATGAAATATGTAAAGAGTTACGTTTTTTTCTAAAATGAACAGATAGATTCGACCACCAAGTGTTGTAAACTAAAAAAACATGTCCATAAAAATGAATATTTATAGCTTGAAGGTAATTATGAAAAGTGGCTTTAAAGTAGGAGGGTAACTCAACAAACCGTCGAGGAATGAAGGTTAAGGGATTCAAAATGTTATCATAAACTAAATCTATTAAAATATTGGTTTGTAGGAAAACATATTTTTGCAGATCACCAGATTTATTGTCATGAAGGATACAGCAAACTTTTAACATCAATTCCTAAATGTTAAAAAAAAGGTAAGCAACAAAGTTTTAATTAAAATAAAAGATCAAGAGATAATCTATAATCGTTTCTTTTTATGTAAGTACACTTATATTTTCCTATAATCAAATGAAGAAATTATATTTGAAGAACATAAAAATCTGAAATAGTTTAATAGGAATTAAAGGTTGAAGAATATATGCAAAAAATAAAAAATCTACACTTTATTTTTGAATAATAAGCAAAAGTATTGCGTGCTTATCTTATTTTACTAAGCATTATGATTGTTCTGATTATAAACAGCAATCTTATATGAAAGACTGTCTGTAAGAAATGTGGGGTCAATATCGATTTAAAAGACTATGTAAGTCAAAACATTTTTCTAAGTAAAAAAAAAAAAAAAAAAAAAGTCAATGTCTTGAATCAATAAAGCCGCAGGTCTACTATAAGTGAATATAAAATCTCTGAGCTCCCTTGTCAATTTATTATGAATAAATTATATGAAGCCTATGCATACAATGTTAATCAGTGAAATAACTGAGACTTATTATAATATTTGGAAATGCACCTTGAATGCAAAAAAAAAAGTAATAATAAGATTATTGAGGAACCAAAACATTAAGAAAGCTTAAGACTCTTAAGTCTAATTGGTTTGGGAAACATATCGAGAATCAATGACCTTTTTGTAGGTATTATCCATTATTCTAACGAATCATTTTAAGCCTTTAATTGATAATAAACTTGTAATTTACAATTTTTAATCATTCTATTGTTTCTGGAGCTTAAAAAAAATTGTATTTTCTTAATTTTAATGTCTTTTCACGGTCTTTAATTGCTATACCTGCTATCATTGGACATTTGTTGATCTGTTCAGTACCACCAAGAACCATGAAGAGTGTTTTCATTCACTTCTTGTTGTGAAGATTTTTTCCAAATTCTTTGAAAGCCTACATCTACTTTAATAACATTATTCTTAAAAATAAGTGCTGCACAACAATCTCACTGGCAGTCTTTTGACCAAATTCAAACATAACATCAACGTTACTCTCCATGGTTAACATAAGGTTGGCATATTTTTTTGTATACGTAAAACAAAGATATATTTTTATTAAATCAGCGGTGTTTGCATGGCTAAACATGCAGTTTTATATATTCTTTTTGTAAGCATATACTCAAACGGCTAAAGAGTTACTCTTCATACGATATTTTTATAAGAAATCCATAAAATATGAATCTAATAATAATTATACCTATATATATCCATAAAACTTTTCTCAGTTTATTATTAATCAGAATGACATGAATACTTTTTAATAAAAACAAAATGCTAAAGAGTCCAGTTAAAAAGGTGAAGGGAAGGCTAAAAGAAATAGATATATACGAATCATATAAATTATAATTTGTAACACTCCTTTTCGTCTCTATAGGCAAATAAATACATGACTAATTTGTTATTTTAAAAAAATGGAGTAAATATTGTTTCCCCTTGGACAGCGCTTCCCAAACTTTTTGACATCACGTACCCCTTTGAGCATTTGATCTCATCTCCTTGACTTGGATGAATGAATATTTATTTTAACTGCTCATGCCATGTGAGTGAATGGGGGTCCACAGCTAGCTAGCTGCTTTCATAAATCGTCAGGTATTTTCTGGCACTTGTGCTCAAAGCTCAATAATTCTCTGGATGTATATCAAACTAACATATTCCAGAACATTTTGAAATTTTATTATGTTTATCTACTGAACTCTTTGCTAGCTACCTTCAAAGTTTGCAAAGTCACCCTGGCTACTAAATTATCAGCTATCAGACAGTGCTTAAAATTTGTTGTAACAACCAAGATAACACAATTATAATTACAATGTGAATCTACAAAATAAGATCAAAATGAACGTCACGAAGGGCCTCTGATACGATATAGACTTTTTACGTTTAAAAAGAGGTCGATGTTTAAGCAAATGAACGCTGGAACTGCAGGATGCGCTGCCATGTAAGTGAATGAGGTTCCACCATAGAAACGGCAGTGCTTGGAACTTTGCTACGCAAAATACACGGAAGTAGTATTCGAAATGACCGTGATTTTTTAAACAGGGGTCTATTTAAAAATGAATGGATGAAATGATTTCTATTGAAAATAATAACTGAAATTCGTTAATGGAATGCCAGCGATGGAACCTTGTGTTCAATATTACTGTTTTGAATAAACCATAAGCAGAATAATATGGTCATCTGTTATTTTTTGTAGTTCTATAACTTCTATGTAAATACATATTCTCTATTAAAACTTTTTGCATATTCCTTAGCAATATGCAAATATTAACGATCATATCACGCCTCATATGTACATACTTTATATAATTTATTGTTTTTTTATTATTTATTCTTAGACTAGTTACAAATGTAACTAATTTGCCCACTGGCAAATATACTCGATTACACACACTATTCTTACTATCCATGGTCATCCTCCAAACATGACTTTATCCTTTTATTGACTTTGATTAAATGAATAATATGTAAAATATATTATTTTCTTACTTATTTTAGCCCTTAACATGACAATGCTCTTTTTTCAAACATAAAACAATGGATATTATTCCTACCTATTTCCGCAATATGTCTATCAAAACACGGTACATGCCAATCAGAAAATGCTTTTGCCTCTGCTTATAGGCTTTCAATGCATGCTTGAACACAGGTTCAACTCGTTCATAACAATAATGCGCAAGCGTAATTATTTGCACCCATACAGAGGTCAATAGAGTTCATAAGTGGCTATGATTTCTAGCTTATACTTCATCTGTCTGAAGATTACTTTTTTTGCAATCAATGATTCTTTTGCAATAGTTAATGATTGTATAATTTTTTTTAAAGGGGCATATTATAAAGATTCCTTATTTGCTGAACCAATTTAAGATTTAGTTAACAATTAAACATCATAACGAAGCAAAAAAAATTTTATATATATATGGGTACAAATATCTTTTAGGAAAAATTAGCATTAAATATTATATCAATGAGGAAAAGTTCGTTCACAACTTTTAAATATATAAGGAAAACTTATGGTATTCCAACATAAAATTAATTATATCCAAAATATATATGGACATTATTTATACTATTTAAATATAATTCTTACACCATATAACACTAATTCTACATAGCAAACTTAAAAAGTCAAAAAAAATAATATATAAAAGACACATCTTGATCCGTTCTAAATTATTATAATGAACTCATTGCATCGTTAAACTGTTCCCAAAAAAATTGATATGATTATAATTTGTTCTACCCCAGAACATTTTTAAACAGTTACTATTTATGTTTGTATTCAGCATTCGGTGTGTGTTTGAAGAGGTTGTCCTTCATATTTTATACTTATGTAAAAAAAAATACTTAAAAAAACCATGAGGTGCTTCAACTGTTTTCAAAGCTCGATTAGTTAAAATATGTGTTGTCCTTTATACATCATTTATTGTACACTAATTATAATCAACAATTTTTCAATTAATCGAGAGGTGATTTGATTGACTAATTCAACTTTACTAGTAGTTACAAAACCAATGATCAAATATGTGTGTGTTTTGAAAATTAGGAAGACGCTGTTGGGAAGACTCTAATAACGTATATACATCTGTTCAATCTATTTGAGCCTGGCATTAAAAGTTGAAGAACCATTATGCTCAGCAGAAATCAAATATTTGCAAGAAATAATATTTTTAAAGCCTCTTATAGATGAATAAGTCTTCTTAATAATATCTACAATTAAGAAGGTGAGTCTGATAATAGGATATCCCCCCCCCCCCCCCCACAAAATCAACAAACGTATTATATTATTATGCAGCTTCTTTTATTCAGCAGCCGAAAGCACAAAAAAAGAGAATAATAAAATATTGGATTAGTTTAAGTATTTTAATGTTGTTTAAATTTGTATAAAATGAGATTCAAACTATAAATACTTAAATAAGAGACTCCGGTTGGCATAAAATGGTCTCAATTATCTCAAATGACATTACAGGGTTAACCGAAGTAACCCAAAAGGGTGTTGCCGTATTATATCGGTACATAATACAATTAAACAAGGTCATTTCATTAAATATTTGTTTACAAGGAGAACATCGATTTCAAAAAAGGGAAGTTATTTACATAAAATATCTATGTGTGTTCTCATCACAAAAAAATGATAATACTTAGCTTCCTAGTTGGTCACATTATGACCTCATATATTGTACAAAAACAGTGATTTACGGTCTGTGTAGCCTTCAGAGGGTCCCTGAGATTCTTACATAGGCATTAAACAAGATTATCAAGTCTTAAAAACTAAACTTTATCTATGGAGAAGGCATACAGATATAATCAAATGATATAAAAATACATTTCTTACTTCTGAGATAAAAAATGACGATAGTTCTCCCTGCGCTCGTTGAAAGTCATAACATTTAACTAAATATATTGTCACTTATGCTTTTAATAACCTGAAGTGTCTTATTATTTATTCTATCTTTTAAATGTCTAAAACAGCTATAGATGAACATTTGGCAATATTTTTTACTTAAGTGTTGTCTTGTTATCCTTATCCTTTTTAAGTGTCTTGAAATATCCGCTGTCAATATTACTACAATAAAAGCTAATAACTATAAAAATATAACAAAGAAAATAAATCCAAATTTTCAATCCAAATTTCCCATACATTTAACTTACCCTAATTATATTTTCATAAAGCAATCTATAGAAGACAGTTAACGCGTGAATATTTACTGCGTACTGTATGATACATAACAACTTAAATTATTAAGATTAGTTTTTAAACTTATGTAACCTAACACGAAAATATATAGTGGACAGCAAATTTGGGTTCATAATAAATCATACTCATTTTCGATAGAGTTAGAACCTCACAGATGAAGAATATTTACGTAAGCTCCAAAATCAATTCTTCATGCCTTATACGATTAT
>CP045890.1:5720290-5785729 GCA_013387185.1 Caligus rogercresseyi | reverse complement strand
AAAAAATATTATTAATTTTGTCTGTCATTTTTTATAGTAATGTTTGCTCAATGCTCCTACATTTAGTCGTATTCTTCTCCCTCCTATAATAAAGTTAGCTTCATACGTCTTCTGCCAAGTTTATGGACCCATATCGGAATAACACAGAATTACCCATGTAAGTGATTACCACTATGGTGTGATCAAGGTAGTTAAAAGTAAAGGTAGAGCCATTTAACCAATGAAAGTAAAAAAATACACCGCCACGCAACCTACCTCATGAGCATGACGTCACATATGCCAAAATAGGGTCTATTTTATGAGTAAAATATGTTAAATATAATCGAATTTAGCCTTTAATTAGATCATAGAAGAATTAATTATCACAATTCTTTAGAAAATGAAAAAGGAAAAAAATAAATTTTGTGCGTTCTCATAAATTTTTGATTATTTAAATTACCTGCAACTATCCAACATTATCATGAAAAAGCAAACTCTTTAATCATTATATGATAAAACAATAAAAAACCAACGAAATAAATGATATAAAACTACTGTTTATAATCCTATATTACACAAATATTATTACAAAGACTTATTTAGAAAAAATAAAGTATATAATTATAAACTATTATAACAACAAATACTGTTATAATCATTATTACAAAGACATATTTAGAAAAAATATATAATTCATAAATTATAACAAAACAAAATTACTACTTATAATCATAAACTACATAAATATTATTACAAAGACATATTTAGAATTAGGAAAAAAGTATCTAAACTTATCGGAGCATTTACTTAATCCACAGGGTTTTATTTTTCGCCTCTCTCTTAAACTTTTCTATGACTAGCTTTTGGCTCTTGAATGCGATTTTTCATTTTATTTGGAGAAATACCCAAATTTTAGCAAATTTATATAGCTTCCAATGGAACCGACGGTACATTGACATTGATGATAAAACTCTTTTAAAGGTTGTCGGTCCTATCAACCCTTCCATTTACTATAAAATTATTCGAATTTTTTGTTCACATTTCCTCATAGCCTGTTTAAAAAATATTTTGCTTTTTTTAATTAATTGAAGCCATTTTTTTGTAAGAATAAGATGCACTAATGATACTTGAGAAGAGATTTAATACTTATTATATATAGTAAAAATGATTTGTATATGTTTTGTGGCAGACGTGGACGTCACACGAAAAAAATTCGGAACCTAAGTTTATACATTATGAAACGGCGGGCGTTGGGTGTGATTGTGATATAACACCTATTTATTTCACATTAAATTACTGCTTTCCAAAATGTTGCTCGCGATGTACACATTCTCTGAACGTCTCTCCCTCTCTTCAATCAGTCCATGTCTCTCTCTATCTAACTGTAAGTCGGTCAGTCTCTGTAATGGGGTGGTGCTGCTCATTGTCAATACTTTGTCAGCAGATACTGTTACTTCTGTGTGTGGGGGGGGAGAGAAGGATCTTTGGAAGACAAATGTATATAAGTTTCTCTTTTTCCTCGAAGTTACACCAAAATGCCGCCCAAAAAGCGACCACGCCTTTCACGGAAAACAGATTTAGCTGCAAGAGCATCAACAAATCGATAGGGTTGAAAACTCATGAAGATAGAGAGACCAGATTGTTGGCGAATCGAGAACGACATCTACAAACACATGCGGTAGAAGAAACGCGTGAACAGCGTCAAGGTAGATTAGCAGCAGATGCCTCCAGGAATCAACAAACCCGATCGGCGGAATCGGCGGAAAATTGGTCAAGAGACGCAACTCCGCAATGCCGCCAGGAGATCGACAAACCCGATCGGGGAATCGGCGGAAAGTCGGTCAAGCGAATGTCCTCAAAGAGACCCGTCTGATTGTGGAGACGAAGCCACCATGGCCCACAAGAATGCCCTCTACGCGCTGTACAAATCACTGAAGGACATTAGGTCTAACGATTCTCTTTTTGAGGTGTAGTGCTGCTACTAGCTAGTGACTTCAGGCAAACTCTCCCCATTATACCGAGGGGAACTCCGGCTGATGAAATCTACGCATGTCTGAAATCTTCCCATCTGTGGCGCTTTGTGGATGGAAGTATGCAACTGACAACCAACATGCGTTCCCGCCTGCTGGGAGCAACACAGCGGATACATTCCCTTCAACTTTTCTCCCGATAGGAATAGACAGCTGCCCCAAGATCAAGATGGACACATCAGCATGGCAGGCATTGACAACTTCGTTTCTACTCCTCAACAATTATGTCACACTGTGTATCCCAATCTTAATAAAAACCATGCAAACCACGAGTGGCACTGTGAGCGTGCGATCCTGGCACCAACTAACGAGACAGGTGGGCAACATCAACAGTAACCTGCTAAAGCAGATTCAAGGCGAAGAGAGATCCTACCGCTCGGTGGATAGTGTCACCGAGACAGACCAGGTGACACATTTTAACCCACCATTTCTCAACTCGCTTGACCCTCCAGGCCTCCTCCACATGTATTAACCTCAAACATGGCTGTCCTATCATGTTACTCAGGAACCTAGACACACCAAGATCGTGCAATGGAACGCGTCTCATCGTGAAGCAGATGATGCTTATATCATCGAAGCCACCATCATCACTGGACAGGGAAAAGGGCAAAATGTGTTCATCCCCAGGATCCCACTGATTCCATCAGATTGCCCTTTTCCATTTAAACGTCCCCCAGTTCCCTGTCCGTCCCTGTTTCGCCATGGCCATAAACAAGGCACAAGGACAATCGCTTCGAGTTGTGGGGCTCGATCTTCACACACCATGCTTCTCACATGGGCAACTCTACGTGGGATGTTCGCGTGTGGGAGAGTCAACCAGTCTTCACATCCACGCTTTGGACCAGAAAACAAAGAACGTGGTCTACCCTTCTGTTTTACAATAAATGTATTATATTTTTAGAATCTTAGGGGATATATTTAATGTAAAAAGATGACAATTGATTTAAATTTGCTATAAATTGCAGTATTTTTTTTCACTTTGCCACTATTTTTAGCAGAATAGGATTTAAATGTTGAATAACAATATTATTGCATTTCTAATTATATTCGTAATGTGGACAGCCCTTCATCAGTAACGAAAACTTTTTGTTTTTAATCTCTAGGATCAATCAACAAAATAGGTTTTTCGTAATACTTTACTAACGATAAAAGTATCAAATGGTCGTCCATCATTTGTTGCTTTTATTCTGGGCAAAGGTTTCGTGATTAATGAAGGGCTGCCCACATTACGAATAGAATTAGAAATGCAATAATATTGTTATTCAACTTATAAATCATATTTCTGCTAAAAATAGTGGCAAAGTCAAAAAATATGCAATTTATAGCAAATTCAACTCAATTTCATCTATTGACAGGAAATATATCCCCTTTGATTAAAAAAAAATAACATTAAATTTGCTATTAAATCCAAACACCTATTAGTATATGATTATAAATTTGTTTGTCAGCTTTATGTTATGACTCATCAGTCATACGTCCAGACTCTCCTACTCTAAAGCACTTATATACACTGCCAAGCCTCTTTACTGTGACGGTTTCATTCGAAAGGTCGGTTTGCTATCTCATGATAAAAGCTATATAAAAGTATACTGATTATAATAATTTATAAAAGTTATCGGACTTCCACAACATATAAAAATGGCCGAGCAACGCCGGGTACATCCATCTAGTACTTTATATAGACAATCTAATAGATATTTGAATCGCCTTAAATCTTATATTTTCTTTAGTTGAGATACTCACAAATATGTAGTGATATGAACATAAAAACATGCCATCGTGATTTTGCATCTTTGATATATATTTGATTTTATTCTTAAAACATATTGAAAAATATATGAATGAACAATACACTTAAAATTCATTTATAAAAAGAAATTTGAAATTAATAAAATGTTTTTTTTATTATGTGTCCACACCTCAAGTAAAACATTTTGCTAATGTTTCACATGTTGATAACCCTTTTTGTACCAAAAATATGGGTCTCTTATTGCAAGGCAATACATGAAAACATAAAGCATATGAAAAATAAATAAAATATTATTAAGGGTTTGGATAAATATCATTAATAAACTTTTTTTTAACTATATGGTTCGATAGAATAACAGTATCCGACAGGATATAAATAATCATTATAGCATTAAAATCAGTCACTCAAACCTAGGATCTTATCATGAGGTAAACCAAAAACGACCATCATCCCCTCTCGGAGTATTCGAACCTGCGTCCCCAACATTGAGAGCTGAACACGTCCTAGTGCAAACGGCAATAACATTGGACTTAAAGTTGACCATCTTAAGTACAGTCCTATATGATAACTGGATACTTTACAGAGAAGAAAATATCATTTCACTGAAGAGCTATTGGAATACATACAGTTGTTACATTGGCTGTCTCACTTACTAATACATAATTGTCACCCTATGCTATGTTTAATAATACAAAGAAGTTCCTTCGTATGACGTCACTGGTTTACACTTTTTCCCATTTCTCCCTTTCCTATTCCTTAGGACTTGTTTTTAGCTTTTGACAGCTCAAGGGTTACCAGTATCCCTTCCTTCTTTTTATTCCTTGCATTAGTTGCTGAGTCGAACATGGTTCCTTCCTTTTGTATTCAGTCCATTGTTCATACCATTTATTAGACATGATGGTGATCTTAAGGGCGGAATACTATAACCTGGAATAGGAACTTCCTCCTTTTTACGTAAAAAAAATAACTTTAAAAGTTAAAAAGAGAAAGGTGGGAGTTCCTAGTAGGAACTCCCTCTTTTCCCTTTTCTTTTTTACAAAGGTAGGTAATTTTTGAATAAAAAGGAGGAAGTTCCCATTCCAGGTTAAAGTATTCCATGTATTAGGCATGAACTATCACATCGATAACTAATCAAAATACAATTATAGTATTTTTTTCTTCTTTCCCTTCATTACAAGGATGGCAATCATCATTCAAAGGATAATCATGTAGCTACGTACTTAGAAAGGTACTCCAATGATTATTTTTTTATTCATATACGTGCATATGCATTATAGTTGAATATGTAGACGTAAATGCAACTTCTGAAAATTATATAATTATATATATATATAGGTTTATATATTGAATGAAATAACTTATATTAAGCCATCTTAATAAAAGGAGTAGTATTTCCTTGAGTACATAGACGTCCAACATTTTCAAGGCCTAATAATAATTTATTTTATATAAATAACCTACAACTCCTTGGACAACAGCTTTGTTGGAATGTACGCATACGTTTAAGTACATTAAGTACACAATTTATGCCCTGAGAAAAAAAAATCATGTCTTGGGAAGGCAAAAAACCGCTGCTTGAAGGGTTTGGTCATTTCTCTTACCTTTGGATAACTACGTACTTCATGGACATGATGTATAAGTAAATATGCCATAGCATTTCTTACTTAGCTTTGTGATCAATTAGCTGGAAAGTAAAATTAAAAGGACCATGGTGAGTTGTGTAAGCCCTTTCTTGCAAGAGATTTATCTCCAATTTTTTATGATAATGTATTCTATTTTAGTATTTTTTGGATTTATTATATTCCATTTTTAATATATAAAAATATTTATAATTTAATATTCTAATTTGCTTCGTTTACTTTATAGCTAAATGAGCATAAAGCTTTATAGGAAACTCTTTATAAAGTTATATGAGTGAACTGTTTTGTTTTTATATAAAAACAGTCCTTGCAGCAATTTGACATTTTCTATTGTTTAGTAACGATGTTCAACTGAGTTTGAAAATATAAAATATTATTTTCTGAAATATGAATAAATTTTTTGCAATTGAAAACCGATATTTTGAAGTATAAAATACTTTTAATTTTATATATAAATAACGATAGTTTGATTTATAAAACCTATTTTTTTGTGTATACAAATAACGATATTTTTATGTATAAGAGATACTTTTATGTATAAAAACGTTATTTTGAAATAAACCGTACTAATATGTATATAAATCGATATTTATAAAAATTAGGTATAAATGACAGTATATTAAGATATAAAAAAATATATTTGTGGTTTGAAACCCGTTATTTTGAAGTATAAAATATTGAGATTTGACACCCGTTATTTTTAAGAATAAAGCCATTAAATCTGTTGATAGAAACCGATAATTTGATATATAAAATATCAGATTGGTTAGTATTTTATTCATAATTGAATTTTATTGTATAATTCGATAGAAAATTATCACATGGAATTAAAATATTTTATCTTTATATAATATCAATAATTATAATCTCTTACATTTTGGCTTTTTTTCGATAGAGTATCTAATGGCAGGGGTCTATTTCATACTATTGATACTGATAAGAGTTTAGTGGCATTATTTTAAAATTAATCTCATTATAAAGGAAGCTGCCCTTGAAGTATTCTGTCGTTTATCTCATTATGTGCAAGAGCTTGAAAATGATCCATTTTCATTCTCCTTTTTAACTGTGAAGTCACATGTATTTAATAAACAACATACAAAATATGCAACAAGAAAATACTAACAACAATCTGCTATTCATGAGAAGACATTCAAAAATGCATTGGAGGTCATTGCTGGAGTTTTGTTTTTGGACCTTGGTAAGGTATATTTTCTTCTTCTATATATATATATATATATCATATATTTAACATAATATATATTCATCTTTATATCTATTTATAAGGTGGGAAACGACAATACAATATTTTTTTAGTCCTCCCTTGGCGTTAAACAAAATATGCAATGGATTCCTTTCGCTTGAATGTGCTACCAATTAATTTATAACGATGATTTTATTGACAAGCTATTAAACTCACCAACTCAAACTATTTGTCAGTTAGCAAGTACTATTTTTCTTTCTTTTTGCTTATTTTATGGTCAATTTATTGGAATAATGTATTGGAAAGATAAAACAAATAAGCATTCAAACTTGCACTGGCTTTGAGGAATTGCTTTAGTTAATCAATATTAAAAGACATACTAGTATAGCCCATTCAAAGGATTCGTAAATGCCATTGATCAATGTCCATAAGCAAAGATACTTAGTTTTCTTTAGAACGAAATTATTTTCATACTTATATATTTTTTTAATATTTTTATATAAATTCTTGACTTATTTTTTTCTTTGTACCAATCACATTCGAGTACGATGCTTTAGCAACAACCATAATAGCATGACGGCAACCACAACAGTTCATACACTACCGTTCAAAGGTTTGGGGCCACCCCCGATTTTTTTTCTTTTTTTTTACCGCATGAGTTGTAAAATGAATAGAAAATATAGTCAAGCAATTGACAAGGTTCTAAATTATTATATTTATTTCATATTTTTTCTTTCAACATTGCTTTGGTCGAAGAATCTTCCATTCGCAGCAATTACAGCTTTTGGAATTATAGTTGTTAATTTGTTGAGGTAATTTGGAGACCCCATACTTCTAGCAGGCCCTTCCACAAGTTGGATTGGTCGGATGGACAATTCTTACATACTGTGCGGTGAAGGTGCTCCCACAACAGCTCAATAGAGAACTGGTGACTGCGTTGGCCACTCACTTACAGATAGAATACTAGCTGCCTACTTCTTCTCTAAATAGTTTTTGCACAATTTGGAGGCAGCTTGATCGCAGGGTTCGCAAGAAGTGCCCATCCATCCAATCCAACTACTAGAAGTGTATGGTGACATTTCCCTGATTACCTACACAAATTAACAGCTAGAATTCCAAAGAAGAGGAGGGTGGTAAACCCCTAGATCAGGGGTCGGCAATTACGTTTGTACGCGGGCCAAAAAAATTTCAGACAATGACATCGCGGGCCATAGTTGTTGTCACAGAGGTCTGGTGAAGAGAAAGCACCACAAATGTACGCACTGCATTACCTAATTCACCAGAGTTTCCTGTGCGCCAGACTCAGTGGCGTGCTGACAAGTATCATGGATAAAGTGATGAGAGTCATAGTCAAGGGTGCATCAAGCACACAGCACTGTCTTTTTCGCCAACTTGTTGTTGAGTCAGAGACCTGCTACGAAGATCAGTTACTTCTCAATGACGTGCGCCGGTTAAGTAAAGGAAAGGCACTGGAGTGCGTCTGTGCGCTACTAGGTCAAGGTAAAATCTTCCTGCGAATGAGCAAGATGCGTGCTTCAAACGATCACCTGGCCTTCCTCGAAGGTGAAATGTCCATTTTTAATTATTGCGTTTTTTAACTGATGTTTTTGGCCATCTTAATCAGCTGAACCTTCAACTACAAGGGAGAGGGAACCCCATTTTGGACATGATCAAGAAGATGGATTCGTTTACAAGAAAGCTGGAGTTGTTCCAGTCTGATCTAGCAATTGGAAGGCTTTTGCACTTTGCAACATTAAAATCACAGGGAGGGGGCCAAGTGACAGGAATTATGACTATATTCCTCAATAAATGTTTCGAAATTGATAGGATTGCTAAATGCCTTTTTTTCTTTTTTTAAATATGGGACTTAAGAAAAAAATAATTTTTAACATCAAATTAATGTCGTTTCGTGGGCCAGACAACATAAATGGCTGGCCACAATTGGCCCGCAGGCCACTATTTGCCGACCCCTGCTCTAGATCTTGGCAACATTGACCTCTTTTGGTGAAAAGTGTCCCCTCATCTTCTGGCAAGATGAGGCTGAACAGCAGAATCTACGTGGAGATCTTTGGGGAAACTTTCTTCCCTGGGCTCATCACAACATTGGTACAGGGTGGAATTTTCAACAAGACGGTGTGAGGTTGAGTCATTGGCCATGACTCTTGGCCGCCGTAGAGCCCTGACCTGTCTGTGCTGGACCATGCTGTCTGTGGGCGACATTTTTAAAGGTAATTTAAAATAAATGTAGCTCCGTTAAGGTCATCCTATTATTTCAAAATTCTAATTTCCTTAAAAGATTTTAAGTAAGTACAAAAGTATACTTATGTACTTATATAACTGCTCACATTATCACCCCCCCCCCCCCCCCAGTCTATTTACTTCGATGGAATGACATCTGTGAGGATATATGAATAAGTTTTTTAGCATAACTAAAATTCATTCGTCGAACTTAGAATACTCTTTTCCAAGGGATTGATCCACCTTGCCCCCCCCCCCCTCTGGGACTTTAACCTCAACAATTGAAGTCGAACACGCATTCACTGAGATAACGTGCGTCTATCATAGAGATTAAAGATATAGAGAGCTTATTCCCTTCAATGGCTGAGAAACATCGTTCAGCTGTCACCATTGCCCAATATGAATAATTTGTATTACGTCATTGTAAGCTAATCATAGAGATAGAAAAATTTGTGTTTATTGGACACAAAAACGACTTCCTCTGAAGAATCCAATAAGCCTTATATTTTGATGTGTATCTAAATTTAATGCATACCAGGGCAAACTAAACTTAAGTCAATATATTAACTTGTAATCCAGTGGGTCAATAGTATATGGGATTTTGTGTTGAAGGGTCGATATACTTTTTATGGTTCATGAAAAATGTAGCAACCGTTTGCAACTTATCATACTTACAAGACTTAAACAAGGGAAATGATTGGTTCACCTTGAGATATTCTCCCGGTGAATGAACTGTTTTGCATATAAGAGTTGACTTTGTTAAAGAATAAAAATATAATTGAAGCAACAATTGTACATATGTTGGGCACTAAATTATCAGGAAATTTGTGGAAGGGCATTATTATTATTATCATTGTAAAGATAATGGAAAGACTCGGCGTGGTGTAATATTTATTAACACACAATAACATATTACGAACTAGTGTCTGTTTGGTCCAGAATCAATTTTTAAATAACACTATATTTGTATATGGTTTTATTTCTCAGCCGGTTGTTGTACCTTTATTCATTTGCATTTTAATTTCCCATAAAATATCATCAACAAAATGATGTCACTGAACATTAATCAAGGGCAGAGCCCACAAAACACATAGCTTTCCATATCAGTAAATGCATATATAATACATAGTTTTAATTAAAAATGTATTATGCCACAAGTAAAAATGAATAAAGTACGTTATAAATTATTATTTTAGTTAGTTAAGAATTTATTGCTGTCTTACCATAGTACATACAAATATTACAATTATACATTATAAAAGGAAATACATACATACAGCAAAAGAACACGACCACACAAAGGGGTATATGTGCTACAACAGCAAAAATGGATATTGAGTATTACATTATAGAAATTATTTTATAATCTACTTATGAAGCAGTTAAATAAAGTTAGAATCAATAATTCGTTGCATCTTTTTACATTTAATAAATTTAATAATACGAAGATCTTCATCCTCCTCTTGCATGACTTGGTATCTCTCATATGAAAGCGATGGGCATCTCTTGATTAGGTGGTCAGCGGTTTGGGACTCCTCCATGCATATATTACAAATGGCATTTAGTACCTTTATATATTTGCATTACAATTGTATTTAAACCCAACTTATATATACATATATATATATATATATGTTTGTATATAGATATAGATGGATAGGTAGATATTTACATTAATATACATAACCATTTTTAAGAAATTAGAACTGTGGATTAAAAGTCAGAATTAGATAATATGTAGGGTCAATATAACACCTTTATATTCTTTATATTAAATATTTTTTGTTTATTCCACTGTTTATAAAAATATATACAATCACAAAAAAAGAGAATGTATATAAAATGATGTTAATGTGTAAAAACATAATTAAACATTGTAGTTTAAAATTTTAACATCAAATATGAACTAACACTAAAATACAGTTATAATAAATAACAAAATAAAAAAACATATATAAACGATAAACCTTTCTATTTTTATCCTTGAATTGGCGTTTAACATATATATTTTTTTTTGTTTCTATAATTCTACAAAAAAAAAGGATTATATTTCGATCATAAACAGCTGACAGCTTTTAATTTCGCAAAAGAACCAAGGTCTTTATTGCATCCAAGCAGAAGTTTATTTGTAGGCAATGAGCTTCATTTGTAAGAAAGAGTTTTAAATAAATTATATATATTTTATCACTATCAACTACTTTTCATGTAGACAAGTATCTGATTAGTGATTACATCCCTTCAAAAGGAGCTTACAACAACATATTTGGTCGTTTACTCTCTCTCTCTCGCATCTCGATCAAGGTCTTGCAATTGTTGTCATTATGAGTTCAGGACACGAAGGATGCTACTCAAACAGTTGTTTATCTCCATAGGTCTACTAAGATGGAAAGGTTGTACATGATAAAAATAAATAAACGAGGAAGCAGAGCTGATCCGTGGCAATAAATAACTCATATTTTAGTAGATTTGATCCTGGGGCAAGGAAAGAAGATGCTCAATGAATCACACAAAATTGCATTCAGGGCTTTTGTGTATCCTATATTTAGTATTAAACAATATCCCTTTGGCAAATTATATTTGGTCATTAACTATAGTTTGGAAAAATAGGCATAGCTTTTATGCAAGTTCTTGTCAGTTCAAGAATAGACATAATTATTTACTTTTACGTCTTGTTGTAAAAGAATACTTTTATCGTAAGAGGCTATTAAACAAAAAAAAAATCGGATTTTAAGGAGATGCTCTTATTAATTTATACTGATTGATGAAAGTGTACGACTCTCTTCTATGGATTGTGGTGAAGACATGGATACGGGCCTATGTGAAAGAATATGTTTTATTCTTGATTCTATACTGCTAAAATATAATTAAATTTATAAAGACATTTTTACTTTATAAATAGCACTTTCGTTGGCCTTGGTATTAAGTTAAGAATACTTTAACGATATTTGTAACTGTGTATATATATCACATTGATTAATTCATTACAAAAGAAAGGGAGTGCCAAGGCTTGTTCAACTCTCAATGTTGGAGGCGCAGGTTCGAATCCCGAGAGGGGATGGTCATTTTTGGTCCACCTCATTGATAAGATCCTAGGTTCGAGTGAATAATTTTATATTATATATGGTCAGATTTGAACTTTGAAGGTGCCTATGGAATCCATGGGCAAGGCAGACCTAATAAAATTATTTGCAAAGTGATGGGACCAGAAATGAACCAGAAAAATCACCTTTTCTGATTTTACTACCTACTTTCAAGGTAAAGAGAGGGGAAAAGAAATAGAAAAAAGCATCTCATGTGACTTAAAACATATTCTTTGTACAAAGTCAAACTTTTTATGAGGAATGTTTGTACAAAACAGAAAATTATTGTAACTCATTTGACATTTAGAAAACCTATTTTATCTCCACAGAATCCATGATACAAATATTAAGATACTTATGTATTATGAACATATTGGCGCCGTAGGCGCCCAAATATACGAGTTGCAATTATTCTTATCTCCGAGTTGATTATCCCGAAGTAACGAGTGAATAATATATGATTATGTAATGCTAACTGGGTTTTTTTACAGTTATTGTCACTTCTTTTCGTTTTACCAATCACGCTTTTGAAAGGAGTCCAAGTGGTTATATCCTGATAAATTAATTTACTTTTCCGCAATACACAAGCTACAACGGACATACTTATTCCTTTATTTATAATAAGATAATGATACGATACCAAAACATCCCCCTCCGTTTTTGGTCATCAAGTATATGTTGTAGTCTCTTCATTATTGTACAAATAAATAAACTACCTCGGATCTTCTTCACATGGTCAACAAAGGGATGACCCGGAAAGGTTCATGGATTGACCTTGATAGGAAGAGGAATGTCTTTTATATATTATTATAAATAAGAGTTTTGGTTGTATATATATATATATATATATATATATATATATATATATATATATATATATATATATATATATATATATATATATATATATATATGGGGGTCCATGTATTTTAAAATTCCTTTTTTGAGTGTGTATATATATATATATATATATATATTGGAGGGGGGAGGGACAAAATTGTCTTGGGGATGTTCTTGGGAATCATCCACAACATTATTACAATGGGTAGGGTGATTATAGAAGGAATGGGCAACTGTCGTTTTATATATACTAAACATAGAAAAAAAAACTCAGTCTCCTTAAAGAGCTATTTGAATTCATACAGAGAATTAAGATGGCTACGCTGCATGATGAAATAATTAAATATTCTTTGGAATAGAACGAAGGAAATGCAGCAATAAATGTCCAGGGAATTCGTCCCCTTATGTCATGTTTTATAAAAGTAGTCCCGGACAATGACGTCACTAGTTATTAGTTTTGTCCCTTTTTCTATTCCTCAAGACTTATTATTTAGACTTTGACTGCTCAAAGGATAATAATAGTTCCTTCTTTGCTTTATTTCATCAGCTGCCAACTACGTCATGTCTCTTCCAAGGTCTGTATAATAAGGTCTGGGCAATACAAAAACAAACATGTAATCCTAGCAGTATAACTACTCAATGACGTCACTGGTGAACGAATATAGATATTTATATAATTTATATAAATATACATATTTATTTTATTCATTTATTTATACACAAACACACATACATATATATGTATATATTTTTATAGATAGATAGAGAGATTGATTGATATTTATATATGTACATATATAGATAGATAGATATAATCGTTCTCCAGTGGCGCCATTGAGTAGTCACACTGATACATGTTTGTTTTTGTATTGCCCAGACTTTATTATACAGACCTCGGTCTCTTCCATCCTCGAATTCTGTTTATTGTACATCCAGTTATTATTTTAGGTATTATTTTTTTGTCAGTACATATTTAACTATGAACTCATGAATGAAAAATACATATTTAAAATTATTATTGATACCTTAAACATAAATCCTTAGCAATTTTACTTACCCAATACTAATAAATAAAGCATAAAGACATTTATTTTGATGCAGATTTTATTTCAATAATCCATTAACAATATATTTTTTCCACCTAATATATCCCAATTATTTAAAGTTAATGAGAAAACCCCTTCAAGATAAAATTAAGTCCAATTAAAACCAAGTATAAGAAATAATATTGCCAGGCTTTTGAATATTTTTTTAATTAGTTTAAATAAATATTTGAGAACCAGAGTTTCACACATTTGTAGTATTCAATGTTGACTTCTCTTGTCCAACTAACTAAAGGGGGTATTCATAGTCGTTTCTTGATACTCCGTCACGGTAATGTCCTTGCTTTGAAGGTTGTAGAACATAAATGCAACTAATATATTAATACTATGTTTGTGATAATAATAATAATAGATTAAAGTTGCAGTTGTTCAATAAAGGTTAGATGGGATTGTCCAAAGAATGATTGTACAGGCTATTTTTCTTGTCCTTTGTTGATATCAATAAATATTTGCAAGCTCATCCTACGTTTTAATAATTAACTTAATTACACACATCACGTGCGACTTAATGTTCCCTGAGGTTCATGAATGCACAAGAAAAAGCAGAATATGAACTACAATGTTCATTAATGTATTTTCGCAACTGCCTTGAATAGTTTTACTCTGTTTCTGTAAATAATTTTTGTGTATTTTTTTACACGGTATAAAATTTTGTAGTTTACCCAATAAAATGTTTTTATCCGAAAAGAAAGCAGAATAATTAACAACTTAAGGCCTTATTTATATTTGTTTATAATTTTTCATAACGATCAGCAAAATTATTGGCAAAAGCGCTTCTAACATTAAATAAATCTAATCTATTATAAAGTTTTGAGATGAATTGTTGTGTTGGCCAGCATTAATAACTAAATAAATTATACAGCGAAACGTCAAATCACTATCAATAGAATATTTCAGTTTATTTCACCAATATTTTATTATAAAAGCATAATTTAAAGCTTCAGTTAGGATTTGTATTTTCATTTTTCCTTGTGTATGTGTTTAATTTAGTTTCCATTTTATATCATTTGAATGAAAATTGTTGTTGCTCAAGGGTACAAAAAGGCCAATAAAATATAACTTAAAGGCAAAATACCGTTTTCCATTAGCTTTACCCAGAAAAAAACATGTAAAATAAATTTATAGTACGTATGTTAAAGTGAGAATGCGAACCCAGAGATTATATGTAATCATTTTGAAACATCAGAAAGACACAATTCTAGTTCAACCCTACCGCCAAATAACTATTATCACTATGTAACAGGATTTTGCCCCTGGGCTGAAATTCCTAATTTGACTCCCATTTTTACGTAGATTTCCAAAAACGCCACTCAAAACATCGTCCGAAAAAAGGTTTGGACTTTATGGCCTTTTTTTGAAAATTAGGAGTTTCATAATTTTTAATGGTTCACGCCCAGTTATCTTCGTGCAAAGTAAGAATGACCACAAATGTCAGTACTATTTATTTTTCTAGTATGTCAATACATTTCAAATCAGTTTTTATAATTTCAATATCTTTTGTATTATTCGAAAAAATAGGCTTTATATTTCAAAACTTGACCATTTTTTAGTGTTCTATTTATGCGGCTATATTTTTTTGTTTGAAGTTTATTGACTATAGTTAATATATAATATATTTTTCGTATATGTCAATGCATTTCAGAACAGTTTTCATAATATCTGGGATGAAAGTAAAGAAAATATCAATTTTGTATGAACAAGTATTGATCATATTAAGTAACTACTTTTAGGTGATTCCTTAGGTTGCATTAAATATTATTGTGATTTGTTACGAAGAAAAAAAACATGTTTGCCTTTTATTTATATATAATTATTTACAAGTGTCAAAAAAAATTGATTTTTTAAAGAGTTACTGTGGTTTGGAAAATTGCATTCCAATATTGTTATCAAATTATTTAAGGAACATGCAAATAAAAAGGCAAACATTTTTTTTTCTGCGTAACAAATCACAATAATATTTAATGCAACCTTAATGAATCACCTACAAGTAGTTACTTAATATGATCAGGTTAATATGACTAGTTATCTGGTAGGTCTACTAGTCACAACCTCATATGGCACATTTGATTTACAAATAAAGGTTCTGATGTCAAATCTCTGTCTGTTACTCAAGTTAGCTCAGTGAGTAAAAGCGTGTTCGGCTTTCAATGTTGAGGAACCAGGTTAGACTCCCGAGAATAGAACTGTATCTATCTCATTGAAAATATCCTATGCTTGGTTCAGTTATTTTAATGCTATAATGCTTATTTATATTTTTAACAGATATAACTCCATCGAACCAATTAGGCCAGGAGTAGGCAACCCGCGGCTCTAGAGCCTCATGCGGTTCTTTAGAGCTGCGTTTGTGGCTCCCTGGAGCTTTTCCAAAAACTTTAGAAAATGGGGAAAAGATGGGATAGGAAAATATATAGGACCGAAATGTGCAACGTATAAGGTTATTTAAGGAATTAAACTTTTTGTGGCTCCAGACCATAGAGATATAAAGATAAAGAGAGCTAATTCCCTTCAACAGCAGAGAAACATCGTTCAGCTGTATTCTGTGTGTACTACGTCATCTTAAGCTGATCATAGAGATATATTCTATCTCTATGCTCAGCTTACGATGACATAGTACAAATTACTTTGTTTATTTTGGACACACAGAAACATCTGAAAGGAATCAGCTCTCTATATCTTTATATCTCTATAGTCCAGACACACTTTGTATTTTTTTTGGTCCGTTATGGCTCTTTCAACATTTTGGTTTGCCGGCCCCTGATATAGGCAAATAAAAGAAGAAGAAAATGCCGTTTTGAGGTGTCCTACTCAATGAAATATTGAATAGTTCGAGGATACACTATTATATAATATTGAGGTTAAAAATGCGTCTATCAGTTTACGGGCCCTTCATGGCAGGATTGTCAAATACTGTTTGTTATCCCTTGTAGCGTGCTCTTAAAGTAGCATATATACTCTAAATAATATATTTTGACGAAGAAAAGTCACTGGACAAAATACACAGACAGATATGAAGATGAAGCCCTCGGGCTCCAAAGCTTACAATAAGGACATATTTAGGTTTTAAACCAACTGTTTGATAGCCCTAAGTCGCCGTATCCCCAGTGGTGGTCGTTGTATTACCGTAACAAATATACATCACTCACTTTTTTAGCAAAACGTATCTAACTACGGCTGTATAATATAACCTTGTACACTCATATGAATATCTTTTAGTGCTATAAACTGCAATTTTGATAGATTTCCACTCGCTATTAACCAGAATATTGATGAATCATGATGCTATAACCTGGATAGTCATCCAGCTTAGCATGATCAATCTATACCCTTTTATTTCTTGCTATCCTTGGATCGAGGGATTAAATGAATTGAATTACCCTCCTGCTCATACATAGATCTCCCTACATAATCAAGCTTTGCTCCAGGCAAAAAAAAAACCTCAAAGAAGTAGGGAAAAACAACTTTTTCCACTGCCAACTTTACGGAAACATGACAATTCAATTTTTTACCATTCTGAGAATTTCCTTGGTTCCCAACACCCAACACCTCAAGACGTCTTCTTGCTGTTGTTGTATAGAATTAATTTATTTTATAAATAGATGATGTGGTTGAATACCGGTAGATTGTACTTACATACAAATTATTTACTTTTTTTGAGGTGGAGTGTATTATATAAAAAACAAGTACATTTGGAGCAATGGCGTCTTAACAGTGACGCCCATCCATGATATTTTAAACTACGAAATATCTCCAAGGATGAATGGCTTGATCCAACTGAACAAATGGATTTATAATAACAAAATGTAAACTCTGCATAAGGATATGGGTAGACATATGGTCTTGAGTTGATAAATAAGCCCTAAGCAAATATATAAGTCCAACGCAAAATGCTTTGAGTTTGTTCTCTTGAAACCTACATTATTTGAATTAAAAGTCAATATGTTTATAATACATTTTATAGGCCTTCAATAAATTTTAATAAGTCGTTTTTTAAGAAAATATTAGAGAGGAGATATTTGTCCTTGGAACTTAACATTTTGTAGCCTCTTTTTATGAAATCAGTATTAAAGTCATATAGAACAATATACTTTGCATGTGCATTAAAAACCGTAATAATGCAGCGTCAGAGTGCCTAATTACAGCTACTCCGTTTTCAAACTTTGCTTAGGATTGGGTTAGAAATATTCATTTATAATTTGTATTAGGCTTCTTATGGCAATTTGCATCTACAATATCCGAATGTTCAATAGAAGAAGTATATATTAAACTATGAATCGTTGGTTATATCGTTACCATTTGTTGTAAATAAGATTGAAGAAATCCCACATAAGGATACTTAAGCTATAAAATGGTTTTTTTCTAGTCAAAGAAGAGTTCTTATAATTATAATTTGTTATCAAACTCTCATTAAGATGGTTGATAAACTTTTTGGCTATATAATTCCACCCTTCCTACATGTATTATTTATACTATATCCAGTCCTTATATAGGAGTACGATTCTTGTACGATAAACAAGAAGGAAGTTCATAGGGATCTATAATATAAGAGGATATAGATAAAGGTAGTGCTTTTTGAAACGTGATTGGTTGAAATTAAAGCGTTAAAGTAACGTACATAGCGCATGCAAGGAAAAAGTAAACAAAAAATAATTGGCCAAAATTTTGGTTATTTTCTTTAACGTTAAGTGTCGCTAGTCCATGTAATTACGTCATAATCCTATTTAAAACCAGTTTAAAGGGATTTAATTTGATGATTCAATATATATGTATATTAAATCCCTACAACACTTTTTTCAAGATAAAAAACGTCTCCAAATATGAGTAATAAAAGGACTTTGTTATTATTTTCAAATAGCTCAAGGCGCCACTTACGGACTAAAGAAGAAATAAAATTTTGGGCAATTCCTTTTGCAAAAAAGGAAGAATTTTATGTTATGCATGCGCTACTTTACTTTAACGCTTTAGTTGAAATTAAAGCGTTAAAGTAAAATGGCGCATGCAAGGAAAAAGTAAACAAAAAAATTGGCCAAAATTTTGGTTATTTTCTTTAACGTTAGATGTCACTAGTCCATGAAATTACGTCACAATCCTATTTAAAGCCGGTTTAAAGGGATTAAGTTTGATGATTCGAAATATATCAAATCCCTACAACATTGTGCGAGATTCCAAATATAAATAATAAAAGGACTTTGTTATTATTTTCAAAGAGCTCTAGCATCAAAGCAGCGCCCCTTACGGACTAAAGAAGAACTAAAATTTTGGCCAATTCCTTTTGGGAAAAAGGAAGACTTTTATGTTATGCTACTTACTTTAACGCTTTAGTTGAAATAAGAGGAAGGGAATAATAAAAAAAGAAGTTATTATTATGATACAAAGTATCACCAAAGAGCATATATATAGAGAGGCCTAGCTTCAGGCAAGCGTTATTGGTTAATTATGTTAAAAACGACCACTTGAGGGCGCTCCTATTTACAGAAAGATAAATATATAAAAACAACTAAGAATTAGTTCATGATCCCTGGAGGCTGGGAGATGTAAATGCCTAATTTTATTCTGTATTAATTAATATACATACATCTTATATAAAAAATTCGTGATTTAAAAAAATTAAAAAATTCCTTGAATAAATTGGATATCAGTAATACTAAGCGTGGAATGAATCTTTTTGTTTAATATATATATATATATATGATGAAATGATAAATAATAAGTATCAAGAAATAAACAAAAGCTCTATTGTAATAGTAATCCTCGACCGCATGACGGCTCCACCATCACCATTCGCCACAAAATCTTGTAGCTGGGTCTCTAGTTATATATACTCTTTGGTATCACTTCAGTACCGGCTGTTGAAGAACATTAATTGAGGGAGAAGAAATACATCCAAGAAAAATAATCATTGTCTCCTCTTCATGGGCTTCCATCCATGACGTCATTGACAAAATCTTTGAATGGACTCCTCCAATTAATATTAACTGAATAAATGAGATCCTCAAACTGAAGTAAAAAATAATACCTATATTGTTTGCTCATATCTGTCGATAAATAGACATGTCCCTGACTACCGGACGTTGAAAAACAAAGGTTATCAATTTAAAAACCATGCTTATTGATGAGTTAGCAAGAACAACCCTTCCTCTATCCATGTCTATAAAATGATCATTTAACCATTGATAAGATTAAGAATGCATCAAAACACACCTAAATATGAAAAATAACAACAACTAAGTTAACCACTTTTGTTTAATTATGATCATGAAAAGATAATGTTATATGTTTATTTTACATTAAATGTTAGTTAGTGTGGATAATAAATCTAAAATATTAAGATACCTTTTTAAATGTCCAATGATTCCTTCACTTTTGACTCGGAAGAAGTAAAAAAATCCCCCAAAGATCATAATTTAAAATATGTAACAGTATAAAATATTATAATCATTTATTGTATACAATAAGTTTTTAAATATTTAAAATATCTTTGTTTCATGATATTTTAGTTTAGTTGTCTTTATACTTTTAAAAAATTTGGTATTGTCTTTCCCTGAAATATATGTTTTGTTGTTTTGTTTAGAATGCCTATTTACAGTTTTTGTATTTATGAAGCGTTTATTATTATTATTTAGTACCAGGTATTGTATTGTTTGAGTTGTAATTGTTCTTTCATAAAGACATCATTTAAAATAAAATGTCTACTCATGTTTTGTTTGTCACTCAATTGCTTCAAATTTTTTCTAGAACTAAAGTAAACCATTACTAAACTACATCTTATGAATATAAACATCAGTGTGAAAAAGTATTTCATTTACTAAATTTAGTAGTGTGTTTAAGGATAAGGGAAATTAATGATACTTTCCAAAGTTTGATATGCCCCTAAAACAAGGAACTTTGACTATGTTTATAAGTATATGCAAAAAATAAGCCAATATTATTGAAAGCTTCATTGAAATAAATTTATACAATCAGACAACAAATTCAATCGCAACATATGTGACGCCAAAGGTTATATCGTTCAATACCAAGAGAAGAAATCCAAATGAAGAGATTCCTTTCTAAAATCATAATTTACCATTATAGTTCAGACAGGAAGTGCGATAGCCGTGTGCTTTAAGGCGTATTCAACTCTCAATGTTGGGGGCACAGGTTCGAATACTCCCGAGAGGAGATTTTCATTTTTGGTCTACCTCATCGATAGGTTCGAGTGACTAATTGTAATGCTATAATGCTTATTTATTTCCAGTCGGAGGCTGCAATTCTATCGAACCAAGTAGGAACAAAAAAAAGAAACGAAAAAAAATTTTATTTATGCTTATATATATCCTGTCGGATGCAATTCTATCGAAGCATACAGGCAAAATAAATCCAGACATAGTTATAAATATGTTGATGATAGTTTTCATAAGAATTTGTATCAACATATACTTAATACAATGAAAATTGAAATTTTCTAATGTTTTTATATATTTTATACCACATTTTAATATTTTTTTAAATCCTAACTCTGCATTCAACCATATTGATGTTAAAATATATATAAAGTGACATCAAAAAAATTATTGTTATCGTAGAAAAATGTTTATTTTCTATGACATCTAACTCAATCGGTCCAAATAGCCTAAAACGATTTTTTGTTCTTTAAATTCATATATAATTCATTTTTTTATAGTTTTTTTAATATGTCATATATATGTTTTAAAAAGACATATGATATTTGTGTCAACTTGGATTTTTGTTTTGAGTTTTGTTTGTATAAACAACAACTCTTTACAAATAAGACTTTAAAAATGTATATTTGGATATAAACCAGAAAGTAGTTTACTTACCCAAATATAAAATTAATAAAATATAGACCTCGTCTTTTGGTTATCGAAAGAGGAGTCACTCAGCCCCCTCGACAAGAGTGAAAAAGGATCCTTGAGAGGTCGATCAGTTCCATTTCTAGAGGAGCAAGAATCAAGGAAAGACAAGTCAGTCAGTGAGTCAAGGAAATGTCACATAGTATCCATGACTAATATTCAATTATATTCCATTGTGACGTCATTTTAAATACATATTTTGGTGCCATTGGGGGAGGGATATGTATTGATTTATATAAGGATGTAAATATACATAACCGAAAAAATAGAAGAACCATGTGATAAAAGCAAAAATCCAATCACAAAAACAAAACTTATTGACCTAGAATATATATTATTTTTTTAATAATTTGAAACGCCTGAAATGTTGGGGTCTTTGAAATTTCATTAAGCATAAACTATTTGCTGGGCTCTGTCTTCATTCCACCATTTTTTTCAATGTTATTTAATTTCATAGAAAGTCTTAGATTCCCACAAACAATATTAGAATCCGTCCCGCCGACCTATTTAGTACCTGAATCCATAATAAACTCAATAAAAACTAGAGGACTCAGAGAGTGCAAACCTCCGCCGATCCATACCAAATGAATCACTTGGTCTTTTTGTCATTTGCCAATGATGTCGCTGTGCTGTGGTCTCCTCTTTGAGAGCACAGCATAGCGACATCTATTGGCAGAGTAGGCTAACTTGAAATATTTAGTAGTATTTAGCTCATTTTGCATCTTAAAGAAGCACTTCTGGATGCCAAAATTTAATCACTTGTTCCTTTTGGCATTTCCAACAACTCCACAAAGTTTCATCTGAATCCGTTCCGCACTTTTTGAGTTATCCTGCTGACAAACAAACAAACAAACCAACCAACGCCAGTGAAAACAATACCTCCTTCGGCGGAGGTAATGAAGGGATGTTCTCTAGTCGCATATATATATATATATATATATATATATATATATATTCTGATAAAAAACGAGAAGAAGGAAGGAAATCTAGTTATCCCTTCTGTTCAAGGTCTTAATACCAGTTCTTGAAGAATAGAAAAATAAGATTATCCACCTAGTGATGTCGTTGTTACATAAGATATAGGACAGCCATTTTACATAGGTATCTATGCGTCATCAATGAACTCGAACAAATTTGTCTCCTCTGTTGAGTGTATCCAGTTTGTATATGTCGGGGATTCAATTTAAGACCAAGGGTCCCTCAAAGGTACTTGAGTTACTCCATATTTAGGAATAGGGAAAAGGTTCTATTTTTCGGGACGTGATTTGTTGAAGGAAAAGAAGAGGGAATAATAATAAAAAAAGTAACTAAGAACATAGTATTTTTATGGAGCATATTTTTCTCCCTCTAACTGTTTAAGAGTGATCATCGATTCAGGAAGAAAAATATGCTCCTTCAAAACACCATTTTCTTTTTAGGGTCTCAATAAATGTAATTTTCGAATCTTGTGAAAGAATCCCTCTAATATCACATAATTGTGTAACTGAAGCGACTTCTCACACTCAAGGAAATAATTAATGTAAAAATTTCTTACATCATACCTGGTGATAAAGGAATCATAACTCTGATTATTAGACGTAAAAAAACAGTGTTGCCGGTTGAAAGGTTATTGTTATTGGTGAGTTTTCAAAAACATAATTTTTCCTATCCAAATTCATATTCCAAGCAAAGAAGTTTTTTTTCTACAAACAATACAATTCCATAACAATATTTTGTGACGTCATGCATAATAGAGCATGAAAATCGTGTCCAATATATAATAATATTTTTTAATCATAGCCAACAACTTACTTCAGGCTGTAATTAGGGTATTTTATAATCATCAATAACATAAAACCATTGCCTGACTCACCAACTTAATCATGAACATTAATTAAGTATTTAAGGCATTCCCTTTTAATGAATGCGTCAAACTATTGGATCGTATTTTGCATTGATTAGCTCAACATGGATGCAGAGGTATTATTGAGATTGAAGTTGTATGTACGAGTACAATTAGGCAGGCTGGATATAATTTGTTGGCGTACAGTATCTCAAGACATAAGGATTGAATCAAATAACAAAAATTAGATAATAAAGACCGGGGACTTTATCAACTGTCAACCTATTTAAAATAATATAAAAGGAGCAAGCAGGACAATGATTATATATGTTTTATTCAAGTTTCCTGAAATAACAGTAGGAATACAAGGTCGTAGAAGGGGTTTGTAAGGCGGTAGTCTTATTGACCTGCCAATAGAAAGAGAAAATATATACTTGCCAATTGACATATTGCAATTAAAATAGAAAAATCTCTACGACAAAATAAATTTGTGAGTCAGAATCACAAACCCCTTTCACAATTAATATTATTTTATAAATGGTAACAAAAATAAAATAGTTGTGAAAGCATTTCTTATAAGTATGTAGATTTTAAAACAAAAGCTATTAGCAATCTAGTTTATTTGTATAAATGGATTGATACTATCATGTACGTTGATATATAATAGCTGTCCATATAAAACATTCTCTTATTTTTCAGTTATCTCATGTAACCCTCAAGCAATCACAGATTGAAATATTTTTATAAATAAACTTGATCTTCATAATTTGTATTGTATAAAAATATTAATTTTGATTAATTCAAAGTGAATACTAAAATAAGCTCAAAAATTGAATTTGATCAATGATGTTAAGAGAATACTTTTGCTTGCTTGGAAGGGTCTATATCATTGATAGTGTTTTAATAGATTTTATAGAACAGTTAAGTTCTAAGAGTGTAAAGGATTACGTATTTAACTTCTGGTTTTTTTTTTGTTGCACAAAATAACTCTTGGGAACCAATGAGCTAATGCCAAAATATCT
The DNA here is from genome assembly GCA_013387185.1 of Caligus rogercresseyi. Classification (NCBI taxonomy): domain Eukaryota; kingdom Metazoa; phylum Arthropoda; class Copepoda; order Siphonostomatoida; family Caligidae; genus Caligus; species Caligus rogercresseyi. Next base: position 5,761,174 of record CP045890.1, on the reverse strand, counting down.
GCAGTATCAAGAGTGAACTCCATGTTTTGAAGGACTAACTGTATTGATAGTCAATACTTGCATACCACATATGTCCAACAGGATGTAAAAAAATCAACGAACCATAAAGTATTTCGAAGGGTGATTTGATACGTAGAAATAAGGAATATTTATTGTGTTATTCAAAATTTGCTTAATGATGTTAATTGTTTTGCGACTTATGAACCGTGTGAATTATCCAGAGTGTTTTACAGGCATGCTTTTGGTTTATTTGTAAACCATTTTAAATATTATTAAACTCAATATATTTGAGAGAAAGATATATAATAAAAAAAGAATCATGGCTATGGACACAGATTATGATGGATGCAAAACTTTCTTAACAAATAATCATTATATATAGAGAACCAACAGAGTTTATTGACTTGTTTTAAGTGAACTTACTGTTTTAATGCTTGTATTTATTGGGTTCTTCCAAAAGATGTGCCTGCAGCTATAGGAGAGGTTTGGCGGAAAAATGTGTACACTCATATTCACTTTATTTTTTTCTTTTAAGAACCCCAACATTGGGAGACGATTGCGATTATCCTAACACGGAGGGATGCCAGACGTTAGAATGTAGATGACCTTTAATCATAAATAACTCCAGCTGTCTCCGTACCGACTCCTAATTGCAAGCCCAGTCATACTTATCCTTCTGAGGGAGGTATTCTCAAGACTTCTTCTTCGCAGTGACGGTTTTAAGAGCATATCATGACAATCAATGAATCAATGCTATTCCATTCCGCAACATCTCTCAATCCTGGGGGTCTTGGAAGAAATAATAAAGAATAAAGAATATGAGTATACAATAAATTGTACTATTATCCTAATAAACATTGGTTTTATGAGAACGTAGACAATAACTTTTGTCATATATGACATCACAGAAAAACAGTTGCATTCTCTCTAACATTACACCCATTTTCTGTGCGTAACGTTCTGCTGGATTCATGAATGATTCAATTAAAGGGTTTTGTATCACAAATATGAAATTAAAGATCTCCTTTTGCGAAGCTGATGTATTTTAAAAAAGAAATCGAAGGAACTCACAAAAATTGTTGTCCTAAGTAATATTTTGAGAAATGGCACAACCCCCGATGAGCCAACGTATTCATTCGGACACAACTATGGTATTTTGGAGTGATAAATGCACTGCCAATGAAGTATCGTGCTCTCTCACACACAATTATGGTATTTTTGGGTAACAAATGCACCGGCAATGATTTTTTGGTTCAAGCGGTTATAAATTTGATATATTAAGGTTTTTGTATAGCGGAACCCGAAGACCCATTGGTTGGAAATCCCAATATGGAATTTCTATGGTCAATGGGGTTCGGCTGCCTATACAAAGCTTATTGCTTTGCCATTCTATTTTTATCAAGGATATGATGTATGCTGGAAAACAAGAAAAGTTCCTGACTAAAAAATGTTAATGTCTAAAAAATGCCCGTCTAATAAATGTCCGTATAAAATATCAGCTGAAGAAGTGGCCGAGTCTAATAAATACAAAATGCTATCTAAGAAAATCCTATTACCCATCAAACACATTTTTAATGACAATATATGTACATTCTATTTTAATATTAAAAATGTATATCAGTGGACAAAAAGGTTTTGTAAAGGAAACAAAGCATTTTTATAAAATAGACCAAATTCAATAAATATATCAATTAATTAATAAAATCATATTATTGTATGCATGAATAATTTATACATCCCTATTTAATCTGATTTGTTATTATTTACATAATGACGCATAATTTGTATACATAAATTAGTTTGATAGTATCTATGAACAACTGACTCTGAAGATTCATCCAAATTATCTTAAAGAGTATAAAATGCCATCAGTGTCTTGAAAGAGACACTGATGGCATTTTATATGTACTTCCATACACTTGTATGTGTACTTCCACATCAAGGATTATAGGAAAATATCCATTTTCATAATTAGATAACATTAAATAAAGCATAAAGTATAATTAAACATGAGATGTCTTCCTTATGTCTGTCCTTTGATATCTTTGTAAGGGTATATTGTATTATGTTTGATCTTGATAATGTTCATTGTTCGATGAACTAAACAGTCTGATTGAATAGAATTGAGACTCCATGTTTGGCAGGGGATGAGGTATACACAGGTGTAACATTAGTAATATAAAGTTCCATCAAGCTCAATGGCGTCACTATGAAAATATACAAATAAATAAGAAATAAAATCCGCGTTGGAGTCGTTATATTCTATGAAAGAGCCTTCAATGTGGACTAATCCTTAATCATACATAATTTGGTTTAAGCTAAAGTGGCCCTGGAGAACTGGAAATGCTTCTACTCCAACGACGGGGGCGGCGTTGCCAGGAACCCGGTTGGTGACTTCGTCTTCAGCATACCGAGGAGGCCCATGAGGTACACCACTCCAGTCCACTTGGGAGGGAGACGGCTACCTTTGCATGTCACGCAATATCGGTATTGAACATGTTTAAGGCCTTGAAGTTGGCCACGACCCTTCACGCGGTCAGGGCCGCAGCTAGGGTCATTGGACGCAGCGTCTCCAAATAATCCATACAGCATTGGCATTTTATTTGTATGTTTTTTACATATTTTTAATGTTTTTATTTATATATTTTAGACTAGTTACGAATGTAAATATTGTGCCTCACGGCAAATATACGGGATTACATACGCACACTAATGTGCATCTTGCACTTATGTGAATGTTGCAAGTAATTTAATTCCTCTCTTCTTGTCTTCTTTGTTGTTGATAGTATCTTGTGACATTAAATATCTGACATATGCGTAAGGTATTAATCGGTATGTATTCCTGTAAATAGTTTTTCATAATTTTTTCATTTGTTTATTTACTAGGTCTTGAGCATTATTGTATTATGTAAAAGTATTATTATAAACATATTCTTGGTTGGAAATGTTAAGTGGGGGACAATAAAGACAATGAACAATAAGTACTTAGGTTAGATAGACAAATTTACATGCTACTATGCTTAATTATATCCTATCAGATGCAATTCCATCAAACCATATAGACAAAAAAACAGATTTGGGAGCGCCAACGTGGAAATGGAATGGCGATATAATTAAATATGTGCCTGAAAGACCGAAGTTCTACATTAGCACTATCAAAAGGATTTTAAGAAGACATCGTACATTTTTAAACCAATCCAATAAATGATTTGTCTATTTATATAAGGTTATTCTTCAGGGCAGTAAATATGAACTACAATGTTCATTTATGTATTTTCACAACTGCCCTGAATAGTTTATTCTGTTTTCTGTATATAATTTTAGTGTATTTTATTTAACACTGTATAAAATTTTGCAGTTTACCAAATAAAATGTTTTTAACCGAAAAAAAAAATGAACAATAAGTATGAAACACTATAATTTATAAGATTATGGTAATTCTCGTTAATTCATCATTTTTTTACCTGGACAATGGACTTTATTTCGTCTTATGTGTTTGAACGTCGGTATGATGATCCATTTATCGTATAATATGATTAAAAAGATTCGTTCTTTCCATGAGCTTGAAGATTCCCTTTATCTGATGAATGCACATCGGTAGATATTGAAGAAGGTCATTCAATGAAGGCGTATAGGGCATGGATGGAGGCTCATTATAAGAGACAATTTGTGTTTGAAGAATGAAGACATGGCTACTTCATATTACCAACTCTTTAATTATTCCCTGTGTGTTTCTCATTCAACAAAAACACACTGGAGAAAGAGGTGTTCATTATCTTCATTCCTTACACGTAAAGATGATGATAAAAACAAAAGAAATCATGCAAATTGAAAAGCTAATTCGGGCATATGTAATACACGCGTCACTTTCTCCAATCCTCTTTCAATCATTCTTTACAACACTGACTGAAAAGGGTCATATATCCTTGCCAGGGGTCGGCAAACCCAAAATGTTGAAAGAGCCATAAGGGACCAAAAAAATAAAAAAATGTGTCTGGAGCCACCAAATTTTTTATTCCTTAAATAACTTTGTACGGTGCACATTTTGTTCCTATATATTTTCCTTTTCCCATTTTTTTATTTCAGTTCTTAAAATTCCAAAGTAATTGCGTTAAAAAAACATTAATAGACATTGTAGTTTCAAATTAATACTTTGGTGAAGAACGACAACAATTAAAACATAGAAAAAAAATTAATCAAACATAAAATGGCACAATACATACTTTAAAAAACGCTTCTCCAATATCTTAAATAATAAATCACTTTGAATATTTCGAAATTCGACGTACAATCTTTAAATGAGATAGGGAACTTGATGGGAAGTATCGTACTTCCTCTGAAGCAAAGGTCCACGAATCGAAGAGACGGAATTTTCAGGGAAAATGCAGTGTATCTGGCTGTAGCTGATACACTGCTCGTGTATCGAAAAATTGCTAGTGGGTCTGTTGGCTTCACATACTCTTGCTTCGTTAAAGAACTGGCAATCCGTACTTTGGTGTTCAACAAAGCAAAGTCCATGTGGCACTCTATACAATAATATAATACACGCTTTTGTAGATTGTCATTTATTAAGGACTGTGAGGTATTTTATTCAATTAAATGTCTTTCCGCAAGAAGATATCGACTCCAATATCATTAAGGCATCGATCTTGTTTGGACCCTTCAGGCGAAAACAGAAGCTGGCATCTCATCATAAGGCAATTGAATATTCGCTGTTAAGCATAAAATCTTTAATAGCAAAGAAATTGACAAATCATTCGTATATAAAAATTGAAGCCCTCAGAGCTATAATGATTGGGACAGCTGCTCAGTATTGCGCTATGGCAATTAAAATTCCAAGCGTCTCTGCATCTTCGTGGACATGTGCTGGTGACCTAATAAGGTTCATTCCCTCCAATTCCCTCCAATACCTCAATATCATCAAATCTACCATACGTAGACACCGCCGTTACAGATTGAATAGAGATTAAGTATGTTTTGTTTTTAGGTGCATATTATATATTTAGGTTTTTTTTTTCTTTAGACAGTAATTTTGAATTACAATGTTTATTTATGTTTCTGTTTTAACGTAACTGTCTTTAGATTTTTATATTTATATATTTGTTTACTATGTTATTGTGTATTTCACTATATTTTTTTTAGAATAATAAATATATATTTTAACCCCCCCAAAAAAAAGCAAAGTCCACGGCCTTAGAGTTGTTGGAACGACGTCCTTTTATTTTTTGAAGCACAAACAGCACAACTGCCTTTATAATTCCCTCCCCACAACTATCCAGACCTCTGACGTTTAAGGAAACGAATTTCTTCAATATAGAGACAGCCTGGCAATCCACGAAGGCATGTAAGGTGTCACAATAAAGTCTCCCACAGTCCTTGCAATGCTCCGAAAAGATTATGCAGTTAGAAGAAATTTGTAGTTGGCTTGTGAATGTCCTCCCGTCGTGGATTCCAACTAAGGACTGATTTATTCTATGCCTACATGTTTCAGGAAGCTTTAATAAACGGAGAAAGAAATCAGTCAACCCCTCAGTTTCGTAACTCAAATTGGGAAATGCCATTTTGAGGTGCCATGGTCGTGGCATTAAATGAACAACAGCGGCCTTTCTTAGAGGGAATTTAAACCTTCCATCATTAAATGGATTTAAAAAGAGACTAGAGTGTATGGATAAAACATTGTTGTTTAAAGCTTTTTCCTCCAAAACTGCGGAATCTTTTTCCATTTCTAACGTTTTTGGAAAAGCTCCAGGGAGCCACAAAGGCAGCTCTAAAGAGCCGCAGGTTGCCGACTCCTGATCTAGGCGATAGTGTACGATAAAATGTTCTCCAATTTATATTACTTAAGTAATCGGTTGAGGATCTAGGAAATATTGATACTATATATACATTCCCATGAAGGATTTTTTTCTCTAGAAGACCCCTAAGACTGTGTTCTTCACTTATTACTGACATTAACACATGGTAATGTTGACCAACACCTCCCACAAGGGGCCTAATTAGTTCTTCAACCCTCTGACACAACGGGAGTATATTTATTTAGACCATAAGAATGCAATGAAAAAGAAGAATATATCTTTACTCTATTCTTTTTTTGCTTTACGTCCCTCAACAACAGCAGGATATAAAAACTTATTTGTATATTAAAACGGTTCTCTTTGGATATAACCTTGAGGCTAATGGTCCCTGACCATTTTTAAAAGGTCACGCTACGCCTTAATTGGTTAACTTCCCAAAAACTGAAGGAAATATTTGGTTGGTATTTTTTAGGGGGGAGCGATTTCCGTCCTTTGATGAAGACTTCATTTTGAGGAGAAGATTTACGATTATTTGAAAAATAATGTAGGAAATCCTTGCTGATTATTAAAAAATGGCCTCATGAATGAACTCGTAAGGAGGGTTGAGAGTTCTGGACCTTGCCAATTTTTTTACTTTATTTGTTATAATAATGTAGGAAGGAAAAACAATAAAATACAATCATATCATGCATAAATGTCGTCAATTAGTATTTATTTTAGTTAATCCAAGCTCTTGGTTTTAAGTTTTATATCAAATATTATTTAATATAATATGTATTCATATATTGATCGTCGCTGAAAATTTATTTGCGAGTTAAATGCATATAAATGTCATATAAGAAATAAAATGAACGACAAAAAGAAGCCATAATTGTATTGGTATGTTTTTACATATAGTATTTATATATTAATGTTTGATGTAAGGAATAAATAAAAAGATACAGTTAACATGGAGGTCGAGCCTTTACAGAAACTTTTCTGACAAAAAAGTGTGTTTGACGAAATAAATGGCTTAGAGGAAAAAATGGCTAACATAGCTAGATGTATGGCTCGTTGGATTTTCCCTCATAACTTTAAGGTAATAAAAAGAATACAATTTTAAAGCTAACTTTTAAAAAAATGTGAAAAAAAGTTCCCATATCATATATATATATATATATATATATATATATATATATATATATATACGCATACATATAATACACAATTAAACATTTGAGTTTCAAATGAATGCTTAAATAAAATCGAGATATTGAAAGCGTTGAGCTTATAACAAACTTAAATTATAAATGCAAAAAAATATTTTTTTAACATTAGACCGATCATAATGCTATCCAAACTATTAGTCTAATATTATAAGGAAATAATTATGAATTATTTTTCTTTTGTCAAGTATCATTTAAAAAGGAGGCGGGAATTATTTTGTCATCCATTTTTTCTTTCTACATCCTTTTTTTTTTTTTTTTCTTTTCGACCTTATTTTTTTTAGCGAAGTTACATATAATTACATATATATAAATAAACATTCTAGTTTAAAATTAAATCGCAAAATATAAAAGTCAATTTCAATAGACAAACATTCTAGTCGTTAAAAAGGATTTTTTTGTAAAAAACAATGCGGTTAAAACGGTAAAAAATCACAGAGACAATAAAAATAAAAATGGTAAATTAATTACAAAAATGTCTTCTGATAAAACCTCTATAAGTTCGTACGAGTTTTTTAAGATCATTCACTGTTTTGTCCGAGAATGAGGGAAAGTAGCGAACCAAGTCTCCCGCGAACCTCCACTGGGAATCAGCACGTCCTGGAATCTTGATCTCCAGCGCAGAGTAACGAGCAGCAGCGGAAATTTGAATGGATCTTAATTCCTCCGTTTCGATAGTTTTCCCCGACGCAAGGTGCTCCGCTACATAACTTCTGGAGCTTGATAGAGCAAACTCTATTGCTCTTGTTTTCTCCGACGCAGATCGCAGGTTAGATGTGAGACCGAAAAGAAGAATGGGGGAAATATTTTTGTCGTCGATTCGATGAATGTTGAGGCTGATAAAGTCCCTCACGATTTTAAGAACAGGACATTGCGAAAAGGCATGAATATTTGAGTTAAAATTTTGCCACAGTCTTTACATGGAGCGTTGAAGTAAATACAACCCGTGGATATTTGTAACTGGGCAGAGAAGCGTTTTCCATGGCTAAATTTGGAAATCGAACTCAGAATTCTACTCCTCCACGATATCTTCAAATCCAATTCTTTTAAGTATTTGTCGACAATTCTTTCCGCCTCCGCTTTCGTATCTGGAGAGAAACACATTCTTAGATACCACGGAACGGGGACCATGTGCTCTTCTGCCGCCCTTTGAAGTTTAAAAACAAATTTTCCGGACTTGAAGATAGAGTCATTCGTGAGATCATGTATTGTGAGGATATTGGAGGATAAGGCCATTCTTTCCAAATTTTTCGGGTCGTCTAGATTCTTAAAAAAGAACTTTTTCTCTATTTTGACGAATAATGTCAATAGTTGAGGAATTATAAAAGTCAATAGTGAGGAATTATAAAATTTATTGGAGGGTCAGGAAAAAAGCGTTACTTATTATATTGTAGATTCTTCATCTTCCTGAGAATAAATGAATAGACCAAGGAATACTAGATACATGGAATATGTTCTGTTTTTATGTTAATACGTACAAAGGGATACATATTATGCCCTAACCAACATACCATTGGAACCCATTTTGTAAGAAAATTTTATAATTTATTTGCAAAAAACTATGCTAGAGATTGTAGCAGTAAAATCCGTTGTAAAAAAGAAGATTTAATAAATCTAAGTTGTCAATTTGTGAAACAAAAATTAAAAAATTATGCTCCGAATAAAAGTTGAATTGTAAAAAAATGTTTTTTTTTTAAACAAGTACAATATTATTATTAAGATAAAAAGTATTTTTATGGTAACAAGCACCATTTTATATACATAAACGTTTCCCTACCTACGAATGAAAAAAAGGAGGAAAGAAGAGAGAGAGTATTCCATGTATCTAGTATTCCTTGAATAGACATACATAGAGATGATGAAGATAATTGCTTCATAACGGTTCAAGAGGGACCTAAAACGGAGATTATAGCAATTTTATTTATATTTGTTCCATCCTAATTCCATAGACGAACAAAGAGAACCACAAGTCCCCTAAGCCATTACTTGTAATATTGAAGGAAAATGATTGACATAATCCATTATAGCCGATGCGTATATTTCTCAACGTGTTGCGAATAGGAAAAGTTGATTTAATATGCATAAAGAGCCGGATTTTTGCATACACATAATGAGATAATTGTGAAGTAGGCTGCTATATCCGCTTGGAAGGCTATGAACGTGGACAGCTGTCCCTTGGAGAGAATGCTCGAAGTCTTGTAGTGCTTCAATAATCCTCAAGAAACCCCTTGTCTACAACCTGCGTCAACCTTTCAAAGGCCTGGAGCCTGTCACAGCCATTGAGAGAGGCATGCACGTTATCAAGTGCTTGGAGGGTGTCAAAGACAATTGCAGGGCTGTCAGGGTCCTTCTAGGTCCTTAATTCATTAAATATATTTATATATTTTTTCGTTATTTTTAATTAAAATTTTATTATTGTCATATAATTTGTTTCGATATTTATATATATATATACAGGCTTGTATATCCCTTAGCGTTCGTCCGTTCACCCGTTCGATTTGAAAAATAAATTTGTTCAGGCGTTAGTCCGTTCAATTTTTTGCATTTGTCCGTTCGTTAAAAAAATCAATTATTTCATATTTGAAATTTGTAATAATTGGAAAATCTCATTATTAAAAAAACCTTCTCACTTTTGTTCCAGAATGTAATGTAATTTTAATTGCACTTCTTTTTGTAAAAGAAACGTCTTCACTTTTCAGAAGCGACATAAGAAACATTGATTCAACTACTTTTATTTAAAAAATGTCAACACTTTGGTAAACAATATAAATTGAACGGACGAAGGCCAACAAAAAAATGCCTTTCGTCCGTTCATTTATATTCCCTTCAGACGTTCGATTTGGAACGTGCGTTAGCGAACGTAGACCCGAAATGACCATCCCCTCTGGATTCGAATCTTCCCTTCCAACATTGAGAACTAAAAATGACCCTCCCCTCTCGGGATTCGAGCCTGCGCCCCAAACATTGAACTCAATTTTGTATTATCTAGCTTCTTTAGAATAAATGGAAGAACAACTACCGACAGATTAATCGGCTATCGACTTTTTAAACAAAAAGTATTAGTAATATATCGGCCTTTAAGATCCATCATCAGTCGACCTTTACTTTTTTTAAATATATTTCATAGTTCAATTTTTACAGAATGTACATAAATTAATAAAAACCAAAGATAATAGATTAAAATGAAACACAAATATATATTATAGTTTAAAATTTTAGCATTGGAGATGAACTAAAACATATATGTTTACGACGATAAAAACTTAAAGTTTTAAACACAAAGTAAATAATATCGGCTCATTTAAAATATCGTACTCACAAGAAGTATTTATTAACTATTCGCATATTTTAAAGCATTTAAAAATTATAAATATTGTTTGGCGATGATTGAGGGATAAAGATGGATAATATTGGATCTCCTAAGACGCATACGCCCATACTTCATTCTGAAGAGAAGGAAATCTTCAACTCCAGCGTACCATACCTAGCAACAGCCGAGAGAAGAGCACTTCTTAGCTCGTACGGATGAAGAGGGTCCCACGTTGTAAGTTTCTTCACAATTAAGGCCTTCAAGTTTAAAATAACGAAGTTTATGTCTTTGGTACACGACGATTTGACATTGTTAAAATACTTTTTCTTCTTCATGACGTCAATGGCGAATCCTTTGAATGGACTCCTCTTATTCCACCCACTATTTTTAATTAAATAAAGGAACTCCTCAAAGAAAAATTAATGTTTATATCGTTTCATCATATCTGCCGATACATGGGCCACCATCACTCAGACTATATTACTTAGAGAACTTAATAAATGAAAAAATCATGTTTATTTGTGAATTTGCAAAAACCGGCTTTTCTCTCTCCCTATGCATACTATTCCTAATTCGATCTATCGGTCGACTTCAAACTGGTTATATTGGTTCATTCTTATTCATTGATTGCCTTATTTATGCTCAATGTTCATTTATATAAATAATGAGAAACTTATAGTATTTTTTGTTAGGACTAGATTAATAAATAAAAAATATCATACAAGCTTCGAATGGAAACGATGAACTATTAGCTTTATAACAAATAATACTTACTTGACTATATTATTATTATTTTTTTTACATTTCTTACACTTTATAACATATTTTGCCCGTTTTGAATCACATAAAAAACATTTTTCAAATAAGTTTATCACATTTTTTCCTTCTTTCTATTTAAGATATAGCATTTATATTATATCAGATGATTAAAATACATATGGATATTCATAGAAATATAAAAAGTATATATTCTACGAGTATTTAAAAAAATATTATATGTATGTATCATGTGTAGCATTCTTCTTGTGAAACTCATTATTTTTTTAAAACTAATGTAGTTATTTAATAATAATATTTCCAAGCATGTTATCGCAAACTAACCAAAGAACATCATTTGTTTCATTGGGTAACTTTATTTTCTATATATGATCGTCAGAGTTAAGCTCGACATGGATGAATTAACATTTATTCGTTCCCTAATATTAATAAGTGATATTATGAGGCTCGGTGGAAAAAAAATATAGTGCCAATATAAGTAGTCGGTAGAAAGCTGTGTACAATCAGGATTGGTTTATTGATGTTTTTATAAAAATGTGGTATTCATTAGATTCTGAAAAAAGTAAATCTACTTTCGAGAAATCGAACATTCTGATTATGTTAAAAATCATTGCTTTGGAGTATTTGTCTGCCTATGCTGTTCCAAGACCTTTTACATTAAGGACTACAAATCTTTTAAGAAGCCCCACTGCCTGGCACTCTACTTTTTTGCCTATATCGACCTCTACTTATTATTTTAATCGTTTCTCAATATATTTTTTAATAGATCAATATTTTATCCACGTTTGTACTTTGTTGATCTTACATGTGGTCTCATCTAAATTTTTGAAAAAAATCCTACATTCAACATAAATATATTCCAAAAATATATATAAATGTTTTAATCAAGGATTTTACGTGTAAAATACTGGATCCGTCATATTAACTTAAAACTGTAGCATCTGGGAAGAACCATAAGAGAAACAAAATTAAATAAAAGAAATGAACTGATTAATTTTAAAAGCATGGGAGTGGCAAATCTATTCAAAACATTTGTTTATAAACAATAGCTCGGAGACCAATCAAACACCTTATCTCCACTCAACATATCAAGAATAGGCTGATCACCTAAAATATTTATTGTTATTTTTTGTGCTTTTAAGTATCTTCTGAATGTTATTAAACTTATTATTTATATAAACTATTTTACCTTAGTAGAGTCGAGAAAAATATATATATATATATATATCAATTAATTTACCAAATATATATAGAAAAAATCCATTAAATATAAGAAATATCATATCATTAAGGCTAAGTGGTATTTCTAATGTTTTTTCCTAACAAGTATTTTTTTTCTTTATTATAGAAACCTTGCAAATGGCTTTGGGGCTGGTGTAATGAATACGCTTGTTGGTTAATTTAAAAAATATGTTATGGCAAAAGATGCGGTTTTCATGGCCATCACAGGGATGTGGCATTGGGTAGGCTGTGAGGTGGTTGCTTACAATATCATGGGTCAGGTTAATGGAGTGTAACACATACAAAGATATTGATTGACGGATTTAGATTCCAATACGGCAAATATAATTACACCATGACGTAATTATTATTACCTTTCAAAACAAAAAATGTAACTGAAGTATTCATATGAACTTGTATTTTGTAGAAAAATATGGCTGCATTCTGTGGCCCTTTTTGTAATATATTTTATCTGTCTCTTTCATGTTAAGTTTAATGAGAAATTAAGGGGACAATTCACGGGACTATATGTAAAATAATAAATGATACAAAAAAGTAGGAAATAAAAAAATTGAAACCAGTTTAAGTTTGTTTATGACAGCAACAAAAAAGGCTGCATTGATCCTATTACTTCATCAGTAAAAAATCAAAAGGCTTATGAAAGGTGAAAATTGACAACACCCCTTGACGTTGTTATAAGGAAAAACTGAATATATTTTTTACCAAGCAGAACATCTAATAACATCAGCGAAATTTCTTTTATTATTAGCTTTGTTTTATTCCTAAGACTAATTTGGTGTTAACTTAAGGTTGATTTTATTAAAAAATATATTATATAGGTCAGTGGGATGGTATGACTGCGAGGATTCGAAATTAGTATTTAGTTTTTATATACTTTCAAAATAAAATGAGATATTCAAGTTTTGAAATATTCGTTTTTATGGAAATTATCCCAAAAAGGACTATTTCAAAACGTTAATATCTTGTTCAATTTTAGATGTATATAAAAACGAAGTACTAATTTCGAATCCTTGTAGTCATACCCACATTTTGCACCAAATTGTTTGAAAATAACATTTATAATGAGGACATTAGAGGCGATCAAATGGCGAAAAAAAATACTACATAAGTTTACCCCATAACTTTTGGGTCCATTGAGGAGACACTCCCCATTATTCGATTTCGTTCAAACTTTCACAACATAATCTATATGCTCTAAGGTAAAATCCTAGGGGGAGCCCAAATCCGAATACGTGAAATAAGAATCATTCTACAATCCATAGTATAACATAATTATTCCAACATTGTTAAGTATATTTTAATTATTCCTGCCAATTGCATTGTCCTTATATTACATAATAAATCATTGCAATTATCTTCAGTGCTTTTTGGAATCGTTGCCTTCATAATGATTGATGTTCACTTCTCTATCCTTCACGACACACACACATAAATGGAAGGGAAGTCAACTCTAAGGATGAGGAAAAAAGAGAAACATGTCATTACCAATATGATAAGTACATATAAATAGACTTTGGATGTATCAACCTATCATTATTTATGTTTTCAGCAATTATAGTTTATCCATGTTTTGATAAGGAGGGGGAGGGGGAAAGGAAATGATGGTAATAATGCCTTGTTGTATTAGCGTAGGCCTTGGAAGAAGGCTTTGGTATACTGCTCTAAAGGGAGTATAGTAATATTTATCTTAATGACTCCAAACTTACCTTTTTGTAAATCGCTCTGAAGATATATTCGATCAATCCCTCTCCAAACGCATTAAGTTATAATATCTAGCGGATGCGTCCCGGCGTTGCCCGGACGCATCCGAGACTTTGACTTAATAAATCCTTGGCACCTTAAACTTAGAAAATTTGATCAATATATGACTAAATGTAAAGGAGAACCAGACAATCGAACAAACAACATTGATTTTTATTCGTATACATTTTTACGAGGAACAAACATCCACTCAAAAATATTTTTTAGCATCACAAAATCCACCATATGATGAAATATAGAACAACATATTTGTTATGATCTCCATTGAAAAACAGCAACATGAAGAGCACCAGAGAGAGTGAGATTTCAGTTATGTATAAGTAAATACAACAAACCTAAATAATAACTGGATACACAATAATAAAGACAGAAAGATCAATGTCGGAGTAAACAACTGATGAATGAAGAGAAGGGAGGAATACTTATTATTATCCCTAGAGGAGTCAGAGTCTTAAGGAATAGAAAAAAGGAGAAATGACAAAAGTTAACCCCAGTGACGTCATTGTTAGGGAATACTTTTATGAAACATGACATAGGATGACGAATTCACCGGATATTTATTGCAGGATTTCTATTCTAAAGACTACTTAATAGCTTCACCAAGTGAGACAGCCATTTCTACTATCTGTATGGATTCAAATAGCTCTTTTAGTTGACTCAATTTTTCTTCAATTAATAGCAAAACAGCAAAATATAAACATTGAAAAATCATAAAAATTCATAAATACACCAAATAACTAACAAGAATAAAATGTTAAAACTCGTAGGGCTTAATCAACACTTAAATGAATTAAATTTTTAGGTATGTTTGTAGCGTTCAATAATATATCAATTGAGTTAGGATTGATAGGATGTTGCAAATTGAATTGTCTACTTGAAGTAATTAGCCTGACGAAGGAAACTATATTCCTAAACAAAGAAACAGAACGTTTTTAAAGAAATATTATAGTAAATAGATAACCTTGGTGGTTTTTGAGGGTCTATAAGCTTTTTATTAAACATATGTCTCATAATACAATGTTATAAAAGTACAAAAAATCTACAGAAAAAATTGAAAATAAAAACTTTTATATTAAATATATATTGTTGTAAAATACATTAACATTGTCAATTACCTGAATATAAAATGGCAGGACAATGTATTGATTCCTTTAAAAACGATCTTATCTTCATAACCATCACGACTAAATAAATGAGTTTGTTGTATTTATTAATGCAATTAAGGCCTTTATATTGAAAAACAATGTGACAAAGAAGGTGAGGGGGACATGATATTTTCTTATATAAGCACCAAAAAAGAAAATTACCTGAAATAATATTAAAAATTTCAGGGAGCGCGATAGCCGTGTGCGTTAAGGCGTGTTCAACTCTCAATGTAGGGGGCGCAGGTTCGAACACTCCCGAGAGAAGATGGTCATTTTTGGTCTACCTTAATGAAGCGATCCTAGGTTCGATAGATTAATTTTAATGCTATAATGCTTATTTATATCCTGTCGGATGCAATTCTATCGAACCATATAGGTAAAAAAAATCATTAATAATAACACCGTACAAATTGTGCAAATTTATACTATCAAAAGGCTCTAGAGTTTTCTTAAAAATACCAACAACAAAAAACTGCGCAAAATGAATAGCCTCCCCGGTATCCTAACGTTTTATCTGCTATGTTTAGTGATACAGATCACCATTTTTATCAAATCATTTATCTTGATAAGTTTTAATGATCTAACAATTATGGAATATTTTATATGCCTTTTTAATTCATTCATTTAATTCTTATGTATTTTATATCTTATATATTTATCTCAACAAATTGGTGAATAAAAAAATAGGGAGATTCCTTAGCAAATAGTACAATTGCAACTGTTGATACGCCAACAATTGTTGGCATTAGATGTAAGAAGATCCCATGACAGTTCTACATGAATCATGTCGGCATCTTAGGATAATAATTTAAATATACATAATTACCATCCAAACAAAAGGATGACAAACATGCAAAAATGATAGTTTTCAAAGTGGGAACACACAAATCCCCCGTTAAGAGGATGGTTCAAATGTAGAGTCCAATACAGCAATGCATAGGGCAGTCAAAATAATTTAAGTAAGGACAAAATTTACAAAGTTTTTCGAAATTGAAGTAAAACATTCGACCAAAAATTTGTTGAGTGACCGGCCTACTGACTTTACAACATCAACTAAGAAACAATAATACCACCAAAATACCGACGATTGTCCACTTACAAAAAGGAAAAGGGAGATCTGGGGATACAAATATTTCCATTAGTTTATTTATTTTCATATTTTATTAATATGTGGAATAATGAGGAAAATGAAATTAAAATTAATAGGTTGACTCCGCACTAAGCTCCGATGAGATATGTTCATTCTTATGGGCCTAACAAAAAACTTTTTTTAATGAATTTCGACAAATTTCATAAAAAATATATAGAATGTTATAGATATAGAGATCTTATACCTTTCAATAGCAGAGAAACCTCGTCGTTCAGCTGTCTTCATTGCCCAATATAAGCAAAGTAATTTGTACTAAGTCATCATAAGTTGATAGAGACATAGAGATATAAAGACATACAGAGCTTATTGGATTATTTAGAGAAATACGTTTTTGTGTCCAATATAAACAAATATTATATATCTATGATCAACTTACGATGACGTAGTACAAAGTACTTGTTTATATTGGGTACACAAGCGACAGCTGAACGATGTTTCTCTGCTATTGAAGGGAATAAGCTCTCTATATCTATGCAAAGAGATAGAAAGATTTGTTTATATTGGGCACAATGACGTATTTCTCTTAAGAATCCAATAAACTCGCTATGTCTTTTTATCTCTATGGCTTTAAAAGACGAAGAAATAATAATATTAATAAAAAACAAATACGAGAAGAAGGCGTCCAGTAACATGAGGTGTTAGGCCCCATTTGTTAACAGAGTACTCCTCCCTCGGAACCGACTCTATTGATGAAGAATTGGGACACCGTCGAAGATCCTCAAGCTTCTTTTTACCAAGCAAACAATCCCTGGGGGAACTCCATTAATTTAGGTGGCATAAAGGATCCTCTAGAGAGTCGAGATGATGTGTTCAATTTGGAAGGCATGCTCGTCAGAGGCAGATGATCCACCTTTATATGAACTTAATTTTATTTAACTTAACTTTTATATCTCTATGTTTAACTCATTCTTAAATCTTTTGTTTTAAACCTGTTTCATGTTCAATCCCTATGACGACTACATTATTTTTATTGTATTTTTATGCATGCTAATGAGTGTCTTAGTGAATTGTATTTGAAAATCAAATGTTACCAATAAAAAGAAGTTGTATCTCCTTTTTTTCTAAACCCTCCAATCAGATAAGATGTGTCCATAATTTTAATTGCCATTATTGCTCAGACGATCTCTAGACACGGAGAGAATGGCTAAGGATAAAGGGAAATCCATCAAAATTAAATGCATTTTTTGCTATCATGATTTTGAATGTTCTTCGCAGGGTGGGAATGGCAGGGCATCAAAGGGGTAATCAATAACAGATATTGATAATTCGTGCATTTTCTCAAGAGAGAGGCAATTAAAAGCACTTTGACGGAGAAAGATAGAGTGTGAATGTATTGCATTTTTTTATACATGCAATACAACCAGGAACAACACTATTTATGAATAGTTTAACACTAGAAAACAATGAGGATTCTAAATTATTTTGCAGGGATATTGTAATCAAACTACTTCAAACTAAATATTGTCTTTGTGAACAAGAAATACTGTTTGACCCAAATAAAAAATTTAATGTATTTATTTAACAAATATACCAAAGCAACAGTCCTATTCGGTCTCTTCAAGAAAAAAGGACACAATTCCCTTAAAAGTCAGGCAATAGAATTTACTCTGTCAAACTCCAAAGCCTACATAGCGACTTGTTTGACAAAAAGATAAAAATATAAAACTGTCTATTCTTCGGTCTGTGATGCTCTCTGCTGCCACACAAACCGCCGCCCTCACTCTCAAGATCCCCTCCGTCACCGAGGATTCATGGATTCTTGCAGGAACGTCATCAAATTTTATCCTTCAAAATAACAAGAATATTTTAAAAGTATGAAAGAAATAGTGGAATATTGTAAAATTATGAAAGAAATAGAGGAATATTGTAAAATTATGAAAAAAATTGTGGAATATTTTAAATAGTTACCCTTATGCAATTTTTTCTTGATATACCACTTGTTTATATTTTAAAGTATAATATTTGTTTTTACTTATATATTATATTTATATATGTATCTTTCTTACCAATAAAGGAGAAACGAAAAAAATAAATGATAGCAAATATGATAACGGAGTTAGAGAAGTATGGTAGTCAAAGACTCTTTATAAAAAGTGAAGCAATCTTTTGGTATTGCTATGAATGGTATTCATAAGTAACGATTGGGGAAAAATTGTCCTACAAACAAATATCATTGAAATAGGATCCTAGAAAAAATGGTCAAAAGAGCAATGGAAGTTAGTAGCATACAGAAAAATGTTCAAAAACATATTAAGTAAGTATTTGAGCGTACTACATAAATATTATATAATTAATTATATATGAAAACAATTAGCTTCTTCTATAATACTCAAATGAAAATATTATTTCTACTATGTTTCGATGTATTCCATTGAAGTATTTGGCTATTCATTATATTTTGATGATTGTTTTTTGTATTTCATTCTTTCCCAAAAAAAAATTAATTGATTTTTTTTAAATATAAATAATATTTTAATATATTTTATATAACAAAAAGTTTACAAAACTAAACTGTTTTTCTTAATATAGCTTTGGATCCTCAAAATGTATCTTGTTACCATAAACAATCCTCTTGGACCAATTAAACACCTCCACCGAACACAAAACGGCTTATCTTCTTCAAAATTACCTTTCATATTTAATACATGTCTAGTTATTGCGGGTTTTTTAATACCATTTCACTTAATAAAACAATATTTATATGTTCAATACATTTATTAAAAAATACTTCGAATATTATTACAAAATTCAAAGGGGTTGAATAAAAAATAATTATGTATTGAATAAATACACCCTCAGTAAGCTACTCCATGTTTTTTTTATATCCTGTAAAACAGCAATGCTAATCATTCTTATTTGCGGTCAAACATATGTCATTCATATAATTTCTTAAGCGAAAGTATATTCATAAAAGTACCAATAACAGCCTTGGAATATATAGGTAATTGTGTTTACACCATTGGTTAATTATCAATACATTCAAGTACAAATCATAAAATATCGTCTGAAAAATTTACGGTTTGTAATTAAATTAACGTTATAGTAAATTATTCTCTATTTCAGTAACTTTTTTATTATTTATTTTATTATACAGAAAACTAATACCTTCTTTGCGTGCATATATATATATATATATTTATATATATCTTCTATACTAATGAAAAAATAATTTCGTTCGTTCGTTTCCCTGTATCACCCGAACGGTTCATTAGATCTTGACGAAATTTTCAGTGAATAGTTTTGAGAACTCAGGGAGTGTTTTAGTGGGGTTGTCAATTCATGAAAATTCGTCATCGCCATGATTATTTTATTCACCAAACGTTTTTGTCGATTTTTTTAAATTGCCAAGTTAGATATTGACCAAATTTTCTATAGATGAGACTGAGGTATTTTGATTTATTGAGTGTTTACCTGAAAATTAGTTTTTCATATGATTACTTAAAAATAAGTTTTTTGTCCCTGTCTTTCCCCCCGAATTTAAAGTTTGTGGAACATAACAACTTCTTTATATTGCAACATCGAGTTAATCAAATTTTAATAATGTCTAGAGATGGAGAGTGATGTCAATAACATCAACTTTTCTGATTATGATATGAAGTTGCACTCCCATTTATGTTTTTTCATTTTGCTGTTTTCCCCCCATCAACGAAGATCAAACAAATACTCTGATATTTAGCGCTACCATACATATATTCGGTATTTTATGAGATACAAAATACCTTCTTTTTACGGTGTTTAAATACCCACCATTAAATAATACAACACGGAAAAATTGCAAAGAAGACCCAATGACGACTTTTAAGGAAGTGATTTAACATGAAAAAACACGTGCCATGATATCACTAAAATTATTCGTGTGATTTTTTTTCATTCTAGACTTTAAAAATCCCGGCAGCGCCGGATGACATTCGCTATTATATATATATATATTATATATATATATATATATATATATATATTATATATCTATACATTATGTTATATACATTAGGGCTGTTTCATTTTTCAAAAGTTTGAAATGTTGCAACATTGTGGATTTTCTGTTTCTTGGTGATAAAGAAGACGACATACAAAGTTTGAACAAAATCGGTCAACATTACGAGGTCGCGCAACGAGGTCAAAGTTTTAAAAATTTAGTAAAATAAAGTTTTTCGCAAATTTCTTCAAAATGGTGGATGTTACAGACTTCAATAATAATTAATAATTTAAAGGAAATATTATTACTATTAAATAAGAACAACCCTAATATACCTATATGTATATATGTATTTATATCAAAAGGTTTACACTATATATAATATATCAAAAATATATACATTATATATCATTCTTTTTTATATAATATTCCGATTCTTAGCCTTCATATTTATGTACACTTACCCAGCTAAGATATTCTTTAATGAATCACAAGAAAAAAAAAAATGTTTAAAATGAATTAATTGAGTTTGAACTAATTTTCATATTTTCAGCCTTCACATATCTTAACTTTTCGAGTATGGAACTATCCAAACAACCTTCAAGGGCCTGAGACATAAATACTTAAACATGAAATCTAATACGTCTAAAGGAAGCAGGCCTTGAGGAAAGCCCTAGAGGGTGTACCTATATTTTCACTATTAAATTCATGATAAGACCTATCTGTCGGATTAACACGCTATATAAGATACTTAAGGATGTCATGGAATATGTTTTTTCCTGGTTATAACTTTAATTTACTGAACCTTTTTTTACCAACGGCAACTATGGAGGGAATTGAAACATAGAGGATAAAGGGCAAGAACACAAATATTAAGATTTAAAGTAATTAATAGTCTACAAATCCTTTTTAGACTTTTAATCAAAGTAGAAACGGTCATCGGAAATGATATCTTCTTAAAAACAGTTATTGCGTAGCTGGCAAATGTTGTAAATTATTATGTATATCATTGGAAATAATAATTTTGGTTTTTTGTATTCATCATTGACAGTAAATAAGTTCTGTATAACGAAAGCATTTAGAAGAAATTAGTTGTTGCCAATTGAAAAAGCGGTGATTTTGAGTCATCAATTTAAGATAACTCTTAACGATCTCGCCCGTATTCTCCTCGGCGTCCGGAGGTCTGATATATGAGGACGACTGACCTCCTTGAAAGAGCAGGAATCCCAACAATCAACGAGATTGTTGTGCGGCAGTCAGGATGGCTGCTTGGAAGGCAGTCAACCTTCCAAATCCCCCTCAGTGATGTTCTCTGCACCTCGGTCTCCAGGACAAGAAGTGGAACGAGCGATCTCAGGAGACTAATTCTATGAGCTGCATTTCTGCGGTCAACATGGCAAAAACCTATATTTTTTATATTTACTTTTAGTAGCTCCAAATATTTATATATAATATATTATATATATATATATATTTATAGTATGTATGTATTATATATATCTATTATATATATATATATATATATATATAATATATATATATATATATTAGATATATATTAATTATATATATATATATATATTAATTTTTAAGTAGGGCTGCAAACTGCTGTTTGTTCAATTCTAGGCAAAAACGAGTTCAAATTGTTTTATACTTTTGGAATTGTTGTTCTCCTACCCTAGTCCCGAACGTTGAAAAAACAAAAATAACCTGAGATTCATCGTGGTATGGACAACAAGAAGAAATTATGTATCATTTTAGGCTTCTCACTATTTAATTACATAATCTCACCTCTAATTAGATTTGGAAATTATGATAAACCAAATATTCCTTCAAATGGTTAAATAAAACATAATCAAAAATAATTGGTTGAAGAAGTGATTATTTTATTCCTTTATCATAAAACCATTTTGTTGTTAGCCTCACTGAGCAGCAGTTGTTTGTTCGAAACAAGAAGATTATCAGTAAGATACAATACCCATATTTCCATGGCTATGCCTTAGATTAAGGAAAATCCCGAGAGTAAAAAACAAACTTCCACTTCCTCTTTTCAGACCACATGAATGCCTGTATCATATCAATGCTGTGATGTTTTGACAGGCGTCTCCAAACACAATGGATTTAATATAGTAGGTAGTTGAGCCACTCACAATTGTGATCCTTTTGACGTATTCTTGATCCTGAATCAGTTTTTTTTTTATGGTGATTTAGAAGATATAAGATAAATACATACAAACAGATAAGAGTCTGTCTGAGGTCAACTGGACATGGCATTCCCCTAAAGAACCTTGTCGGGAAGAAATGTTTGAGGAAAAATGGCACAATAAAATGGTTTCCACTGAAATTTGTAAAAATATATACTAATTTTCATAGGGAATTTACGGAAAGTAATTGGTCTAGAATTTATTACAGAATTAATTTTCTAAAACTACCAAATTCAAACATAAATTGTTGTTTACTTAGTTATGACGTCCACAATTTAGCAACTGAAGTAGTTTTTCTAAGCAAAGGTCTCAAAAGGAAAGAGATAACAGTAGTGTTATAGATATACTCAACTTCTTTCTTTGCTTTCTTAGTTGCATATAATATATATATAATATATATATATATGTGTGTGTGTGTGTGTATATATATACAGATGGGTTTAACGATATCCCAAGATGGCGTCATAAATTACTAGTTTATACATACGCGGTTAAGAGCTCTATTGGCACAAAAATTTATAAGTGATGGTTAATAGTAATTTTTTTTTGCCTATATGGTTCGATAGAATTGCATCCGATTGGATATAAATAAGCATTGTAGCATTAAAATTAGTCTATCGAACCTAGGATCTTATCAATCAGGTAGCACACCAATATGACCATCCCCTCTCGGAGATTCGAACCTGCACCCCCAACATTGAGAGTTGAACACGCCTTAACACGCACGGCTATCGCACCCCTTAATTTTTGAAATACATGTTCCAACGATTGCCGCCATTGACTGCCATTTGTTACCTCTAATTTGGAAAAAATACTCTTAAAAGTATCCCAATTTTGAAATGTTTTAAAGATAATGATCTAAGTCTTTATCCTCCCCACATCTCTCTCGAGTTGCCTAATCTTACCCTTGGTAAATACGCAGTCATAGATGAGTTTATTAGGGTAAATTTATTTGTCAATTGAATTGACCCAATATTAAATTAATTAGTAATATATTTTTGGTTATGCTTAAACCTATTATTTAGGCCTCTCATTTACATCCTTGCTACCATTTTTTTTACTACGCAGAAGATAGAAAGAGTTTGAAGATGATGTTTTTCACAGTAGAGGTTCAAAACATCAATTATTTGCTTTCTGAATCAATTAAAAACATCTAAATAGCCTATTTTTGCTAATTAGTTAGTTTAAAATTAAAATAAAGCATATAATAAACTTCACCTATCCTTATGATCTTGTAATGCTCTCCATTGCATTGATCCTTTTACTTTCTTTGCCACTAAAATATAGTGCAATTCATTTAAATAGTGACACATGGAATTATACAGCTCATTAGTTCGTTCTTATCCTTGTCGTGCCGTCGAACACACGAAATAAAACATCTAATACAATGTCATCAAAAACTTAAAATATTTATCTTATTTCTCTTTTTATGTTGAGGTGGGTGTTGGGTTTCATTCTGAATTATCTTTATTCTCGGCTATAATTTAATCCCAAATCAAATTGTTGTTGTGTAATTTATATTTATCATGTTAAATAGACTATTCATAGTGTTTTTGATTAATTGGTTTTAAAGTAGATTACAAGGTAATGTCATTTTGTTTTTAAAAAAGATTTATATTATTCAATGTTTATTTTTTTGCCTGTGAACTTTTTTTTAGAGATCTAAGTTTAAACTAAAATGTTTATATATTTATATATATTTCTACATTATATAAAAATTAAGTTTCTTTAAACAATCAAGATAATATAACTATCATATATGCTTTTGAACAACTATATAGATTTTTTTATCATCATATTTTCTTTTTTTATAAAATAGATAGCCTTAATGAGTCCTTCAGTAATGATATGAAATATAAGTACTTATAGAGGTTTTATCAGAAGACATTTTTGTAATTAATTTACCATTTTTATTGTCACTGTGATTTTTTTACCGTTTTTACCGCATTGTTTTTTACACAAAAAAATCCTTTTTAACGACTAGAATGTTTGTCTATTGAAATTGACTTTTATATTTTGCGATTTAATTTTAAACTAGAATGTTATTTATATATATGTAACTTCGCTGAATAAAATAAGGTCGAAAAAAAAAATATATATATATAAGTATATAATTAAATTAATTCCATCCTCTAAATCATCAAATATGGACCTAATAAGTATAAAAACTATTGACGTTTTACATCTTCTTTTTTTTCAACCAATCACGACCAATCACGTTGTTTTCATGGACAAAGCTATCATTGTCGAGAACAGAGTTGTCCTTACCATAAAATATACGGATTCAAAAAGAGAATAACCATATATAGAGTTCAATTCATGTCAGCGTCAAGAGATTACTACTCCTTACCATTCGTCTGAATACCTTCATTTTATGGAAATAGTTCATTAAGATGAAGCAGGGAAATAAGGAGTGCCAAATATGCTATAAATCATAATCAATATTTTAATTTGTGAGTTATTTCATTGAAAAAAAAATACGAAATATTCAATGAATATCACAAATACTGATTCAAAATAGTATGTTTTTACTTTAATATCGTTCAAGAATGGAATAAAGGTCCACAGTGCTTTCATATCCATCATGCCCCCCCCCCCTCCATAGTCAGTAGGCACTAATTAAACCCTGGTAAATTGAATTAAATACCCATTTATAACCACAGCTCCGTCCG
Source organism: Caligus rogercresseyi (assembly GCA_013387185.1). NCBI lineage: Eukaryota > Metazoa > Arthropoda > Copepoda > Siphonostomatoida > Caligidae > Caligus > Caligus rogercresseyi. The sequence continues at coordinate 5,735,997 of CP045890.1, read as the reverse complement.
ACTTAAATGGTCCTTCCTCTCAGAGGCTCACTAAAAAAATGCCCAAACCCCTCATTAATCATATATATATATATATAAATATATATTTCTCTCGCATAATGAGTGTCTGACTTGGGGGTAGGAGTTACCATATGACTCAGTCAAGCCTTGTTCCGTAAATGGTGATGTATGCACGAAATGGGGGGGGGGGCAGTCTTTGTGAAGATTGCCTTGAGGAGGATTCATTAGTTAAAGAAGGAGAGGTCAATCATATATTTAAAATAAAAAAATGATACAAAATATATATACTCTTTGGGGGGGGTCCCAAATATAAGTTGTTATCATTATTTACGAGTCTTGCAGTTCATGTATTAAAATCATATATAACATAGAGTGCCAAAAAGTATATTGTAACGCTGAAATTCGTCGTATGGTCTCCATAGTTTATAAAGACAGCGATATAAATAACTAAAGAGATAATGAGACTTCATATCTTACCCCCCCCCCCTCCCTATGAAATAAGGAGATTGAGGTCATCGCACTCTCTATTTATTGCAAATGAATACAAGAATGTATAAAATGTCGTCAAAAATTTAAAAATATTTTATCCTAGATCTCTTTTTATTTTAAGGGTGGGTTGTTGGGATTTATCCTGAATTATCTTTGGTCTGGGTTGTAAATTAACGCCCGAATTATATTATTGTCATGTCCTTTATACTTATTATTTTATAGTGTCGATTTATAATGTTTTGACTAATTTTTGTGTTTAATGTATTTTAATTTGATGTTTTATTGTATATTTCAAGAGTTTGTCCTTTTTTTTCAGCTTTGTTTTATATTATTCAGTTTTTGTTGCCTTTAAACTTTGTTACCTCCGCCGAAGGAGGTATTGTTTTCACTGGTGTTGGTTGTTTGTTGGTTGGTTGGTTGTTGGTTTGTTTGTCAGCAGGATAACTCAAAAAGTGTGGAACGGATTCGGATGAAACTTTGTGGAGTTGTTGGAAATGCCAAAAGGAACAAGTGATTAAATTTTGGCATCTCTGAGTGCTCCTTTAAGATGCAAAATGAGCTAAATACTACTAAATATTTCAAGTTAGCCTACTCTGCCAATAGATGTAGCTGTGCTGTGCTCTCCTCTTTGATGACGTCAGTTTCTTTTCCTTCCATGTACTTCTAGAGTGTAAACAATGGTATGTTTTGACATCTGCCCTGGCTTTTTCTCCTAAATAATTTTTTGGAGTGTGGGTTTTTTCCTCCTTTTTTCGGCCCAGAAACCGCAGGAATCAATGGGTAAGCCTCCAAGGGACTGCATGTCTTATGTATTTGATAGCCGGAAAAAAAATTATAACCGAAAAAAAATATATATATATATATATTTATTTATGTATATATTTCTTTTCATGTAATGTCTATAAGTCAATAAGTTTTCTTAAAAAATATGAATATATACATAGAGTCTCACTCTCTCTTTAGACATGTGTATTGTATGTCCTTTCAAACCATAGGGAGCAAATACGACGATAATCAAACCTACAATGATTTGCTTCGTTACTATTTATTCTCTATGATGAGAACCTACAAAAGCCTATTTCAATCTTACTATTATAATAAACAATAAAGGTATAATTTACAGATATACCGATCTAAGATAGAAAAGAAAAGCAGCTGTGTATAGAGATGTGGTAATTGAATTAAATCTCTATAGCAGAGGAAATTCGTCGAGGAAAAGCCTTCCCCTTCTTTTTATTTATGTATTTTAAAGCGCAAAGGCGGGAAACAAGTATAATCGTTTTTGAAGCTTTGCTTATAAATGGAGAAGGAAAGCGACATCAATTAGCTTTATTATGTATTAATATTTGTCATAACATAGTTGTGGCGAGTTATTATTCTGACATTACCAAAGAGGACTCTTTTGCTTTGATTGCACCCCTAGTTGAATATTGTAATTCAAATCATAAGCCATTTCTCATCTGCGGTGACTTTAATGCCAGAAGTACCCTGTGGAGAGACAAATTAACAAACCCACGCGGTGAGAACTGGAAGAATTCACGGCCAACTTTAATCTTAGTCTTCAGAATGTGGGATGTATCTCTACATTCGTCGGTGGAATGGGAGAATCAATCATTGATCTGACTCTCACAAATCCATGAAGTCAGTCCCTTGTTTCATCATGGAAAACGATTGACGACTTCTCAGGTTCAGATCACAGATTTTGTGTATTTCATGTCAATGCAGCAAGATACCTCACAGATGACATTAATTACCGGAGCGTCAATTGGGTTTCCTTCAGAGATCATTTATCATCATCACAACCAAGTAGACAGTTTCGTTATCTATGTGATAATGACATTGACATAGAAGCCAATAACATAGCAACAGAGCTACGGGGGCATTAAAGAGCTCTTGCAATGTTAGATCTGGAATATTAAGGAAGGCAAATCCCTGGTGGAATGATGATCTCCGGATGCAAAGACGCAGGGTTAAATACCTCGAGCGGAAGGGTAGATCATGCCTCTACAAAGCCGAGAAACAATTATATAAGAAAATGATTATTAAGGCGAAAAGGGAGGCCTTCAGAGAGTGGGTGACATCTTTAGAAGGACCAAAGGACATCTCCCGACTTATGAAATCACGAGCTAATCACACAAATGTTCGTGTAGGTATCATGGACAACAAAGATAACGAAAAGGACAGTCTGAAACTTTTACTTGATGAGCACTTCCCTGAATCCATTGAAAATGATCCAGCTGGCAGTGCACAGCAATCAAGCTTTCAAATCACAGAGCCGCTGGAAGATTACTTCAATGCTGAATCCGTCAAATGTGCAATAAAAAGTCTGAAATCAAACAAAAAGCCGGTCCTGATCAAATACCTGCCCAAGCATATAAACATGTACCTGACTGTATTGTGAGCCGCTTAGTTACACTTTAAAATGCTGTTTTTAGTACAGGATACACTCCTAAAATTTGGAGGGAGTCAAAAGTAATATTTATCCTAAGCAGGGTAAAACCAACTATAGTGAACCAAGGGCCTTCAGGCCAATTACTCTTACAAACGTGTCTCTGAAAATACTCGAACGAATGGTTCAATGGAAAATCTTCGAAAAATGTGATTGGTATCTGGACAACCAGTATGCGTTTACCAAAGGAAGTCTATAGACACTGCAATAAGTAGGCTTGTGGACTGCTGTGAAAGTAGTTACTATTCAAAAGAAGAGGCCCTTGTTGTATTTCTTGACATTGAGGGTGCCTTTGATAGGGTAACCTTCGATCACATAATGGACGCCATGACCAAATTTAGGACTGACCATAGAATAATTCTGTGGTATAAAAATCTACTACGAAACAGAATTGTAACTGCAAGACTTGGCAGTGAAGAACTGTCCGTGATACCCACGAGAGGCTGCCCTCAGGGAAGTATCCTTTCCCCGCTGGCTTGGAATCTTGCCTTCCAGGAAGCAGTAGATCTAATTGTAAACCTATACATAAAGTGGCCTACGCGGATGATCTTGCTCTTTGTGTGAGAGGCATTGACCGAGCAACTCTATTTAGTATAATGCAAGAAGCTCTTGACAAACGACTGCAATGGGCTGAAAATAGGAATACCACTCTCTGCAGCAATAAGACCAAGTTAATGTTGTTTTCTAGGAAGAAAAACGGGACGCACAAGTCTCTCTATTTGGGCGACTCCATAATTGAAAGAGTGAGAACCTTCAAATACCTGGGACTAGTTTTAGATGACAAAATGAGATGGAATGACCACATTAAATATGTTACTTCTAAAGCCAAAAGAAGTCTCTTCGCCCTGAAAAGATTTGTGGGAGCGGACTGGGGCCTAAGTCCTGTAAAATCCAAATGGATCTACGAAACTTATGTGAGAGCACTGGTGAGTATGGAGCGGAAGTCTTTGCACCTAGACTTCAAGTAAATCAGTCGATGAGGACAGCTCTTCGTAAATTACAGAGACTGGGTCTCATGTCGATCACAGGGGCAATGCGTTCGACCCCAACAAGTACCTTGGAGGTGTTATGTGGTTTGTTACCACTTCATCTCTATATAATGGAGCGCGCCTGCATAGCTAGACTCCACACAAAAGAAGACAACAAACAATCGTGGTCCGACCATTCTGCTAAGGGACATGTTCGATGGTTGGACAACTATATACGAACAAAAAATGTTCCAACATTTTACAAGAGTTCAACGTTGTGGACAAATGAACGGGGATACAGAGTGGCACGGGAATGGAGCTTAAAGGACTTCGATTTAATTGGCTATAGGGATGGCTCCAAAATTAACGGTCAAACCGGCGCGGGATGGGTCATAACGAAGGATGAATTGGCCATAGAGGAAGCTCCCTCAGGCTTGATGACAAAACAGTGTATTCCAAGCCGAAATAGAGGCGATTCGGAATTTAGTTAGTGGGCTGCTATTAGATAAAACGAAGGATAAGAATATTCTTGTCCTTTCGGATAGTCTCTCGGCCATCAACAGTCTAGACACACATCCGGGGATCTTCTAACGGCAGAAGTGTTAAACTGCAAGCAGGCCCTGGATTGTAGCAATTGCGATATTACCATTGGGTGGGTGAGAGGTCATAATGACACCACCGGAAATGAATATGCAGATGTTCTAGCTAAAGCAGGTGCCCATTAGGGTAATAATTTTTTGACTTTTTTTCACAAAATGATTATCTGTAGCACGAATGAATGATGAACTTTTGCTTATAATAGCCTAAAATGACCTTTATTTCATTGAACTAACAAAAAGATCATGCACAAAGCACTTTGAAAATTCACCCTTAACGTAAATGAGGGCTAAATTCGATAACGATAAGGAAACATTTACAAAGTGTCTCTAATGAATTAACCGGGTTGAATAATCTGAAACCAGTTGAACACGATGTGCTGGCTGGTGGAAGCTTAAAAGGGGCAAACCTCACGTGAGATTTTAGAATATTCTACCCCTTTGCTTGACCTTCTAAAGTGTTCATCGCCAAAGAACGGAAAGAGAAGGTCGGTCTGATTGCTGTGGAGCCGAAAGCTTATGGAGGACGACATTGAATTCCCGCCTGTATCTGATCAAGCCATCCGTACAAACTAGAAAAGCTCCTGCAAGAGTATGACCATTGCAGGAAAAGAAAAAGCAAACTTTGATTCATGAATGAACTGTTCGATGTGACCAAGGTGAAAGGCCAATGGCTTTGCAAAGAGGATAATAACCTCTACGAACTGCAAATGCAGAGCAAAGGCCAGGTTGGTTATTCTACTGGCAACGTGCCAGTGCCCAGACCATCCACCCATTCAAGCGAAGGAATACATTGGAAGTGGATGTGTCCAATTCAGCAACTGAGTCTAGCTCAGTAGCATTAGATTCTTCTGAAACAGGTACGGACTCATGTGACACTAGTGAAGACAGTTTATCAGTTGTCAGCACCATGTGCTCGATCGCATCCTCCGTATTGCCATGGACGATGAGCTCCATGACTCAACCAAATCCCCAGATATTGAGTACTTCTTTGTGAAGGACTTGGTGCGCATGTATGACCAATTGAAGGCAGCTTTCAGCTATGGAAAAGCTGAGATCAAGGAAACATGCGGTTGGAGAGACGACATGAAATTTCTGTATCACCTTACTCATGTCTTCCGACACTTCACTGAGAAAGATGAGGTCCCTTTTGTTAATTTTCAGCAGATTCCTACATCAGCAATGCATGTTGGAACTTTCGTGCCATTCTAGCCCTCCTTGCATTCATTCTGATGCCTGAAACTCAAAACCAGGCTGCGTAAAATCTGTCATTTATTTCTTACTCATGGCCGGCCATTGGTTTAGCAACCAATTGTTCCGCGATGAGGATTTCGAAGAAATATCATCTGCTCTGGATGGATACCCAAAAGGTCTCAAATGCTTAGAAACCCACTGGAAAATAGATGAATCGCCCATCAATATTGCCCGAAGCAACCAATGCTGCGAGCGTGCGATCAAAGTTATGCAGGACTTGAACGAGTCCTGCCACAACAAGGACAACCTCCCCCTGAGATTCGCCCTTTCCAATGACATTAATGTGACCAATTGACCAATGTTTCATGTCCCTTTATACTGCTATACAATAGTATACATATCATTCTTTAAAGTTTTTGTTTAAACTGGAATATGTTTCATTTGACTTCAAGAACTGGCCAAAAAACTCTTAATTAAATTATTTAAAATAATTTTGTGCGTGAGGTTTTTTCATCAAATAAACTTAAAAAATTGATTTTATTTAATCTTTCATAAAAGTTCACACAGGAATATGAGGTTGTAAAAAAGTTATCACCCTAGTGCCCATACGGGCATTGCAGTTTCAGTGTCCACGTCAATTGGTCAAGCCAAGGGTGCTCTAAGGGAGGCATCCATGTCCATGTGGAAGGCCAATTGGCTGAAGATGAGTTCCTGCAGGCAGACAAAACATTTCATTTCCGAGCCCTATCTTGGGAATAAAAATGTACCATTATAGGAGGGCTTCTATGACCCGAATTGTCTCCATGGCCAGTGGCCACATTAAAAAAATGGACATCTTCACCGAATGGGAAGGTCGAAAACTCCACTCTGCGAGGATGAAGATGAAACTCCAATTAATCTCATCTACGATTGTCACGGACACGGATTGGAATGGACAACAATATTGGAAACCAGAGAGAGGAAGAAGACGCTGGAGGAATTTCTTTTAAATAATTACAATGATTTGTCCAAATTTAATTTGTTTAAAATAATATTAGTAGTTTCCTAGACAGTTCACGATCGGCTGATACCGGATTAAGTTCCGGTGTGGTGGGGCTGATCTAGGAGCTAAACAAACAAACAAACATTTGTCATAATGTATTGCTTGAGTTCTTCTGTCTGGAGGATGATATTGTTAGGGATTTAGCCTCTTGTTCTTGGAGTTACTTATTCAAAAGAACTCCTGGACTAGAGGAACTTATCCAGGGAATGACGTGTTATTCTAGAAGATGGTTCAATGCACCTCTCCTCGTTGCTATTTTTAAATACTTCTTCTCAATTAACATTGTTTCTGTAGCATTTTGTGGTCGGTGAGATATATATATATATATATATACCTATATATATATGATAATTACCATACATTACTGAACAGCTGTTTTTTCTATTTCTATCTACGTTTTGTACAACAACAAATACGTCAGAACCATGATAAAAATGATCTATGATTCAAAATTTTACCGCGCAACATCGCTAAAGTTCTAACAAAATTAATCTTATTTTAAGGGAACAACAAGTTCGATATTATTAAAATCATTTGATATCACGACCACTGTAAATACAATATACCATAAGAGCATGCTTTAAACAAAAAATATATTTTCCATTAATGGTCATTTGCTCAGTCATTCCTTTGATGGTGAAGGCAGGTTATTTGCATATTTTTAACATATATAAATATATATGTATGTTGTATGTGTAAGTCTTTGAATAGGCGCAGAGCAACAAAGAAAACCGCAAGCCACGAAAGACCTTGAAAATAAAGGCAAAATATTATATCTTGGACGCTTTTGTTGTTGAATTTGTAGCTACTGCAATTCCTGCAATGTCATTCTCTACAATTTTTCCTAAAAATGGGTTAAAAAGAAGGTGTGCTTAAACTTTTAATCTGACGAAATAGAATTTAATGTTTATTTATTATTGATGAAATAATAAATTACGTATTTTTTCCTTATCGTTTAGTATAGTGATAGGAATATATTTAATTTTATTTAATATAACAATATATATATATATATTTGATATATAAATAATATATATATGATATATTTAAATAATAATATATATATATTAATATATAAATATATATATATATTTAATATATAAATATATATATATATATATATTATTTTATGTATAAATATATTTAATTACAACAGATAAAGGGATAAAGTTTCATATAAACAAAACATATACAAACACAACTCAAATATATGTTTTTCCATGTTTTATTTCGGCCACTAAAAATATTTAACTGATCGTTCTGTAGATCTATACTCACATATCTCCTCATTTGTTTTGTGGTCTCAATTCCTGACATATGCATAAATAATGATACCCTCAATTGTATATATAAAGCAACAAAAAAGATGAAATGTTATATTTTGTTTACTGTATGACCATAAAGGTGCAATTTCCTAATTAAACAAATTGGCAAGTAACCAAATAGCCTAAAAATAAGTAAATATATACATTACTGTCTCAATAGGGGTTTGTTCAGAAGCAACGGGAAATATGAAGAGGTGTCTATGTACATACAATATATATGTATAAAACACATTTTATTTATATTTAAAAGTCTAGGCTTGTTTAAAGAGGAAGTCATAAGGGAAAAAATCAGTAGCTTTGTCACGTTATTATATAAAACCCGGTTTTTGTTTGTCAGAAACATTTTCTCACTCACTCAAAAAAGGCTCGACGAAAGTTTGTATCTTATTCATTGTTCTTATTAAATCATGTAATATGTTTTTATGGATTATACTGTGATCCAGACGTTTCTCTTTATATTCTTTTGTTCCAAAGTAACAAGTATTTATTTTATTAAAAATATTTCAGTTTTATAGTTTATATATATATATCAGAGCTGCGACTACCGAATGCAAATCGATATTCGGTACTACCAACGGTAGATTTCAAATTCTGATTATAGAATATACGGTAGAAACTACCAAATACCGTACCGATTGACAATCGGTACGGTATTTGTACTAAGTACTAAAGTAAAAGTGGAAGCGCTCACTTGTGTGAAGAACTTGAACTTTGCAAAATAAATAAACAACTATGTAGCTCCAATGGACAACTTATAGTAGTATAGAGCAGATACATAAATATACATTCAATATAAGCAAACATTTTGCATTGATTACTAGAGTACCTGAAAATGCATTTAATATCGTACAATAAGAGATAGTAAATGAAATAAATTATATAGCCTTCCATATCCTACAAACTCCTAGTACATATATATTTTGTCTAAGATTAGTATGTACTAAATTCAAATGATCTCTATTAAATTGTATATACTTAATTGTGCTTTGCTATAAATTGTCCGATATTAAATGCATATGAAGTCACAATGTAAGACATCTAGTTTACATCTAATGATATGATTCCTATAAAAGAAGAAAAGACATGTTAATTGTCCAGAAAACTAAAGAATTTGAACCAAATATGTCATCTGTATATATGAATAAATATAAGTACATTTATCCCAGTCATGTATCCACTTCAATAGAATAAGTAAATATAAATAATAAAAGAATCGCCATAGGCAAGAAGACTGGCCTTAAATTTTATATTGCCTACGTGATACTTCATGCTTTAGACAGTAATGGAAGCATTCAACAGCACCAAGCCTTAAAAAAATATATCTATACAACTATATGATAGTATTTCCGATCTAAATTACCAGATGTATCTCCTCTTTGGAACTGAATATATAATGATGCATCAGAGAAAGATATAAAAATGGATGGATCGTAATCCTTTGGGCAATCATAGAAGCAACGTATTATCTTTTATTTGTTTTACCTTTTTTGTTTTTCATTCTTTTGATATGAAAATATAAAAAACACGAAATGCATAAAAATACTATTACATAACTTATTACCAATCTTAGTACTCGTGTCTACGTGACAAGTAAAGAATGCGCCCAGAAAGGAATCCTCATGAGACTGGCGAACTTCATGGCCGTCGTCAACCATACTTTTTATCTACGATGGCAAATCGTTCCTGCCCTGCAATATAAGGCTTCCATATCTCCTATAATTGCAGAAAAGGCTATGTTGGAGGAAGATGTTTGCCTCCTCAAACTTTTCAATCGACGCTAATTTTCAATACTAAAAAGACCTAACAAAGCAACTGAGGGAGGTCTAGCTCTCTTTGATCTTAAAAGAAGACAATGACTCCTAAATAGATCACTACTGACTGATACCGGATTGAGACTCGGTGAAGTGGGTGTATTCTAAGAGTTAAAGAAACCAAAATTGTTATTGCCAGAAAAATTTATTGATATTTACAAACAATGTTATCAAATTTAACATATTTACGTATTTTTATTTAAGTTTTTATAATACTTTTAAAACATCAGCACCAACCCATGGTTTATTTTTGTATTGAGCTAAATGTTACCATACGCCTAAAATAAAAGTTATATAGTTAGCTGGCTTACAATTGGAACTGGGACGTCATAACATCTTGGCTTTATATTATTAATATTCGCAAATGACGAGACCTATTGCGTAATAACTTTGAAGAGGACTTTGTCCACAAAAACAATATGAGTCCTTAAGTAGCAATGGTAGATGGACTGAACTATTTACCGATCCAGCTGATTTAACGTGTATAAGCTTATATTTAGCGAGGGGTTGGGGGGGAGGGGCAATGTTTGGGTAGCCGAAAAACAATATGAACTAGAGGCATATATACACTCAGAGAGTGCAAGCCTCCGCCGTCACAGGGCCCTTATGAGCCTTCCGAGGTGGATTTTTCACGACTGGGGCAGCGTAGAGGGACTGGGGAGGGTTCCCCTCGACGGAAATCCGAGAGGAAGACGCTCCCGGCACCCGATTCACAGCACAGCGACATCTATTGGCAGAGTAGGCTAACTTGAAATATTTATTAGTATATTTAAATCACTTTGCATCTTAAAAAGCACCCAAGATGCCAAAATATAATCACTTGTTCCTTTTGACATTTCCAACAACTCCACAAATTTTCATCCGAATCCGTTCCGTACATTTTGAGTTATCCTGCTTACAAAAAAAAACCAAAACCAGCGCCAGTGAAAACAATACCTCCTTCGGCGGAGGTAATGAAGTGTTGTTTGCCTTCTGATTAGTTCTACCAATGTCCTTTAAATGAAATCAGAGATGGTTATCTAAAGATATAGTTTTTTTACTCCTCTGTACTTGGTTGTGAGAGTCGTTATCTAAATTAGGTATCATGATGAGAGATAAAAAATTATTATTATTAATCAAAAAACAAATATTTAAAATTTCATATCTAACTCCTGTCGAGCAAAAAGATTTTAATAAATATGAAACATTTAAATGGAAATTATAGCATGTTCTTCTTATATATTGAAACTACAGATAATCTATATTTCAATATTAGTTTTTGAAATATCTTCAAAAGAAAATTTTATTAGTATTTTTTGTTGTTGGATAAGGAAAGGTTCATAAGATATAAAGACCGAGGTTGATGGTCCTGAAATAAGGTTATAACAAAAACTATTAATTATAAATAGAATATTAATGTTGGTGGTCTGAGAACGTTTATTGATTTTAGTTAGAGATTTTGATAGTGATTAGGCCTATTATATATTTATTGTATATGTAAGCTAATGATAATTATATATTTTTGTAAATGATAAAAATCCAAATCATCAAAATAATCTTTTGAAAACCTACCATTTTCAAACATTTCATATAGTAATTAATATTTTGTCAAGCATTATGCTTTGCATTTTAAATATTTCATATGCTTCATTGTGCAATATCCCTCTCAAAATTATCGCATGTTGATCAATATAAGTAATTAAATACAGAATAGCAACAAACACTTTGTGTTTTGAAGTATTTATGGCAAGACTCGTGAGGAAGCGTTGTGTTCTTTTGCAAAGAAAAAAATGAAACGAGCAAGCACTTTCTCTTGAGTGTAACACATTAAAAGAAATATGGGATATGGTTGTTCAAAAATTTATATGAAGTTTGGCCATGTTTTAACCAAGAAAGGAATTTGTTTTATTTACAATGGCCCTGATAGCACAGAAATAAATTTTATTGTAACTAAAATACAGATTTTACTTTATAAATAAGAGCACAAAATCCCCCCTATCGAAAAATGTTTTAAATATGTAAATAGAATTGTTGGTGAGTTTTGATTTTGTTTTGTTTAATATTAGTTGTGTAAAATTTATGTTTGTACATGTAATGATGAGGGTTTTTTAATGTTTGGTAACATTCAAAAATAAATGTTGTACGAAAGTACAAAAAAAAAATATATATATATAAGTAATTAGATTTGTTGAACAATAGGTCGCTGCCGTCTACCAATTTCTTATTCAGGAGTCTTAAGTCTGATTTATATATATAATATATATCATAGTATCGTGTTATATAGTTCAGGCCCATTCTAAGTATGTAGTGTTCATATGAAGACGTGTAGATGGCGCTGTCATCAACAAGTCCCCAAAAATAAATTGCTTGATTGATATGTTAATAAATGAGTTTAATACTTCTGATAAATTATGTGCTTATACATCCTAACTCTGCATTAACGTACAATGTCACTCTATGTTTGAAGAAATGAGTATATTCAAAACACAACTTCGGGAAGGTAAGACCATATTTTATGTGCAGGGTTTTTTCGAAGATTCGTTACCTTTTGTAATTGTTTAAAGTTAATTTGTAACACCATCAAACAATGAGTCATGCCACTTACACTACTATTCACAAACACCAAGAAAATAAACTATGTATTGTCCCAATGAAATATTTAGATCTATTATCTATGTAACCAAATGGACAAATAACGAATACAGTATGCATTAATTGACCATCCCTAATCATAAAGGTATTGGTTGTTCAAATATACTTAGTCTATGATCATATTTTAACAATCCCATCGAGGATGATGCTAAATCGTACAGTGAAGTTTCAAGACATGTTTCAACGATAACCATGCGAACGAAACGAATATTTAATAGTATTTAAATGACCATATGATAAAATTAAAGGACTATATAAAAAATAAAGTTTTTGCAATCTGTCACTCCCTTTTTAAAGGTTATGAATAATGAATAAAAAGTAAACATGCTCCCTATTAAGTACCGATCAATTTAATTTTCGTATATATTCTTTATATTACTTTATCCTTCCAGTTTGGTTTAAAGTCAATAAAATATAACGTTTTTTTCTTTATGCTTCTTGCACTTTATAGGGGCCATAAATTTAATTCATTAATTATTCATGCATATTCCATCATAAACACTGATGTTGTATTTTTTTAAATATTTCTGAATGAGTTGTAATGGACATATTGGAAGGCCCTTTAACTAGTTTTGGTTTCCTAATTAATATAAAAACTAGAACTTGGATCGAAAGTCGTTTTGATGCGGGGGTTTCCTCTTAAATTGATTTTTAAAAATGACCTCATGAAGATCAGAAACGCTTGAAGCCACGAAGGGACAAGATATCTGCTAGGGAACTTTACTTTTGGAAGCAGGACTTCGCGCACAACACCAATACGATCCAGAAATGAGTAGTTAAGTATGTACGGACATTATGGGGTTCACAGACGTTGATCTTTAACTCAACTGATTTAAGCCTTCTGGCTTTATACGTCAAGGGAGAGTTGAGGAGGCACGACAATGGCTTTGTCCACTCCCATGTCAAATCGCTTAAGGCTTTTTTTATTCCAGTTCTCAACAAATGCCAAAGTAATTGTGATAAGTACATAAATAGATATTATAATCTAAAATTAATACAATGGCAGAAGACCAACACAACAAATATATTAAAAAGGCAATCATAACATTATTTAAAAATCAAAATAAAAGCATGGTTACAAAATCAAACATTTAAAATACAAATATACATCACATTAAAAATTGAAGTTACACAATTATTTAAAATGCTTTAAAACCTAACAAGTTTGAGGTGGTGTGTAGAGATCGATTGGAAATATTTGATTTGATCCGAAGCCAAGGTCCAGTTGTTGCCAGAAGCATCATGAATGCGGGTCGAAAAAGCAGCGTATCTTGCGACGGCTACTAAAATTATTCCACGTAATTCTGTCGGCAGCAAAAGTTCCCGTGAGGTCAGCTTTTTTGCCACCAAGGCTTTCGAATTCAATATAGCGAATTCGATTGCTTTTCACCTTGCTGATGTAGACTTTAGTCTCCCTTTGGATCCAAAGAGAATATAGGCCTGTACATAATTGTTCACGCACTTCTCCATTCCTCTCACATTCAAGGCAACGAATTTCTTTAAAACCGATATCATGGGACAGTCCATGAAAGCGTGGATGGTGTCGTTGTTGATCCTGACACAATCCTTAAATGGTTCTTAAAATCTGATCAAGTCTACAGAAATTTGTAGTTGCGCTGTGAACTTTGTTTCATCATGGATATTTTTTAGAGAAACCAATATTCTTTTTCCAGTTTTCAGGAAGCTTCAGAAGTTTCATATATTTGAGGCAAATTATATTAATTTTTTTGGTATCAGGATAATAAGGACCTATCATTTTCAGGTGCAAGGCTTTAAGGGTAAGTGTTTATTAGTAGACCGTTTTGGGCGAAACGAAATCTTCAGTCATGAAGAATAGATCCGTCATCCGCACTGTGGAGAGTGAAATGACGCTCTTTAATTACCCATTCTTCAAGTTCTTCAGGCTTTCCTAAAGTTTTAAAGAAATATCTTTTTAGATAGTTTTGCCGTATTATATCTATGATAGAATCGCCCTCAAATGATGGGACATTCCTCCAAAGAATTCTCTGTAGGCATCCTCAAACAGCTGAAATATTTGACAACACAGAATTAGTTAGATCCGAGCCAAACAGAAGCCACCATGATATTTCATGGTGAGTAACTGATCTTCTCACTCCAAAGACGGACGGTTGAATATATCAATAATTATTTTATTGTATATTTTGTATATCCGATCCAGCTGATCAGTCAAATTGTCAGACATAGTTTACTATTTTGAGAATGCCTTTGCGGGCGACTCAAGTAGTCTACGAGGGCGCCATGGCGCCCGCGGGCGACGTGTTGGTGACCCCTGTTCTTGAGACTAAGTTAAAACTCTTCTTTTTTTCTAGATCCAGTAAAGAAATGGTAGAATTGTTGGGTAAGCAAAAAGAACAATCTTTAAAACAAGTAGCAGAGACCAAAGATTTGACATCCTGAAGACATATACAATATCAGCATTTGAAGGATAGGAGATGGTTTACTAAGGCATGCCTTCTCCTTCTGTCTCTTCCTCCCTTTGGTTTAGGGAGATTATTTCCTTGATTCCCATATTACAAGACATTTTTCCTCAATGGGCCCGGAAAAGAAGTCTGTGATCTTGGATTGCAAAGTGGAACTATTTATGATGTTTTGGAGGGTTTGAAATATTCTCAGGTGACTACTTATATCTTTGGCTGCTTAGTGGGTTAAACTTTTCTCAGTAATCTTTGCCTCCAATAAAGTTTAGTTATACCTTCGATTGTTTAGGGGGGCGGGGTGATGCTTTATCAGGGGAATCATTCAAGTCGGGCTTGCTCCTTTTCCCAGTTGAATTAGAGCGAATGCAGCTTTCCAAAATTAAGTTTGGTTCCAAAAAATTATTATTTTTTATTAGATGAGCAGAAATAATGGCATATCCCTCATTAGTAGCTTGCCTTAGAATTAATGAAATGTTCACAGCGACCCCATTGTTTCTGAAACAATGTCCAAGGATGGTGTCTCCCATGAGTGTCTGTAGATACTACTTCAACTTCCGGAACAATTTCCAAAGGGGTTCCCTCACTCTGAAGGGCTGTAGTTACTTCCTTTTCTTCACAAGAAATATTTAAATCAACTTGTTCTATATCAGCAACCGATCCTATCGTTTAATATTCAGTGAAAAGATAATTCTTTGGGTTTTCAATTATTTGCTCATTACTATTCGCACTATTTTCATGCAGGCGAGAATCTCTCGGTGATCTGA
>CP045890.1:5664697-5720190 GCA_013387185.1 Caligus rogercresseyi | reverse complement strand
AAACATTTTTTATTAAGTGCATATATGTAGTAGAAATTTTAGAATGTCTAAAATTATTATTTCATGATTTTTTTAAATATACAATTGCGGAATAAATGTTTTATTTATTTTTATATTGGACCGTACCAATAAGAGATTAATTTTATGACCTCTAAACTCAATATTTGATTATAATTGAGACCTACTCAAGTTCCTTTACCTAATATTTTTACTTCTCTTTTTGATTATATTGTTAACAACAAGCCGTTTTAATGTATTTTTGTGATATTCGATGATTTAATATTATATGACTAAAGTTGTACCTCGATACAAAAAAAAAACCAGATTAACAAATTTTCATTCTAGCTGTCGAGCCACAAAAAATTGTGAAGTCAAAACCTTTTACTCCTGCATTAGTTCTCTCTCTTTTCTCTCTCCTTCTGTGTTTGTTTCGACTCCACCTCAATTTGAGCCTGTTGAGTAATTGCTTTAAATGTTTTAATAAATCCGACTTGGACATGAGTGCTTTATCATAATTTAACAGCCCATAATTAAAGATGGGCTTCTCCTCCTCTTCATTTATTCGTATTCCACACCACAGTCATCATCAGAGCCCTGTGCCCATTATTCCTCCTCCTTCCTCTAACAAAGGATGAAGTTTGCCCCTAGGATGGTGAGCAAAGTACTCTGACTCTGCATCTCGAAAACATATTATTTACTTGTTGTAAGGAGTTTTGTGTCAATCCTTATCTAAGGCCGAGGACTGCAGTCCGATCCGTCCAGTTCTTTTTTTGAAATTCCTTAAAAACGGAAAATCTGTTATTTTATGACGTCATAACCCACGCCATGTTGTCAACATCTCTTAATTCTGCGAAAAGGAAAATCCTTTATATGAGGAAAGTAATATCTTCAATGAGCATTGACAAATATAATATTTTGTACTTATGTTATTAATAAGTATTAAATATTGATTACAACAATAATTTGTCGATGCTTAATGACAATATTTAAAACTAGAGGCATATATACACTCAGAGAGTGCAAACCTCTGCCGTCACGGGTCCTATGAGCCTTCCGAGGCGGATTTTTCACGACTGGGGCGGCGTAGAGGGACGGGGAGGGTTCCCCTCGACGGAAATTCCGAGAGGAAGACGCTCCCGGCACCCGATTTCACAGCACAGCGACATCTTTTGGCAGAGTAGGCTAACTTGAAATATTTATTAGTATTTAGCTCATTTTGCATCTTAATTCTGCACTCAGAGATGCCAAATGTAATCACTTGTTCCTTTTGGCACTTCTAACAACTCCACAAAGTTTCATCCGAATCCGTCGGTACTTTTTGAGTTATCCTGCTGACAAACAAACCAACAAACTAACAAACCAACAAACAAACAAACCAACAAACCACGCCATTGAAACAATACCTCCTTCGGCGGAGGTAAAAATTGTCTATAGCGGTTGAAATTGACGGGTTGTGATGATTATTTGTATAGATGCATTAAATGAGTAATGACCAACGATCGTATACAGAAGAGCCTATATTGTCAAAAAATGTTTCCACATTGTCTAATATACATATTACTAAACCTTTTGTTGCTATTGAATTAACGCTAATGTATACATATAATGATAGAATTAAAACGGTTTAAATAAATACTTTTTCAACATTTTATAGAAAATAGGATATTTAATGATGTATTGAAACCCCATTTAAGTCAATTCCTCATTATATCTGACAAACCTATCTTGAGCAGTCCCTCAAGGGACCCAAAAAGTGACCGTTAGAGACAGGTGACTGCTAATCACAGAATGTTTTAATACTATCTTCTACAATTGGGGCATTTGGATCCGGCTATGGACGGATAGCTATTAAAGATAGATGATTGCAAATACAGATTTAACTATATATATATATAAGAAGTGGCCAGATATTAGAACCATGACTTGACGCACCCATAGCTTTATAAAAATATTTTGTTGTTTATGTTAATGATAAGAATACATAAGTTATATAAATATATATATTTACGACAAATTTTGTTTTAGGTAAGCAGTGACCTCAAGGCAAATAATCTACTCACACACACACGCACAACGGATGAGTAGATAGTTAGTAAGGTAGGCCAAGCATCAATGTCCTTGATCAGGCAAATGTGTTCTCATGGGATCCTTTGACCCTCAGACCACAAATATTTTCCTTATAGTCAG
Organism: Caligus rogercresseyi; assembly: GCA_013387185.1. Lineage (NCBI taxonomy): Eukaryota > Metazoa > Arthropoda > Copepoda > Siphonostomatoida > Caligidae > Caligus > Caligus rogercresseyi. Next base: position 5,718,003 of record CP045890.1, on the reverse strand, counting down.
GGCAATAAATAATTGGGATCTGACATTTGACCAAGTTCATAAATAGGGTTTTTTGGTTACTATTTTTTTGATATTTTTTATTTACATGGTTGGTATTAGGCCTCCTCTTCGTTTGTCTCCATGAGATTTTTATTATTATTATTATTTACAAATTACTTGCCATTTTTGTTGTTTATTTAATGATGCATTGGTATTATGTGAATATACAGAAATAATAACCATTTGGGTTCAACTTATGTAAAGATTCTTATAGCCTCTTAGTTCTTATTAAAAAGATAATTTATTGAAAAAAGTACAATGACTTTGACAGAGCGTTTATATTATTATAAGTCCTTCACCATATACATTCGTAGTTATATTTTATGGCGTCATCATTATTCTATGTGATGCGCATGAATACTTTGTTGTTCATATTATATTATTACAATTATATAAATCAGTTATTCATTTCTAATTTTGTTTATTCACATAATAATTTATATACATGTTAATATAAATGTTATATAAAGTCACAAAAGCTTCAATATTGAATAATATAATCTTAAGGAGAGTCAATTATTGATACAAATTGGTCTCACTAAGTCATTGGTGATGTTCTACGAAGTGTTTCCTTCTATTGTATGCGCCTTTAACTACAAATATTTAGGTTGTGTTTTTATTACATTGCTTTTTATCCTCATCTAAAGTCAACGTTTTTTTGTTAAATTATAATAGAGTTCTTAAGAACTCTGAACATATAAAGTCCCTGCAACTGACATTGAAGCAGGAAGTCTTACTCCCATAAGGTTTTATTGCCTCAATTATTTTATGATATGACTCTATTATTAGTATTTTTTTCAGACATGCATTTCATTGTGAAGTCATGTCTTTTTTTTGGAAATTGGCAAAAGGATCTATGATTTACCTTACATAGTGTACACCTTATTCATATAAAAGTTATAAAAAACAACGAACTTTTATCGGGTTTAATAAACGTTAACTCATTCATTTTTTAAACAAAAGCAGCATGGCTGAAAACCTGATACGGTTCGAATTGAAAGGGTAACTGCCATAGAGAATATAGAGTGACGAATCACTGTTTGGTAGCGCTGAATATCGGGGTATTTATTAGACCTCCGTTGTTGGGGAAAAGACAGCGACAGAAAGAACTAAGGAACGATGCAGACTTCATATTTATTATTATATAATATGGATTTGACATCCTTATTTCATTGAGAAAATTTATATATATATGAAGTCACACTCTCTCCTTAGTTATGTATATCGTTGTTTTTCCTTAACAATGAAGAGCGAATAATACCTCAATATTCAACGCTACCCTACGTTCCTTCGGTACTCTATATTTTCTATGGTATCTGAAGATCGGCATACGGAAGAAAAATCATATTTGAATACTTTTTTCGCCATTTTTATTCTAGAAAAAATTAACTTGCTCACGTTGAATACTTTTTTCTTTGAAATACTCCTTTCATTTACTAGAATACTGTGACCTTATTAGAACATATTAGTTTGATTTTAGATAAGATTGAATGTAGATTGTTTTATCTTTTTAAACATTAAATATATATATATATATATGGAAGACTAGTAATTGTCACAAGTGGTACTCTCAATAAATGAAAGGCTTCGTGATTTATGTTTCAATATTTATCCCTATTTATTTATTTCATCTCTATGTACGTAAATACAGATATAAAATGTTATTTAAATGGTTATATAAATGGCATTCTTATGTTTCAATGCTTGAACAAAACTATAAAGTCACAGGTAATTATTTTCCTCATTCATTGCTTGGGTCAAGAGTCTCTTGAGGGCTAACCGGAAAAGCTATGAATGTCTCATATGGGACTTGAGAAAACGAATGCCTAGATAGAATAATACGTTTGACACATCTGCCTTTATTTCTTCTTTTGTGTGATTGTGTGTGTGTGTGGGTCTTAAAAAGGAAGAAGATTTATCGATTATAAAACTCGTTCAAGGTCAAAAGGTACAAATACGGAAATAACGAACTACCTATGAGTTATGATGGATGTCCAGAGTATCCTATATAATGCTCGAGTTTTCAACAATGGTCTAAAGGCTGCGGAATGCTTGTTATATCTTATCATGAATTACAATTTGAAATCGTGATCAAATCACTGGATCCTCAATAAAAGGACTGGTTTTTTTTGTTTCCCTTAAGACTTCACTTTATAATTACTACAGCCATTTCATAAGTATAAAGTTCCTCTCTGAAATGATTTCACACTTATTATATTAATAATTGGAGGTCATAAAAGATGTTGACAATTATAATTTGATTTATATGTATTTGTAAATATTTGAAATTGAATCGTACCATGTACCAAATAAATCATAAAATCGGCAATATAGCATAATATAATTTGATATCATACACATAATCAATACATTACACCTTACATATAGGTATGTATGTAGTTGATCACATTATAGGCCTTACGGAACAAAGTAGGCCAAGGTTGGGAATAAAAAGCTCAAATGGAGCATTTTTGGTAATATAGCTAGGTGGCTGTGACACACCTTTTAGGGAGGACGAAATTCTAAGGGGACTTTTGAAAATAGGAATCATGTTTTACTGACAAACTATGATAGAGCACTTGGTAGCTTTATATTTCTAAGGAAACATTTTCTGGGACTTTTTCTGGAACGTGATTGAAGGGAGAGAACTTATACAATAAGTTCTTATATGTTTCGCAGCTTTAAGGTGTGATCATCGGCTGAGATTGTCTTCATTCGCTAGAACTTAAATGCCCGTCAATTCATTTGCGAATCATTTGAATACACTTGTTTTGCATTCGCTTCGTTATGATATGTAATTGATCCTAGGTTCAGTTGACTAATTATTAATACTATAATGCTTTTATATCCTGTGATGCAATTCTATAAACCATTAAAGGCAAAAAAAAAGAGAATATAAAGCAAATCATCCACGCTCTGAGAAAGAAATAATTTTGTCTTTACGGTTTCATATTTGAAATTAAGACATAAAAAATTAAGAATTTTGAATTTCCAAAGGAAAAATATTATCTTTGGGGATTTTGCAAGCAAAATAGTATCCTTAATTATATATAATTGCTTAAACTATAATGTTTTTAAAATTCATATGTGTATGACTAAGTGGATTAAAATTGCTACACCACTAAAGAATCATCGAGTAAGACAAAGTAATCCTAAATCTCGAGTAATAATTAAGGGAGCTCGATAGCCGTGCGTGCTCAGGCGTGTTCAACTCTCAATGTTGGGGGGCGCAGGGTTCGAATACTCCCGAGAGGGGATGGTCATATTTGGTCTACCTCATTGATAAGATCCTAGGTTCGATAGACTATTTTAACGCTATAATGCTTATTTATCCTATCGGAAGCTGCATTCTGTCGAACCATATAGGCAAAAAAAAAAAAAAAAAAAAAAATTAAAAGCTGTTGGCTCAAAATGAATTGTTAACACATTGTTAATACATAATTCCACCATTGCAATGCTAAAATATATAATTAAAACCTTATCTGACCTCCAGATTTGCGTATAAAACATTTTATCATATTTGTTTATTTATAACTGTATTTGATAAATAAGTAACGCAATTTTAAAAACTTTTCTTACCAGAATTGATTTTAAACTAAAATGTTTTATTTATTTATTTATATATGTAATTTCTCTAAACAATTAAGTTTCTGATGTAAAAAAAAAAGATTTTTACTTTCATTTACTCATTTATCAAAGTTAAAAAAACTTTATTATTCGAAAAGAGATTATTTTGGTCAAAACCGAATACTTTTATCGTGTTTACAATTACTATATATTACATTATACGTTTAAAACAATATACAATATATAGCAAAGGAGATGTCCGTCCCATATCAACTATCAGAGTATTATATTGATATTGCAGTTATCTTCAACTTTTGTTTACATGGCTTGATATAAAAAAGATGAGGGGCAATCTATACCTATATGAGTGGTCTAGACGGTATCACTCTCAAAATAATGATATTATTAAAAATGTTAGGGAAAAAATGGTCAATATTTGAAGTAATAAACGACACTAAAGTGTTAATTTGACATATTTAGGATTATTATGCTCTCTATAAATATATGGGGTCCATAAGTAATTATTCCTATCGCATAGTTTATATAATTATTCTAAGAAATTACTTATAATTGTGAATATATAATCAAAAAAAACTACATCAGAGCTCAAGCCATTAATCTCATTATCAACAAGAAAAAAAATCTTTAAAAAAAATAGGAAAAAATTAAAATGCTGAAATAATTCATTGTCTTTTCTTGTAAGAAATATGGCGCTATAGTTGGAAAAAACAACAATGTTTATTTATATCCTGTCGGATGCAATTTATCGAACCAAATATGCAAAAAAAAACAAAAAAAACAGAAGGTAGGTTTTGAAAAATATGATATCCAATAAAATCTTTGAATTTATGTATTACTGTATTGTTTGACAACAACTGATTTAGGGTAAACATATATCTTCCTGATTCATTCATTATCTGGTCCCTAACTGACTATTTAATTACACTCCAAAATATTGTAAGTTTAGTTGTTTTTTATATAAAGCTAAAATACGAACCCTATTTGACGGAAAGAGTTTAAATTATTTTCATTACTCTATGTTTCGATTTATTATGTAACCCGTAATTGAAACATATATTATTATGATTATATATAAGTAGAAAAGCAGCTATTTCAAGGTAAGTAAACACAATTCAAAATGTATTGCTCTATTGAACCGTTTATTTTAATCATGGGATTACAGTTAAATGACTTTTAATCAGATCATTGCTTGAAGGCTGATCACCTACAACACATAACAGAATATAAGATCTTCGATGCCTGATCCTATATTATTTTTGGTCGAATTTCATGTAATCCCTTACAGGTTCATTGACATAGTTTTATTTGTATCTCGTTTTGCTTCTTTCACACACTTCCAATAGTTACTATTGGTTTTACAAACTATGGTTATATAAATTATTTATTCGAAACAATACAATATAATCTATTTAAATAGCACGTTTTTTATTATATTGATTTTGCAGTATATGTTAAGCTTATAGAGAAGAAGTAATTTAGTAATCCTAAGCTTTATATTTTTTTAGATATGTTGTAAACAATATATATCACTGATGGCAATACACAGAATCGAAAGATATTACTCACCCAAAACGAAATTTGAAAGAGCTGTATTATATATATATATGTATATAATATATATATAATATAGGTACATATATATATATATATATATAATGATATACATTTATAAACATATTAGATTATATATATATATAATATATATATTATATATATATATAAAGTAAGACATTCGAATTATTTACTATCGTACATATGGCATTTTAAAGATCATAACTTTGTTGCAGCTTAGCAAACGCACACCAGAGAAAAGCAATATTTTAAACTGCAATGAATCCAAACAGGGTTAATTTTGAAACTATAGCTTCACAGTAATTTAAACTTTATTTTTTTTAGCAAAAGAGTGTGATTGCAGTGTAAGTATTTAATTTACTCTTTGCAAGTCTTTGTTTTAAATTATATGAACTATTGGATAATTTTTATAGCTTTCCCTTATTTTCTGAATGGCAGGTTATTTATATTTTCAAATTAAAGTACAATACCATATTTTTTATTGAAAATACTACTTTAATTATTGTTCAATGTACATAATTTTGATCCCACTTTCTGTAGTTTTTATCTATTTATGATGTTCCATTTCTATGTTAAGAGTCTATCCCAAAGGAATCTAACTTTTTACTCTTATGTATTTATTATATCCATGTCAGACGAAAAAAAGCTTTATATTTATTCATAAAGTGCTTTAACAATTTATGCTCATATATAAAGACCTTCCTTTCTACGTTTCTTTAAGTTATAAAATTTGCCACTAGGGGGCGTAAGCGAATTTGTAATGAGAGTCAATATATAAATTGCAAGACCAGCTTAAAACTAAGAATAATGAAGATACGAATCAAATAATCATTACATTAACAGTATAGCATACATGCAGCCATGAGTCAACAATAATAATTTAATATATGTACTACAATTGAATAAAAATTAAGAACGTCCATGCTAATGGTCCTTATTAAGTCTCATTTGACATTTCTTACAAAGCCCACTATACAAAGAGTTTGCTGTCAAAAGGTGTGCCTAAGAGCCGTCCTTACATAAGGGGAGACCCATTTGTACTTTAATAGAAAATGAACAAACATTAACTTGTCATTGTGACGATGTAAAAAAGAATTAAGGTTGGTGTAAAGCAACTTTTCGAGAGGGATTAGGAACCCTTACAATGTGTAACATGTTTTTTTTAATAGAGACGATTACAACCTCGCACCGATTCATCTTACAAAATGAACTACTGAGAACTAGCAATTCAGATAGCAGGAAAAAAAACGTATATATTTTGGCTCCTAGCAAATCATTGATGTATGTGATATACAAATCCCGTTGTGTAGTTGTGGATCAAGTTTGTACTCAGCCACATGTCGTGGATATGGCAGCATGACTCGGTTCCGGTCCATAAAGCTAAGCGGACGCAAAAAAGGGTGAAAAGCCGTTCTTTAGCGTTCTTACCCTCTACACTTGGCCTCCTTAATCACCGGTTTTGAACCCTTTGAACTATTTTGTCTGGTCCTACTGAAAAAAATTACCAACCACTCTCACATAACATCGTGTAGTCGCTCATCACCTGCATCAAGTAGAAATTCAGTGAGATAGACGCAGCACAGATAGAAAATGCCTGTTTTAAGATTTGTAGCCGCATTTAGGGTTTTTTGGCCGCAGACGGTGGCTACTTTGAATAGATATCCGTCTTTATCTAATGAAGATATTTTAATCAATAGGTATAATAAAATAAGCTTGTAGTTTTTTTAAGCGGCAAATTTTGGTCACACGCCCTGTTGTTTTCAAATTTAAGTCAATCCGAAAGCAAACATTTTTTCATATATTATCTATTTTTTCTCCTTGGGATCTTTAAAAGTTAGTGCTTTTTTAAGTCGTTAAAACATTGTATCCGGAAGTGTTTTATATATTTGTAAATCTGTAGAGGGTTTTTTATTTTTGTTGTAACTGGTTTTGCATATTTTTTTTATTTGCCAAATGCTTTGTTTCTGTGTAGGAAGAATAACAAATGCTGCTCGTCATTAGGAAGCTCCATAATAGATCACAATAAATTTGGTGCCCCACCAAAAAGTACTCACATTGGCAAATGAACTCTTAAACGACTGTGGCAACTTCCTGTAAAGCATGTAGCTGGGAAGAAAAGTAGCTGATTTTTTGGTAGCATACTTATAAGCGTTCCAAAATTTGTATTTATCGTTCCAAAGTACTTCATTCACAGCAGTTTCTAAGTAATGCCTTCTCATTGTTGATTTTTTTATGTGCATACCGATGGAATAGTATGTCAGAATGTTAAAAGTAAGCTTGATGTAATCATCGTCTTTAACAAAAGCACTCCTTGAGATCAAGGAACGGTCGAAAAATGAAGTTAAGTTCTGCGTTCAGTTTGCAGTCCTAGATTATGCACCTATATGTGCGTTTAACTAATTAAGTTCAATATAATCTCACAATCAGACCCCAGTGAACATGTTTCTTATAAGTTACAATTTAAATATTAAAGAACCATAGTTACAAAAATGTAGACGGTAGTTTATTTACCTTATACACATTACAAATGCTTATGTAAAGCTAATACATAACTATGTATTTACACGATTAAGAAGTATCAAAAAGGCTTTAGGGTATCATAACAATGTTTAAAGTTGGCATTTATTCAATATGATATAGAATTCGATATTTCTTCCAATTTAAAAAATGGTTGGGATTTACAGTTGAGATTCATTATACATATTTAGTCAAAAGAGATAACAGCCATGTTTATTTGTAATGAATAATGTTAGAAAATTGTGAAACTGTAACAAATTCTTTCAAACTAAAAACATTATGTGGTAGTTTAATTGAAAAACTGGAATTTATTGACTTAATCTAGTTCATAAGCTCTATTGCAATAAATACATGATAGAACAAGAATTGAAGTATTTTTAAATCGTGAGTGAGAAGAGAAGCTGACCTTGAGGGCTATTTTGGTCAAATATGTTTTAGGTATATCATCTACTGTATCTTCCCACACCTCCATGGAATTGATAGTACCTATTTGTAAATTGAATACCAAAATAAACATACTAGATGCTATATATAGGATATAAAATCTGGGTGTGAAAATGTTATGGATAAAAAAGAATAATGTCAAAATACATAAATAGGCTTGAAGGCCAGGTATTCAATGTTACACTCGGATCACGGATTTATGGATTGATTTGCCTCTTTGGTTTGATATAATGTTTACATGCAGATATAAAATGCATTAAAGTGTTAAATTTAGTCCATCGAATCGAGTGTTTTTTCATTGCGGTTGAACCTACGCCCTCGACATTGAGAGTCGAGAACGCTGCCATTGAGTCAACGCAATCCCTTTCAAAGTTATTAAATGACATTGATTTCACCAACAAACTGAACAGAAGGCTAAACTTTGACTATTTATAGCGAAGTTTATAGACTATTTATATTTTTTTCATGCTTCCCGATTCTCAAAAAGGAGGAAAATGACTTAAAAATATCAATGTAAAAAAAAAAATAAAAAGATTGGACCCTAACTTTTTGAACTCTTTTAAATGTCAATTGGAGAAGGAAAAAAATACCTCATTTTATTTGTCCATGTAGGACTGCTCCTTACACGAATTCCTTCTCATATTCAATCGATCCCCTTCATAAATAACATCCACTATACCCTATAAAATCTATAAAAACATAAGGAAATAACACAGGAGTCCTGATAAGTAGAGTACTTAACACCAGATATAAATATATATGAACATTTTCTGAGATCCTAAAGAACGTAAAAATCCAATACACAATTAAATATGTTTCTTCCTTCTTCTTCTTTTATAAAATATATTTACTCTGCATCAAGTTTAAACCTCTGAGGAAGAAGAAATATTTTTGCCGTCGTTTCTTTAGAGGAATGTTGTTTTTGACATCTTCCAAGGCCTACATCAAAAGTATATTATCCCTCTTTCTCCATGTCTTCCCATGTTGTTGTTGGGTTTTTTATTCCTCTATATTATCACACATGCGATGAGTAAATTTGGGTTTTATGTTTTTATGTATAATTTCTAAACGAAATGCTTTGACATTGATAAATAAATATGGATGAATGTCAAAACTGGTAATCAACAAAGCCTTTCATTTATAATAGATAACGATTCAGAGCATACTTTGTCCCCCTTAAGTATAGGCGTAGGAGACAAGGGGCAACTGCCCCCCAAAAAAAAATTCGGGCAAATTGGTTGAGGTATTCGGGCATTTAAGTTGAAGAAGAAAAAATATGAAATTATGAAAGCAACCGGATTTTGAGTTATAACCAAATAAATATAATTTAATGAATGGTATGCAATTACTACTATAAAGAAAATATTAATCTACATAGCTTTCTTCATTCGATTAGTTTTTGCCCGAATGTTAACAGTTCTTGATAAAATTCGAGCAAATTGAATTCTGCCCCTCCCCCCCAAACCAAACATCTCCCCATCGCTTATGCCCTTAAGGATACAACTTTTTACTTTCCAAATGATTTACAACAGAAAATATCCAGTATTTCAACCAAATAAATATCTGACTAAAGTAATAAAATATATATCTTTTTAAATTTTTCATTTTAAATCATGTAGAAAAGCCAAAAATTATAAAAAACTAATTTTACACCCAAAAAAATCCCCTCAATTATAATAAGAGGTTTGTAGATTATCAGAGTTGACATTCATCCTCCTTATTTATCCAAGGCTTGACTAAAATTATTTATTTAGTATGTATGTAGAAATGCTTTAAACAAAGAATATATATTTATTAAACAACTCTTCTCTTTAAGTATGTATGTCCAGCTGTATATAATAAACTTTTTATGATACGGACGTCCTTGAAATCATTTTTTAAATGAGGAAATCCTTTGGAACAACGATTCAGAGTACTACAAAAAGTTTAAATATGTAAATGAATGAATAAAGGTTTAATAGACAGCAATTATAATTATCATAACAACATATCTAAGGAGTATACAGGCATTTTTTTTCTTCTTAAGAAATACGCATCTCCCTCCCCTGTATCCTCCTTCTTAAATCAAATCTTGCGCCAACTTGGCAACAACTTCTTACTTTTTTTTTCTTTCTAAGGACCTCATTTTACATTTGTTTAACCATAACAACAATAAAGTTCATCTTTACCCTTTTGGATGCTTCATTATTCATGGGCAAACACACAAAAAATGACTGGGGGGGTATGTGGTCTATGATCCTAATTTAATATTTATATATACAAAATGGTCCTCCTTTGTGAAGTCTCTCCATGATGGATCACTGGAGATCAATGTACAGTTAAGAATGCCGTCTTGTAGTCAGGACACCATCATAGAGGATATAGTTACGGAAGTAACGCATGCTAACGCTGAATATCGACGTATTTGTTATGTCCTCCATTGTTGGGGAAAGACAAACAAGGCCAAAGAGAAAGTGAGACTCTATATAAATATTTGCCCATGAAATACGGAGTGTGATGACGTCATTGATGAAGTCACATAACTTTCCTCATTTATGATTTTAAAAAAAGTATCACTCTCTCTTTCGTCGATAGTCAGTGATACCTTTAGCGATTAGGCACTCATTATTACCGTACTGGAACTCCTTTCTAGAACGTGATTGGTTGATGGAAGTGGAGCAAAAATAATACCACTCTAAATGTTGAGGGCGCGGGTTCGAATCCCGAGAGGGGAAGGTCATTTTTGGTCGACCTCATTGATACGATCCTAAGTCCGAAAGACTTTTTAACGTTATAATCCTTGTTTATATCTACACGGATGCCAATCTATCGAACCAAATGAACTAATAATAGGTAAAACAAAAAGCATTATTATCCCTGTTTCAGCTTTTCAGATATGGCTTCATCAATGAGAATTCCAAAGATCGGTTCCAGTGGTTAGTCCTACGTAGGACATTATATAAAATTAATCCCATCAAGGTTATGGTATTATAACCAAAAAATGTTATAGAACGGATTTTAATAAATCAACAAAAAAAAAACATTGTATGCTTTGATTTATGATTTTTTTGTCTTAACTTGTTTTGTAATATTCTTCAAGGTGCTTTAATATAAACTAAAATGTGTAATTATTATTTTAACGCTATTGCTCCGTTTTTATATATGCAGTCAAATTCGTTTAGAGTCGACACTCAATAAAAAAAACCCAAAAGGGACCCAGATACACAGATTGTAAATATAGAAGATATTTTTTCTTCGGAGAACATTGATGACCGTTATGGACAGGTGGCCGCTAACACATATTAGACTTTAGATATATGTATGCAATATATATATATATTTATTTATATTTAAAATAAAGAATGGATAAATAAAAATAATTTTGTGTTATGAAATAAGATATCCCTCCACTTTTTTTGCCTTTATTGTTTGATAGAATTGCATCCGACAGGATATAAATAAGCATTATGGCATTAAAATTAGTCTATCGAACGTAGGATCTTATCAAAGAGATATACCAAAAGTGACCATCCCCTCTCAGGATTCGAACCATCGCCCCCAACATTGAGAGTTGAACACACCTTAACGCACACGGCTATCGCGCTTCCCTTTCTCTTGTGGCGGTTGAAGCGTCAACATCTGAACAAATGTTGGAGAAGTCTTTTAAAATGTTTTAATGTTATTATTGTTATTGTGGATTTTATAGTAAAAAATATTTGTGCCGTTATCCGGAATTAGGAGCGCCAATGGACTAGAGACTTAATTAAATATATGCTTGCAAGATGGATGCATTACATGAAAACTATAGAAAATATTTTAAAAAGACATCGCGAGTTAAATATGTGCTTGCAAGATGGATGCATTACATGAAAACTATAGAAAATATTTTAAAAAGACATCGCGAGTTTTTAAACAAATGTAATAAATGTTTTGTCCTTTTTTATAAGGTTATTCTCCAGGGCAGTAAATATGAACTAAAATGTTCATTTATGTACTTTCGCAACTGCCCTGAATAGTTTTACTCTGTTTCCTGTATATATTTTTAGTGTATTTTATTTTTACACAATATAAAACTTTCGCAAATTACCGAATAAAATGTTTTTACCCGAAAATAAAACTGTGCCCTTTGGGACAAATTATTTGAACATGTTAATTTCAGGGGGAAATTTGTGGGAAAAAAATCATTATACAGAGAATGGAAAACTTATTCTATATCCAAATAGTAATTAATTTTAAACATTTACTCATAGATACATAAAATTAGAGTACTCATTCAAAACTATGACAGAGTTTCCCCGACATCTGATAGGAAAAAAGGGACCCTAAAATACAACATATATAAATTATTAGTGTTTAAAGGAGTGATATGTAATATTATACATTAAACTTACCCGGAAAATTGAATATTTTTATGAGTTGAATTTTCTTATAGTGCACACTCAAAGCTCTTGAAAATAAATCAGTTCATATGGAGCAATTAAAGGTATTAAAATGTAACATAAATATACTTATATAATTGAACTGCCTCTGAAGCAAATAAAACGTATGAGTTATAATTAAGAAGCTTAATCAGAGTATTGTATAAGCACTTTACTATACTTACATATGTAATAAAAAACGAAGAGGGTTAGTTAGAAGAGCCATATTGTATTTCCTAAACAACGATATCAAATATACGTCAAAAGTAAAAGTACGCTTTGTTTTTTACATCTGTTTTTTGATACAATTCAACTTTAAATAATATAAGTCACTTTAATTGGCAAATTAACAAAAAATTTAGAAGAAATGGCACAGGAAAAGGTAGTTTATGAAAAATGGTCAGAAATTACTCGATATAGAAAAGAAAAATGATGATCCATGAAAAAAATGGCCAAATACATGGGTTTTATTTGAGTGGAATACAATTAAGTATTGTCCCAATACATTTTTTTACAAATAACTGCAAAAAACTAATGTTATATTATCAATTATAGAAGACTATTTTTTATTGTTGTCATTAGACGGGGCTAAAATTTACTCGGGCCATTTTTTTTAAACGTCATAAATTTCTTTTTCTATCTTGGACCCTTTCTACTCGTCCATTTCTTTCTAGGCCATATTACCCTCGCCTAAAATCATAAAATTGATATTTCTTTTCCTTTGCTTCCATCTCAAGTACTGATTGTCTGAGCAGTTCCAAAGGTGCATCGATATTGACCGGATTTACGGGTTTGCTGGATATTTTTATCAACTTTCAAAGTGACCGCTGAATCTCTTCGCTCCTCCATTATTTTTTTCCTTAAAATTTGCATTTGAGCTGCTTGAGCACTTAAGGGAATTTTTATATCTTTTGATCACTTTTCTCAGAAAAGGCTGGTCTAATGACAGAGTTATTCAGGAGTAAGAAAAGTAATAAATTATACTTTTGGTAGACCATTTTAGTAAAACAGGAGATTAAACTTCTCCTCTTATTCCCCCCTGACAGTTCTTTCAACTTTAAACTTGAATCCCATTCTTGTAGTAATATTTAAGCTGTCCATGCAATTAAAATACGGAGTAGACTATCCCAAAACCTTTATTTGTCTCCGACAATAAATTGCCTCCCCTACTTAGATACCTTTTACATGATTTGTTAAAAAATATTTTTTTTCTTTTGTTAAAAATATAAGTAAACATAAATGATATATTTTTCATGAATATTTTCAATGATTTTCGTCTTTATTCAATATCAAAGTGAGCAATCAAACCTTGAATACATTCCTTCCCAATTCATGATTGATCCCCAGTAAGATTAAAACTTCTAAGGTACTTTTAATATATATAATTAATTTGATATTATATATTAATTTAATATATATGTGTCAAGAAAAAATATTTGAATTCTTAATTTTATGAGTATGTTATCCATGTGTTAAAATATAGCTTGTTATACAATGAAATAACACAACTCGGTGGGATAAAAACAAGGTCATACAAGAAAATCCGAGCAGCTATAAAATTTGGAAAAGTTTAGAATTAAAGAAGATATTATCTAGAGCAATTAATAGTAATGTTTTAAATGCCAAGGCTCTTATAGCTGAGAGATTAACATCTCACTCTCCTATCAGTCCGAGAGAAATAAGGGCAATCATCCTAGCGGCGGCGGCTAGATACGCGGCGTTGGACCTCAAGATCCCCTCTGATAGAAAGTGGAGTTTGGCAGCCGACGAAATTCGTTATTCCCCTTGTGATCCCTCCCATATGGAAAATTAATTAAAAAACTTTTTTATAAAATCTAAGATTTCAAATATAAATATTAATGTATGTGTTTATTCTGAACAAGTTGTTTAATTGTATTGTATTTTAGCTTTTGTACATATGTGGTCCTACAAATTTTAAACTAAAATGTTAAATTATGTTTTTAACACATTAACATCATTGTATGTACATTCTCTTTTTGGTGCTAATATATGTATTATGGACTGTAGGATTAAAATATATGTTTAACTAAATTTTTTGGGGGGGATTCTATGACATATATTTTTAATATTTTAAAATATAGAAAAAGCATTATCGATGTCAAAATAATGCCATCAAAGCAAGAGCATGTTTTTCACTTTTTATGATATTATAAATGCATTACAAGAGAAAGTGATAGAAGTCCACTACAATCCAATAATATAATATAGGATCGGAAGCAGAGCCCAAGCGTTTTGATCGGCCTAAAATGACCATTAATGAAAACCTAAAAAGGTCTGTCAAACTTTCATCTTCCTTTAAAAAAACCTAGTTATGCTCAATGAATGAGGTATTAATATATAATTCATGTGACTAATGCACTTGGAGCATCATTATCGAAGCAATAAAGGTCAATAAGAGTAAAACATCATCTTGAAAATACCAAATAATTGGTATTTCATACTATCATATTCAACTCCCTAAGCCTAATCTTTGCGGGAGTAATTTACAAGGTTACGAACGGAAAGCACGTGTAAATAACACCTAAATACAACATATCCTGTTTGAAAAAGTAAGTGAAGATCTTGAATCCAATGCAGATTCTATAGTCTGGCCTTAGTTCACTATCATGTTTTGGAGCTTGTTTCTTTTAGACAATCGCGGGAAATTCATAAAAAGGCTTCTTTGTCATAATACGAATCACCCTTTAATATCCACCACAAATATGTTATGAAAAAATTTCAAATTCAAAAATTGATGTTTGAATGCATATATATTTTTATCATCTGTATCATTTATACATCTCCAATCTCTCATCTCATTTTAACCAATATGACGTCATGTTCTACAAAGCTCTAACGTCATAAGAGGCTACATTTGTTTTCGAATGAAATGTGCTAATGCTTTGTAAGATAGATGCAATGCACGTTCTTCAATAAATATGCATGATTTTATGTATCATCGTAGTTATTGAGGTAACTGCAGAGTATTTGTAGATTATTTTTAGAGAAGTTTATAATGGAATCATAAATAAACTATTTGAGGGTGTCCGTAAATCCTAAATATTTATGATACAAAACTACTAGATAAAAAAGAGAGGACAATGACAATTACTCTGTATTAACTTTGTGCTATGAAGCACGAAAGAAAATTTATTACAAACCCCTTATGGTAGGGAAGATGCAAAACCATATTCGTTAGATAGATTTGTATTAGGTGTAATCAAAGCTTAATCATGTGTAACGACTTTTATAAAAAACTCTTCCAGAAACTATGGATATATTTTTACAAAGTTGAAAATTTTCGATGAGAGTGTGCGATAGCCTAGTGCGTTAAGGCGTGTTCAACTCTCAATTTGAGGGCGCATATTCGAATCCCGAGAGGGGATGGTCATTTTTGGTCTACCCCATTGATAAGATCATAGGTTCGATATCCTGTCGGATGCAATTCTATCGAACCGTATAGGCACGAAAAACTTTCGATAGATTTTCAGTAGATCGTTACAATAGTCAGTGAATTTTGACTTGCGATACAGATATTCATTTCATGAAACTACGAAATATCACATCCGGTTCCAATATTTGTAATTGATCGTATGTAGAATATTAATAAAGAGTATGACTAATTAAAATCGTTTTGTATAAAAAAAGATCTAATAATTTTTTGGATCTACAATTCTTCTTTCATCGATAGAAGTGTGAAAAATCGACTGTCGCCTATTAGACATAGTTTGCTAGCAAATACCGATCCGATGGTATATTTTTTTCAGCTGTGGTTTTGTTCTTTTTTGTGTAGTTTTAATATATAGTGTAGCCTGTCACAAAAATACATGATTTGATCTTTAACATCATAAAAATGGAATAATAAACAAAAATGTAAATGTGATGATAGATTTTGCTCTAATTTAGTAAGGATTAACAGCTTTAAAAATGTACATGGATAAAGTCATTGGACATTCGTCTTTGTTTCTACTCTTGTTAACTCAGAGGTCTTCACTCTGGATTGTTATAAACATAAAAACACCGAAAGTTCAGTGACCGATTAATGATGATAATAATCGTACGGAAAGAGTGCCTCATCCCTCCTCAGAGTGATTAGATTGGTGTGTTTATATATTTGGTCCATCAATTGCATGCAAAGTATGTATATTTATAGACATTTTATCTATAAGTCAACAAAAAGGTGTACTTCACTATTTGCACTAGATAGTATTTAAGTATATGACCCCAGGGTTCAACCATAAGATATCAGCTTCTCACGTTTGCATTTAACTGTCAGAATTTGTTGCACTTTGAATATGATGTATCTCAACCATTTATGTTTTTTTCTTCCATTTTGTGATACGTCCCTCAATTTATCAATGACTACAAAAACATGTTCCAATTTCATTTAAATGTGTCCGGAAGAAAGGGTTAAGGTAAAAAGATCTAATAAATCGATTGCAATGAAAGAAAGGATTGTAGGTATATATATATATATATATATATATATATATAATATATATATATATATATATATATATATATATATATATATATATTATTACTCATCTACGTAATCTCCATCAAGAGCAAAGCAATCATTCCAGCGCCACTCTAACATTTCAATACCACTTTTGTAGAACGATCCATCTTTTCCCCCAAAATAGGCCTCAGTTTGAGCGACAATCCCTTTATTCGTGCGAAATTACTTACCGGCGAGCATTATTTCAGGTCAGAGAACAACCAGTAGTCTCTGGGAGTCAAATCTGGCGAATACTGTATATGTGGGAACAACTCGAAGTTGAATTCACGCCATTGTTTTGATTGACTTGTGACAGGGTGCGTTGTCTAGATAAAACAAAAAAAATATTTGCCATATGCGGTCGTTTCTTTGCAATTTCGGCCTTCAAACGCTCCAATAACGCTATTTAATATTCACTGTTGATGGTATTTCCTTTCTCAAAATAGTCGATGAATATTAAACCACGCATATCCCAAAATACTGAGGCCATAACCTTTCCAGCCGATTGTTGTGCTTTCGGGCGCTTTGGACGAGGTTCACCAGTTGCTGTCCACTCAAATGACGATCGGTTTGATTCCGGAGTGAAGTGATGGATCCATGTTTCATCCATTGTCACATATCGACGCAAAAATTCCAGTTTGTTACGTTTAAACATGGCCAAACACTTCTCAGAATCATCAGCACCTTCCTGTTTTTAGTCAACAGTAAGCAAATGCGGCACCCACTTTGAACAGAGCTTTCTCAGAGTCAAATGCTCATGCAATATAAAACCAACACGTTTTTTTGATATCTTTACAATGTCAGCTAACTCACACAACTTCACTTTTCGATCATTAAAAACGATTTTGTGGATTTTTTGATGTTTTCTGGTGTTACCGCCTCATTTGGACGTCCACAACGTTCTGCGTCATTGGTGTCTCTACGACCACATTTGAAGTCAGCAAACCAACGTTTTATTGTTGTTTCTGATAGAGCGGAATCCCCATAACACTTTTCAAGCCATTGCTTTGCTTGAACAGTATTTTTTCTCCTCAAGAAGCAGTGTAAAATTAAAACACGAAATTATTTTTGATTCCTTGTTTTAAAAATAACAACAGTAGCGTCACTCTTAGCACAATAACTCAAAAACTAATGAATAGAATATTATGAAATTTTAACAGCTGTCTTTTGAAGGTTAGTATTAACTGATAAAAAGGTTATTGCAATAAAATACCGTCATATATGTGTTAGGCTCGGGACTTTTCAGCCATGCGCTATATATATATATATATATATCATTTAAGAAATAATGATTATGAGATGATAAATATTGTGGAGACTTTCGAGGCTCTCGAAGATTCAAAATAAATAATGTAGTAAGAGCAGGCTTGTGAACGGAACGCAAAATTGAACGGCGTTCAGCTGAACGCACGTTCAATGAACGGATAGCTGAACGGAACGCAACTTTTTTTGAACGCTGAACGTTGAACGCAAAAAAAAAAAAGTTTTGCGTTCAGCGTTCAATTTTTCCAAACATTTCTTGGACTTTTTTCTAAAAAATAAACGTCATCACTACGCAGTACTTTTTTTGGAAATTCTTTTCTAAAAAAAAAAACGTCATCACTACGCAGTACTTTTTTTGGAAATTCTTTTCTAAAAAAAAAACGTCATCACTATGCAGTACTTTTTTGGACTTTTTGGAAATTCTTTTCTAAAAAAACAAAAAAACGTCATCACTACGCAGTACTTTTTTGGAAATTCTTTTTAAATATTTGAACGCTGAACGCTAACGGAACGCTGAACGCAAAAACATTGAACGGAACGCTGAACGGAACGCTAATTTTTTTGAACGCTGAACGCAAAAAAAGCTGAACGCTCACAAGCCTGAGTAAGAGTAATCTCTTCTATTAAAAATAATCAGTTGGGAATCATAGTTATATACATTAAATGTGATTAAACAATAAGAAATTAGTTCAATTTGGATTTGAACTATTTATAATAATATTTCGATAATGTCTTACTCGGTAACGTTTTTATTATCATAATTATATTCCTTTCTCTATTTTCACCGTATAATTTTCCCTTATATCACAGTTTAACCTTTCTCTTCGTTCCAAAAAATTACAAAAGTGAAAAAAAGCATTATATTAAACGTTAACGCGCTGTACTGTTCTACGTTTGGAGTCCATCAGAAGATATCAAAAATAGACAACGGGTTTCAAAGCCCAAGGTATGAGTTTGTTTAACGTGACGTCAGGGGTGACGAAGGCTTTCCTTTGTCTTAGATCTATGTGTATTATGACATAGTGACTTTTCCTTGACTCACAGAAATAAACCGTTGATCCTGGGTTCGGTGAATATTTACTTCAACGAAACCTCCTAGCTCTTATCCCTTCATTTAATATTATATTATGTTTTGGATGTATTAAAAATGAATTTTTAGCTTCAAGAAACGCAAACATAAGCTTTATGGATATGACACCATTACCACACTTGGTGTAAAATATAATCATACAATTGGATCCTATTAAACAAAAGGGGAAAGCTTCATTTGTATAAAATAATATATTTTAGAATGATACGAGTAATACAAAAAAGCTACTAGAAAAAATGAATAAGTAAATAGGTTAACTTGGATTGTGTTGACAATAAGAGTAAAATAATATATGAGACATAAAGCCATTCGATCAAACATAATTGCATGCTAATAGACGCCGTTGGCCGTTCAATCAAAGTGGACATTTCCAGAAAATCCCGGGCAATGTCCCGTAGCATCCTCTAGTATTTTATTTAATGAATTACCAGAGCTGTGACTATCGAATGTAAATCAGTATTTAGAACTGGAAGCGTTGTTACTGGTATGAAGAAGCTAAACTTAGCAAAATAAATAAACAACTCCGGAGCTGAAAGCGCATTTAATATCGGACAACGACTAACAAAAGACAGTTAAGGAAATAATTTGTTTGCTATTGCCTTGCATTTCCTTCCAAATCCGAGTGCATATATGATTTATATCAAAATAACATGTATTAAATTTCAAAGAATCTCTAAAAAAAATTATAACAAATTATGTACTTAATTGTCTTTTGTTATAAATTGTCCGATACTATATGCATATGAAGAAGTCACAGAGCAGATACATAAATAATGTCTCTTTCTTTCTTATCTACCACACCGATCGATATTCGGTATTCGATACATACATAATAAAATCTATTGAATACCGAATCGGCGGTACCGAATCCAGCTCTGGGAATTACCCATTAACAGGCGTGACGTTATACAACAATGAGGTAATTAGAGAGTGAAAAAGATGTTATTATTGGCATCTTTATAAAAATAACCCCAGACAAAATAATTTTTTGATGTTTAAACCCTTTTTTCTCAATGTATATCCTTTAACCAATCACGCCGCATTGCTGATGATTGAAATAATTACCATTTAATTCATAATTCACGACGTGTAACTCCGTTATGTCTATTTCTTTAACATGTATATTCATCTAGCCATAAAAATATTTGTTGCCTTAAATAGTTTTAATGATGTCCCGGAGGATGAGGGTTATTATTCATCATATTACTATTCTAATATATTCATAAAGAACTGTCAACGCAAGTTCGTGACGAACCCACACAAGTAAATGGTGTTTTTGTGTTGATTTCACAAAGAGATAACTGACTCATTTAACTACATATAAAGAGGATGGAGAGTGTCTTAAGTGGATAAGAGACTTTATTCTCACATTATGAGAGCTTACAGTTAATTGTACAGAGTAGAATATATGAGAGAGTAGGATCATCATTTTATTTTAGAATACATTATTCTCCACATGAATATATCATACTGATAGCATCAAGGGATCCTTCACCAAAAGCTAATATGCCTCCTCAAAACGTCAATTTTTATAGTATACAGGGGCATGCCAATTAATTATATCTGACATAATTAATTCCAAGCAGTAAGGGGATGTCGTACCGTCATTAGTCATGATATGATGAGGGATAAGCAAAACGACCGCTAGAGGACGCTTTTTCATTCTTCTTTTCTTTTTGTACTTATTTATATTCCCGCCTTTTTTCGAAAATCGGTCATGATTATTATCGCCTTATGGCTTTTTAACGTATTCTTTTCTACGTCTCTTATAAAATGACAAAAGGGGGTAACAACCAAATGAGAGTAATAATAGACGAAAACAAAATAATATATGATGATTTGTTTGTTTGTTTAGTGCCTTAATCAACCCCATCACACAGGGACTCAATCCAATTTTAGATTTCATCGTTAAAAACACTAATTGTCTTATTTCATTGACCTACATCAAAGTCATTTATAAATTCTATTATTATATTGTTTATAAATATAGATATATAATATTAATTTATTAAAGCAATGAATGCATAATCCAACGAAGAAGGCTCCATCCTTTTATTATAAGGTGTAGAAAAGAAAATATAGGTACTTACTGAAAAATAATGTTTATTAATGAGATGACTAAAATTACCATAATGATGTCCTTATTAATGATATATTATTTTGCATAATCAATAAAACCAGCCTTTCCGTCCACCAGAGCTATCATTGCCAATATTTAGCTTCTAGTTTAGTGTGACAGAAAAGCTGATTGTTTCCTTTCAACCGTTTCTGTAATACATTATAAAACTAATTACATGGATCTGTTATTCTTATATAAAAAGTAATTAATTGCAGCCTTGGGACCCATTACGGACTATCAATATTCAGGATAGTTTTACCCATAACACAGGACAAAAATTTTTGGTCCATCTCAATTGATTGAACGAAATGTACATAGATAACTAAAATGAGACCTACTGAATCCAAATCTGGCCTTACTTTTTCTGTGGCACATCTAGATTATTTAATTTAGAGGGTTTTTTAACGGTCACTTTATGATGTGTACTATTTTTAAATACAATTCTTCGTAAGTATATTAAGTGTAGAAGAAAATGACAAAATATTTTTGTTCATGATGAATTCAAGATATAAAAATTGTCAATCAAATTATTTTCCTTCCATTTAAGGCCCTGGTATGAAATCAAAACTGGTGAAAAGTAGATAAATTTGGTCAATTTCATAGTGATGCCTATAACTTCTTATATTTCTAAGAAATTCTGTAAAAGGGATCATGTATCTCTAGTCGAGACCCTTTTCAGTCATGTTAAAAAAAAGTTTACTGATATAATCAACGTCATAGATTATATTCTCAACCATGGGAGGGAGTTACAGTATGAAAATTAAGATGT
This sequence comes from Caligus rogercresseyi, assembly GCA_013387185.1. Classification (NCBI taxonomy): domain Eukaryota; kingdom Metazoa; phylum Arthropoda; class Copepoda; order Siphonostomatoida; family Caligidae; genus Caligus; species Caligus rogercresseyi. Next base: position 5,695,704 of record CP045890.1, on the reverse strand, counting down.
GAAAAGTAAACGTATTTAAAAAAATAACTTCAAAACATCAACAAGAATACCCTCTTATTCCTTTTCCTTCTTAAAACTATAAAAGAACCCTAGAAGGAGCTGTTATTTAAAAAATGGTTGGTGCGTCAGCACTTATGTACATTTATTGGCACTAAATATTTTTTGACGAAAAATTGCAAATAATAATAAAGTCATAAATTAATCATAGCTAAATTTAATTAAACTAATTTTTTCCAAAATAAGTAATAACAAAAAAGTTTTGCTTCATAACGAAACCTTTGAACGCAATTTGGGGGGGGGGTAAGGGGGGGTCAAACCAAAATCCATTTTTCTGCGATCATTTAGTTTCTTATGACGCAACTTTCGCGGGGGGATAAATTTTGATATCTTAATATTAGATTTCTATAAAAACCCTAATGTACCTATAGTCGAGACCCTTTTCAGTCATGTTAAAGGAAATTTTTATTAGTTTAATGTGCCATAGAAAAAGTGAGGCCAGATTTGGATTCAGGATGTCTCATTTTTGTTATCTATGTACATTTCGTTCAATCAAGGGGTAGTGACCAAAATTTGATGGCTTGTGAATTCTAACATTTTATTAAATATTTACAATACACCTGTCAACTTTTTTTATCAATTAAGAAAATGATAAAAATTTCTTTAAAATCAGGCAAACTGATTCCAAATCTAGCATTATAATTTTGATCATGAGGTTCATACTTTTTCATCAGATCTTGAGAGTAACATCTTTTTAATGTGCAATTTTTTCCATTCTTTTACCCCAATAAAAATTTGACCAGTTTTTAACCACTCTTTAAGGCCATAAAGACCATAAAGCCAAAGGGTCTAGCATATTCAAGCATATATACAAGGATATTTCATGCTATATAGAATACATAGGAACAAGAGGTTTATTTCATGTTTTCAATAATAGTGCAACGTCAGGTATCCTAACATTATTTTACGTCATCAAAAAGTCCATTGCAGCAATTCATTTTTGATGATGTAAGGGGCAGAATAGTATTACAAATGTTATTCTTTCCGCTTGCCGGTATGACGTCATTAAAAATCACCGACAAGCGAAAAGTCTCTTGGCAATATGGGCGTGTCTTGTTTTATATACCTAAGGTTATATTAGCACTCTCACATGTTTATGTTTGATTGTTTTATTTGTTGATTAATAAGGACAATTTCCTTGTTGGGATCTGCCTTGAGATGTTTGCATGTCTTTCAAGGCTCCGCCTTGAGCTCCTTATAAAAAACTCACTGTAACCCCTTTTAATACCCATGTATTATTCTGTATTAGATAATATTATTCTAACAATCACAAACAAGCAGTGTTTTTGTTTACTGGCTTCGGGGAACAAAACTTAAGCGCATGATCCATAAACAAAAACATACATCATCACGATCAAGGCCGTAGAAGCTGACGTCGTTGAAGCCTTGATTGATGTTATTTATGATTGTGCTAAAAAGAGGTATGTACAAACAAAATGTCGATAGCCTTTCTTATATTGCATTTCACCCCCACAAAACTCTATCCATATTGAACACACCAAAACAACATATGAAACCCGTGCTTGCAAAAAGTCTAAAGAAATTCAAAGTATGTTAAGCTAAATTTAAAAACTGGTTGGACAGAATAGCCTACTCCAGCCATGGCTGCCATATGAATAACTTTCAAATAAAAACAAATATTATAATGTTCATTTATGTTTTGTTTTTGACGAAACTGTCTTCAGATTGTGTTTTTTTAATTCCCTACTTTCTAGTGTATTGTTATTTTTTACACTGCATGGATTTGTAGAGGAAAGGTTTCGTGGGCCACTCTTAAAAAAGTCCACCATATAAATCAGATCATATCTAAGGAATCACATTATTTATTTACTTCAGTATGACGTCCTGCAAGGCTTACATGGAGTTGTTCTGCTATTGTGATATTTTTATGCTCGCTAATTGTGAACTTTACTTAAACGCTTCATCGATGAAAAAGATGGTTTCTAAAGCCTATGCATTTAAAAATTACTCTAGCATTAATCCACGCACAAAACAAAAATCATCATATGCCCAACCATAATGCGTATTAATCAAGTGATAGAAAAATGGTGGGATGGTTCTTGTATTAGAAGTAATACATATAAAATATGGTGGTAGAAGAAGAAACAAGCAAAGCCATTAATACTTTATGTTTAAGGCAGTTGTTCTTTTTATTATTTTAGGTATATTAACTTCATTGATATTGCCTCCTCCATTGATCAGGTTATCTCACTTCCTTGGAAGCAAAGCCGAGTACAATTTTTTGACTGGTCAAACAAAATTGCATATACAATGTTGAACTACACTCTCCCCTTAATCTTCCTCAAATTGTTTGAGGAAGTGAATTTCGTGGATTGAAAAGAGGGTTTTTATGGTTATGGAAGTAAGACCAGTTTTGCTTCCGATCATTAAATATCAAAGTTGACGTGGAAGGATTTTAGAGTACATAGAAATGGTGCTACGAAATTGCAGTTAAGAAAATTATCCTGTAGGAAAATTTCCCCGCAAGAAAAGTACCTTCAGAGAAAATTGCACGCAATTGACTGTATAAATGCATCAAGCTTCATATAACATTAAGAGATCCTCCAGCATTTAGATTCCAATCCCGTCAATAATAATTGATAACTGAAGTGTGCAATGTTTTTTTAAAGGTTCCGCCTACCCTATTTATGAAAAATTGGGGTTCCAAACCCACCACTTCCTTCTGTCACAGCTATGATATATCAGGGTTGTAAACCCACTACTCATGGGCCCTCGGCTTTTGCCTGTCATAACAATGATACATTGAACCCCTCCGCCCTTGAGCCCTCGGGTTCGGCTGGTCACCTTTATGACATATTGGGGTTCCACGCACACCGCCCATGGGCCTTTGAATTCGGCCAGTCAATTTTATGGCATATTGGGGTTCCATATCCACCGCCCATGGACCTTTGAGTTCGGCCGATCATAACTATGACATATTGGGGCTCAAATCCACTGCCCGTGGTTTTTATGGTTCTGCCGGACACGGAAATGACAAATTGGGGCTCCAAACCCACCACTCTGGGCCCTTAGGTTCCGCCGATAAAAAATATGATATATTGGGGTTCCAAAGCCACCGTCCATGGGCCCTCGGATTACGCCGATCAATACTCTAACATATTGAGGTTTCAAACCCACCACCCATAGGCCTTCGGGTTCGGCCAAGCACAACTATGACAAATTGGGGTTCCATATCTACCGCCCATGGGCCCTCAGATTCCGCTGGTCACAACTTTGACATATTGGGGCTCCAAATTCACCACCAATGGACCCTCAGATTCTGCTGGTCAAAGCTATGATATATTAGGGCTCCAAATCCATCACCCATAGGTCCAAGGGTTCCGTCAGTCTCAACTTTGACATATTGGTTTTCCAAACCAACGCCCTTGGGCGGAACTGATGGCCCAAGGGCGGAGATTTGGAACAAAAATTGAAAGGAAAAATATCTATCAATTTCTTGTGAAAGTTTGAACGAAATCGAATAACGTCAAGTGTCTCCTCAACGGACCAAAAAGTCACGTAGTAAACTTATGTAGTATTTTTTTTCGCCAATCACCTCTCATGTCCTTTAAATATTAGTTTGTTCCATAAATAACGAGGTCGACCAATTAAAACTCAAAATTTTCATCAGATCAACCAAAAAACTTCTCAATCAGTACACATAATCCCCTCCGACTGCAATGACGTCGTGGCAGTATCCCCGGAGCTTCCTGAGTTGGTCGTAGAGCTCGTCTTCACTGACCCTCCTCATCGCCCGCTGAACGGCGAGTGTAGCCTCCTCGTGGCCCCCAAACTCGTGCAGGTGCCTCAACTTCCGGAACAAGAACCTGTCGCACAGGTTCAGGTCGGGTGAGTAGGGTGACTGTTTCACCGGTTCCACGTCCCTCCGGGTCAGGAACTCCCTGGTATCGATGGCAGTGTGGGGACGTGCACTGTCCCACATGAGGAGACAATCTTTCAGCCGGATCTTGTCCTTTTTCAGGCTGAGAAAGCGCTTCCCAGTCGTCCTCAGGTACTCTATCATGGTGTTCCGGTCGGCTGTGGTCCCGGCAGGTAGTGCAGTGATCGATACCCGCCTCGGCTTGCAGGTGAACCCCATCATAATCATCGTCTTCCTTGCTGTCTGAGATGAGACCCAGGAAGTCCTCCCAGCGGTCCTGGAATAGCTTCAGGAGGTCCTGACAGCACTTCACTCACTGCGTCTTGTTGCTTTAGAGAGCTGGTGAGGGACAAGCACGCTGAGGAGGTTTCGGAGCCCTAGATCCTCCGTCAGAAGCCTGAAAACAGTTGTAGATGGTAGGGACACCTCTGCAGCAACTTGTCGAGTGGTCATCCGGGGGTTATCCTCGACCAGGCGCTTCACACGGGCCACATTATCCTCTGTCCTCGTCTCCCGGGGACGTCCAGGACGGGTCTTCTTCTCCAGGGCAAAAACACCCTTATCGAACTCAGTGTGCCATCTCTGGAGGGAGGAGAGGCCAGGGCAGGAGTCAGGAAAGGTAGAGAGCAGGTCCCCGTAGATCTTGTTGACTGCCCTGGCGAGCTTGATCCGGATCAAGAAGTAGGAGCGAAAGTCGGGTAACTCCATTTTCTGCGGCGAGTAGAATGAATGATAGAAATGACGCGATTACTCACCTTATATACTAACCTGAGTGGCGCCATACAGTCTGTTCCCATGCAAAAATATGCAATAAGAACGCTCCAGTTGAAATTTTTGAGATAGCGTTTGAACTTTTCGAGATAGCTAACCTACCTCATTACTTATGGAACAACCTAATACATATTATTTTAAAATAATGGGGTGCAAATTGTAGATAGGATGTCAAGATGTCCAAGTCAGGTTCTATTTTTGAGATACGTACAAAATACGCAAGTAATTACACATCCTTAATTCGACAATTTGAAGGAAAATGTCCCAAAAACTACAAATTAAAATTACAAATTACTTGCGTTTTTATACACCAATCTACATTTACTCAGTTTTAGTTTGCTTGATACACCCTACATATATCTTTGAAAAAGATATTAAGAATATTTTGATTGAAAGGCTGGAATATTTGTTCTGATTTTGCCATTTTTTAATGAGTCCACTTTTTTATGGTAATGAAGTCGCATTTTTAATTTGCTTGATACACTTTAATGAGCATATAGGTAAAAGGAAGTACACATTTCATGTGGATGATGTTTAATTTAGCATACATTCTCTCATGTAGGAATGCAGTTCGGAGGTCAAGGTGTTAAATACTTAAATGGTGCTAATGTGATATTGATCAAAATGAAGAGGGATTTACGCGCCTCAAATTCAATTTATGCTATATTCAAAATATAGCAGAGGAATCGTGGCATTCCTGATGTAGAAAAGGGATTGGCTTAAAACCATGAGTCTTTAAATGTATGTCCTGGTATTTGGCAAACACGCTTAAGGTGATGCCACTACATATATATTCTACACCTGATTTCTGCAATTAATTATATAATTAAATATTTTTGTAACAAATGCCCTCCCCTAATCACAAAGTATTTTTTTTCCTCTTCAGCAAGGTCTTTATTTCATTCTTTAATATATACGACGTACACAATATACACATATATAACATATTAACAAAATTAAAAAAGGAAAGTTGTACAGTGTTGAAGCAAACATAAATAAACAATTTAGTATAAAATTATTTTCCTCTTTAGACCTTAATAACATCAAATTACATAGAACATAAAAAAGCAATACTAAGGCAAAAAATAAAATCACATTAAACGGACCAAACGGAATATATAGCAAGAAAAATATTAAAAAGATACATTAAAACAGAAGACAATCACTGGTTTTTGGAGTTCTTAAGCTTTTTGAACTTTGAGATGATTCTGGCGAGGACTCTAGCAAGACAAGGTGAAGATGAGGGGAAATATCTCACTACGTCGGATCCATAGCTCCAAGTAGGACCATTGGTATTTGGAATTTTCAAAGCAATTCAATCTGCATTACGAAATATAAAATCTTTACTAGCTCAAAAAATGACGACAAATGCCTAAGTAGTCGAAGAAGACCTAAGGCCCATCATGATTAGTGCTTCAGCTCGATACGCTGCTCTCTTCATCAAAATTTTGGACTAAGGAGTGCCAACGTGGAAATTAAATATGTGCCAGCAAGATAGAAGCTTTACATGAAAACAAAAAATAGGATTTTAAGAAGACTTGTGAATTTCCAAAGCAATATAATAATTGATGCATCCTTTTATATAAGGTTATTCTTCAAGGCAGTAAATGTGAACAACAATGTTAATTTATGCAATTTTGCAATTGCCCTGAATAGTTTTACTCTGTTTCTTGTATGTCATATAGTGTATTTTATTTTTACACGTTATAAAATTTGGACAGTTTACCATTTTTATTTTTTAACCGGAAAAAAACGAGCTGAGATTTTAAAAACCTCAGTTTATGAAACCGTCCTTTCAAGTTGTTTAGTATTCCTTTGATTATTACTAAGTTGCAGCTTAACATGCTGACTTGAATAGCTCGTGGAAATATGTAAATATACCATGATACTTTGGAACTATATTTGTATAGTTAGCCATCATATATCAAAATTAATTGCGCCTTAAAATGATCTAAAGTTACTATTGCATTTATAATTTGGTATAATATATTCACATCTTCAAATAAGTTAAATGAAGATTACTCTGGTTCCAAGGGAATATAATTATGTCGTGTAACAATTTGAACCTTCTTTAAACCATAATAATGTTTATATGTCCCCTTTTCTGCCATAGCTTCTGAACTAGTATAACTGATATAGTTCACTTCAGCGTCAGAGAAATTAATAAACACATCATTAATTAGTGACTATTTGAGTATGCTTTTTAGAGGAAGTATGAAATAATATTTTATGATATAAAAATATCATGTATTTTTTTCAATAGTGCTACTTTTTCATTTCATTAGAAGGCACAAATATATTATAATTTATAAATATAAATAAATGATTTTCATGTCTTACGTCTTGCTGTTGTAGTTTATAACTCCAACAAAAAACTCAGCCCCATCTCTTATTTGATTGTCTGTTTGATAACTACAAAACAAAAATGAGCCAAAAATATATCCTTGGAGAATTACATTTTTAAAGCATCAAAGTGGCTATGTTTTTAAACATTTTTTATAAATATAATAGCTCTTAGATAGTTTCAATACCAGTGGAAACCGGATTAAATTTCGGGCAGGAGAGTCATATATAGGAACTAAACAAACAAAGAATCTATATCAAAGTCATATAAAACAATGAATGCCGAAGCAACGTATGATAGCGCTGATTATTGAGGTATTTGTATGTTCTCCATTGTTGGAGAAAGACAGATAGATAAATAAATAAAGAGAATGAGACATCATTTTTTTAAATAAAAAATATGACAGAACTGTTCTCTCTATTTTATGGGGAAAATGTTAGATATATCACTCTTTTGTCATATTATGAGCCATTTTTAAACATCATACATAACATAATATATACAATAATAATAAATAAAAAAGAGCAGGAGGGGTTGCGATAATAAAATCATAAATAAACATTATACTTTAAAATTAACCCTCTGAAGTAAGACCCATCACATTATTAAAACATCATAATCTAAATCAGGGATGCCAGGGTGAAATCGGTCATGGGGCTGGACTGTTTTCAAGTGGGACCTCGGGGGCCAAATTACCGGTACATTTTTGGCCTTGCAACACTAAACACAAAACAAAAGTAGATTTAAATTTGTTGATATTGTATCATAATATATTTATTTATAAAAACACTTCTCAACCACTAACGTAACGGGCCAAATGAGATGTCAATTCAGGCCGGTTCCGGCCCGCGGGCCGCCACCATGGCACCACTGATCTAAATTATATAAAGTGGAAGTGAGTAACACGAAAAAGCGACACAAATTTTGTAAATAGTATATAAGTACATCTTTATTGCGCGGCTCCCTCGATGATGTCATTTGTAGTCCTCCTATATCTTCTAACAATGAGTCTCAAACCTTTTGTCGTTGTGTTCCTACAACGGTGGAGAGTTAACAAATGCCCCAAATTTCAACGTTACCACCGTTGCTTCGATACTCTATATATTCTCTTTTTAGTTTTAGTCATCAAAGCACATAGATATTTTATTCGAAAATCCAGGCGATTTTAAAGATAAGAATACAAACTATTTATTATTTCAAAAGCTTTTGCTTTTTCTATTATATGTACATCTATCACAGACTAATACATTAAGCTGAATCTCTGGATCCAAGGCCTCATGTTTGATACATAATTAATTCCGAAGATGGTATTTATTATAACAAATAGAATTAAAGTCCCTTGAAAAGGGTCAAGTGGTCTACATAGATAAGGAATACTTGATCTTCATGCTGCTTCTTCTATATATTGTATTATATTCTTAAAATGTCATTGGGGGGGGGGGGGGTAGGAAGGGCTAAGTATGACACAAACTGGTTTGGGCCACAAAGTCCTTAGGCCATCATAAATAATCCTGAATAATAGCTCAACATCTTCATGAACGGTAACTACAGAACCTTTTGAGGTTAAGGTATAGGAATATACACATAATTTATTGGAGGAGATATGAATTTGGACAATGGAACCATTAAACAAAGATTCCACAAGGAGTAAAATAATTTTTTTAAAGGTGTGATTTAAATAGCAAAAAATAGTATTGGGTTTGATTTTTTCACGCAAGTTCACAAATGAATATATTTTTTTGTTTGAAGGTCAGTCTTATTTCTTTATTTGTATAAGTATAATCGTCAGATACTCCTAATACATGTATCCCACAGACCCATATAATAAATGGATGCACAAAAGATAGAACAAAAAGAAATATCAATGTACGAGTCGGCAGCTGACGAAAGAAGAGACGAAAAGGCAGGAATACTTATTATCCTTTGAGCAGTCAGGGTCGAAATACATAATCTTAAGGAGTAGGAAAAGGGAAAAATAACCAAAGTAATTAACAGTGACGTCATTTGAAGTGACTTCTTTTTATTAAGTATTACCTAGGATGACATCACTGGACATTTATGGCAAAGATATCTTTTTTTCTATTCCCAAGACTTCTTCATTGTTTCACCACACAGTTGAGCAGCCATTTTATTCTTTGTATGTATTTATTACTTCTTTAAGTGGACTAATTTTTCTTCTCTGATGAGGATCCAGTTTTTATATATCAGTGATTTATCTTTAAGGATGATAAAGCCAAAGTCTTTGTCGAAATGATAGGAGTTTCTTTACTTACTTAATAATAATACGGGACATAAGAGATGTCAATTTAAAGGATCCGTAAATGTCATTATTGATCTAGGCCATAATAATGGAAAAAATAGTGTTGTTTTTAAGAATAAGATTCTTATATCTTTTCAAATGATATCACAGATCAATCTGATATCAACTGACAGTAAAGGGTTTAAGAGCTAACATTACGAAATAAAGGTTACTTATATGAGCTTGAAATGCTGTTTTTAAGTGTTTTATTAGGTTTATAGTGCAGTTGCTTGTAAAAATAGATTTGATAATGAAAATATAAATAAGAATGAAAGAGCAAAGAAAATCACCATCCAATATGGCCATCCTCTGCAAAGTACATATTGCCCAAATACATTTGTTCTAGGAGTTTTTCATTGGAGAAAGACTTAATTCAGTTGCAGTATGATTAATATCAGGTCCTAAAGTTATTTTATGCATTTTTTTCATTGCTATTTTGTCTATATTTATGTGTAATTGAAAAGACCAAGCATTACTTTTAACCCCATAAAACATAAAGACTAATTGACAACACCAAGGAGTATACAAAAAATGAGATTTGAAAGGTAATGCCTACAATATGTTATGACGAAGTTGAATCAATAACCTCAGAACAAACACTTCAAAACGTTATACGTATGTCAACACTTATTCTATTTTGAAATACGCATAGATCCATTATTGTAATTTCCATATATAAATACTAAAAAATGAAAGACTTAGCACAGATATATATTTACACTGTGCGGAGCTACAATTGGGACAAAGTTTGAAAGGCCATAACTTGGGAACCCTTATTCCGATTACTTTAAAAACAACTTTTTGGCTTCAATTGGGTCTCATCTTTTAGATAAAATATTTTTTGAAAATGTCATCAAAACAAGACCGCTGTGCAGCCATTTTGGGCCCTCCGAGCGGGCTGCGCGCCCAAAGAAATTTTCGAGTTCCCAAAACCACTGTCTATCGAGTGGCACAATACTTGAATGAGTTCAACGGCAATGCAATATCCTTGAGGAAAACTCAAGACCGATCTAGAAACAAAAAGAGGACTCCAGAGTTTCTCCACGAGCTCCAGGAGAGGATCAACGACGATCCCAGCACCTCTATGAGGAACCGGGCCGCCAAGATGAACTTGGACGAGAAAACCATCAGAACTGCCGTACATGAGGATCTCAGGAGCAAGAGCAACGTTCTCAAGGTCAAACAGATGCTGTTTGAGGCCTCAAAGGCCAAAATTGGCTCTCAGACAATTTCCCCATGTTCTGGTCGAAGGAGATATGGCCCCCTAGCTCGCCGGACTGCAGCTTCTTGGACTAATACGTGTGGGGCGTCTTGGAGAGGGAATCCAACAAGCGCTCTCACATCAGCGTTGTCTCGCTGAAGGCCTCCATTGTGGAGGCGGTGGCAAGCATGAACAAAAAGCACCTTGTCAACGCCTGCAAGAGGTTCCGGTCCAGGATGGAGGCGGTCATCGAGGCTGACGGGGGATGGTTTGAGTAAAAGTAAAAAAGGGATCCCCTTGAACAACTTTTGTGAAAAAGATTCTTGCCAACTTGTTTTGTTAAAAAAATATAAGAAGATATATCTTGACTAATTTTTTCACGATTGTAGCTCCGCACCCTGTATATGTATGTATGTATATATATATATATATATATATATATATATATATATATATATATATATATATATATATATATATATATATATATCGTATAAATGAAGTCTTTGTTAAATCAGGCTCCATCTCATGGGAAAATATCATCAATATATGAAAACAAAAACGGCTAATTCCTTTTAATAACTGAGAATTACTTTGAGAATATATCAATTTCGATGAAGGTCATAACAACATATCAGTACAAATTAATAAGTAAATGTTTTGTGATTCTCGCTTCTGTGTTTATTTACTTTTCCAAGGATAGGTATAGAAAATCTGTTGTTTGTTTGTGGGCCTCCTTTCTCGACAGTCGACAAATTTCCTTGAATTAGCTCTCTAGAAGTGCTTATTTATAGTTTGTTAAACAGTAAAAGATATCTTTGGAACAGACAAACATAGATTATTAGTCCATCAAAGGGTTAAATGAATATCTTTTAATGTTCGCTCTTTTCATTTCAACAATCACATTCAGCATAAATAAGCATTGCAGCAGCCATCGAGTAATAATAATTCGATAACAATGCTTTGATGGTTGAAAAATTGTATTTATTTGTTTACTTATGTATAAAGAATACATATTGGAATAAGTTCAATATTATTTATGTTATATTAACTCCAATAACACAACTCATGTCACGACTATCCTTTTATCCTATTTTTTCATATATCTTGAATGCACCTTTTGCCATGAAATAAACTTATATGACTTGAAATAAATCACAAATGTCTATACATTTTTCTATTCCTCAAATAGCTATATATATATATATATATCAAGTGAACTATTTCATTGATAGCTTCAGAAAATGAAACTTTTAATCAATATTTGTAAGAATAGAAGTACGTAAGTTTCAAACTGCAATCTTGCATTTTTCTCTTTCTAATCAAATAGGAAGTGATGGTACTTATTTTTCTTTTGTATAAACTCTTCACAATCTATATGAGCCTACATATATGCAATAAATGATGATGCAAAAAAATGCATCCATTCATTAGTGTATAATAATAATTGTATGGGCATTGTTATTGCAGAAAAGATTTTAAATACGCAGTGGGAGGATATACAAGTCTTCTCGTTGATGGTTCAAGATAAGACTCGAGAAGGGTATATTATGTAAGAATTTAAGGACTTATCATAAAGTATATCGTTTTAATTTTTTTTTAAACCTTAGTGAACGAACATGGATCAGCTAAACAATATTATGAGGGGAAGTATACATATGTTTAATTACTTATCAAGAGGATTTTTGCAACAAAAATATATCAAAGAAACTGTTCAAAACTATTTTTAGTTACGGCCGGGCTATGAAATGACAATGTCTGATAACCTAACGTAGGCGTAAATAGGGAGTATGGGTGTTTGGAAAAGAAGCTATCAAAAGTCAAAATTATAAAAACTTAAGGGTTAAAACCCACTACCATCCTTAGATTTAAAAGCTAAGTCATTTTTGATTTCGGTAGTCGAAGCTCTGATATAAATAAATATATATATATATATATATATTTGTGAGAATATAAATTTTGTATTTCCAAAAATATCCGAATAATTCAAAAAAAAAAGTTTCGCTCTATAACGAAACATTTATCCAAAAATGTTTTGGGAGGCAAATCCATTTATTTACAAATATTTCCCTTGGACACGACTTTTCCGAGCTTACACGTTGATACCTTAAGCTTTGCATCCCTTAACATCCACAAATATACAAATTCACATTTAGAGGACCTATGACCGGGAGGTTCACGGATAAATCAGAGTTCTGTTTTTCATAAGTAGTTGTTGGTATTCGGTAGTTTCTACCGAATACCAATCGGTATAAACTCCTCCCAAATGTTTTTGGCACTTTTATACCTTAACTAATACAAGATTTGGAAATATGTGATTTCGAGAATCCCATCAGATTATGACATGTCTGACTGAATTGTATAAATATAGGTTTAAATTTGTTCATAGATTTAAATATAGAAATAAGTCAATTTAATATCACTATTATTCTGATAGTCATCATTATTTTCAAGTGCAGTTGATTAATACAAGATAGAATTGTATTTTAATAAGCCCTTGCAAGTCATTTGCTTGAAGGCACTATTGTGCCGTACTTGCACTGATCAAATATGAAGGAGAGTTGCACATGTCCACCATGTCCATTTCCTTGACACATCAGGTCCTTTATTCAAAATATATATTTATGTCACGGTACATTCATATGTACCCCTGTGCATGAAGTGAAACGGTCTTGACTTTGTCCAGTGGAAACAGTGTGCGATAACGATGTTTTTTCTTCTTCTTATATCTGATATTAACAAGGTTTCATAAAAGGTTATATTGGATTTTAAAAATATGTGTCTAACGATGATAGGATCTCAATTCAGAGTAATGTCAGTGGTAAAAATTGTTATAGAATAGTTGTGTACCTTCAGTGAAGCCTTTTCCCGCCGAATTGGACTTATAAATTACCTTAAAAAACACTCATATTTGGCATATTATATGCTAGTAGATTGGTATATACAATATTAAGTCTATTAGTACACAAAGTACTTTATTGAGTTGCTCAATTGTATATTTTATTCAACTATATATTTCGTGAGCTTTTAAGTACCAACAAAAGTAAGAATTAATCATGTACTAAAATAATTGGTATTTTCATTGAAAATTACATTAAGCACATATTAAGTGAAAAGATAAATAGCAAAGGTTAAATCTATTTTTTTTCTAAGGTATTGAAGCGTTATTTCAATTTGAATATTATAAAGATAATACTATAACAATGTAGTTTAATATTAATTAGGAAAACATTTGGTACCTTTGTCTCCGACAGAGCTATGAGATATATTTTTGTGACCTAGAGACTGAGTAGAAGTGTGACCGTGGATTCATAATGAGCAACTTGTACCATTATGTGTATTGATGTTTATTGATAGTGTCTCACAAACTATTAAATCCACAACATTTTTTTTTCATTTGGCAATCCTTACTTTCTTCTTATAATATGTCTTATCATCAGAAATTAACTTTGTTAACGGCCCATAGAGATATAAAGACATGGGGGGCTATTGGATTCTTCATAGAAATACGTCATTGTGTCCAATTAAACAAATCTTTCTATCTTTTTAATTAACTTACGACGACGTTGTAAAAACAACTTTGTTTTTATTGGGCACAGGCGACAGCTGAACGATGTATCTCAGCTTTGAAGGAATAATATCTATATATCTTTATATCTCTATGTTTTGGAACAGTATTCCTTATTTTCCCCTGAAAAGATATTTCAAATGTAATTGCCTCCGATGATCGAAGTTTAAAAGAATATAAACTTTGATTTGATGAGGTTGCGTTATTATTATTTGCTCTCTCTCTCTCTTTCAACCAATCACGTTCATGAACGGAGTTTCATTTTTTCCTTAACCCATTAATGCCGATTGGGAAGATATGTTCCCAGAGCTTAAAAAGCGTTATTACAACACAACTAAGGCATATTTCAAAGTTCAAACAGATTCAATTTATTTTAACAGTTTACCTACATGAGATAGCCCATATTATTTAATAAAAATAATAAAATGTACTGGTAGTTGCTGTTTGAAAGTACGTGTTTGAGGACGTAAAAAATATGCCAAAATCGTATTGTTCTAATGGGTATGTATCAGCTAAATTTATGAATGAATATTAATAAATTTTAAAGAAAACGATTCTTAAAATATATAGCTTCTTTTTTAAAATATTTACTTTATATATGTTATCAATGTTTTTTCAAAAATAAATGTATGAACAAATAGAGTGGGAACAAATGTGCCCATTCGGCATTCAAGTGAAGCTGTGCCTAGCATAAAGTGATGAAAAATAACAGATTCCACGGAGAGTTTATAAGCGTTGACGAAATAATGGTCCCCTATATGGACGGCATGGGGATAAACATACCTACATCCGAGGAAAAACCTGTCAATTTGGTTTCAAGTTGTGGGCAGCTTGTGCTGCTGACGGTACCTTGTTACATGCCGAACCTTTTGTGGATCCTTCACCAACATTCCTGATCATAGGTTTGGTCATGGTCCAAATGTCGTTTTGGAAATGGTAAACAACACCAAGTTACTCCAAGGGCAACACGTCATCTGTGACAATTATTCGGATCCATTCCCATGCTTTGAGAATTATCACGGAATGGAATTGTCTGCACTACAACTCTTCGTGAAGATCGGCTGGGTGGCGCACCAGCGTTGACAAAACAACTATTGAAAAAGAAATCTCGAGGATCCATGGACGAGGCATTTACTGGTTGGGTCTCGATTGTCAAGTGGAAGGATAACCAGGTAGTTAGTGTGGCTTCAAATAAAATGAGAGCTCAACCACTACAGAAAGCAAGACGGTGGGATCGAAAAAGAGGAAGTATGTTGAAGTTGACATGCCACATTCTATTAGTACGTACAATCGGAACATGGGAGGAGTTGACCTTTTTGACCAGCAAGTTGCCGCATATAGGGTAAGGATAAGGTCAAAAAAGTGGTGGTGGCCTTTGATTGCTTGGAGCCTAAACGCACAGGTTGTCAATGTATGGCGCTTCAGTAGACGGGGCAATCCTCGTCTGAGTCTCTTGGACTTCTCGAGAAATTTAGCCAATGTGGTCCTAAAAACTTATGGGGTTGCAAAGAAGCGTCCAGGACCTAAGTATTCATTGGTGAGCGCTACAAACAGTATTCGACTAAATGAAGGTAATAATTGGACAGCAAGAGGAGTGCATTCGAGAAGTAGATGCCGAGAATGCAATGGAAGAACTCCTCATATCTGCAAAAATGTATGTTCCTTTGCATCCAGAATGCATGGAACTTTACCACACAAAATAAAAATTATTATCAAATAATATAATATTTTAATAAAAAAGAGCTGTAGTCAATAGAACATATACTAAAATATGTTGTGCTGTATACATTATTTAAATGCCGAGTGGGCACATATGTGCCCTGGCCGTATTTTTCAAATGTTTATTAAATATGACTTTTTTTGGTTCGAAATGTTTATAGTACTATATTGATTCATATAATTTAAAAATTGAGACAAATTTCTTTACAGATAATTCTCGGCATTAATGGGTTAATATGTAAATTATATTGCAAAAGGAATGAGTCACTTGTTTTTTTTATGTACTCATTGAAGGATCCGGGCATGCACAAGTTTCACATGATTCCTTTTTACCCGAAATGTCTTTCATTGTAAATAAATATAAACAACTCTTCTGTTGTATAGGACTATCATTCGGAGGAAATATAGAATGCGACAGAACTTTCTTTATACAAATACACTTAATAGTATGACGTCACAGTTTGTTGATAATCTTATCTTTTAGAAGGATGATTAGGCGTTAAATGCTCCAACCCGCCATTTACCTTTTCATAGTAACTTGTCGTTGTATAAACATAGCCATAGAATAAGTCTTTGAATAGCTCAAGGACTTTTATAGAGCTGTAATGAGTGGGTACAGTCGCTGATATCAGCCGTTCTCACGATTTTATCAATATTTTTATGAATTCAAGGGTTCTTCATTTGAACTCCTCTTTGAAGTGGCTGCTAACGAAAGCATAAGGTCTGTCAATGTAGATGTGAAAATACGATATAAAATGGACTTAATACATATTTGTGCATAACTTCCTTGGCTCCAAGCTTTAAACTGCCAATTCATTTTATGTCATGGATTATTTAATCTTGAAAATTAGTATAAACATAAAATAAATTCTCTTCATCGAGGTTTTCCATATGTTATTGTTGTATAGAGATGTTATATTTTTTTGTTTTTTATATATTTTAACATTTTGTTCAATATTTAAATAACAGGTATTGTCATGAGAACTGACTTTTGTTACCGGTGGTACCAATGACGTCACACCTACAAACGGGAAACATAACGTAACAATATATTTTTAAGACGTGAAAAATAATAATAATAAGATACCTGACGTTTTAAGTTCCACGATCTCATGAAATAATATATCTTATACTTTATTTGCTATGGTTAAGTCCCTATCCTCAGATAAACTTCTTTCACAAATGTACATTGCACATACATTTTCTACTTTTTCCTTCAGACTGTACCATAAACTGAACAAAATGTGCAAATGTAAATTCTAGCATGATTACAATATTTCCCTTTTGCTGCTATATGCTCTTGAAATTGATTTAATTATACTACACATATATTAAGCGAGCATAAAAATGCATACCATTTATCATTTTTGCTGACCAAAGGTTGACCTCATGTCGTGAGAGTCAAACATGCACATAAAAACACATGTTTTTATTAAATACTTGTAAATAAGTAGCTTATAAACGCACAAACACTCAATTCTCGTTTCTCTTTAATCATTGGGGTTTTCTTCTTTTTTCTAACTTTTTTAATACATCGTATATAAAATACTAATATAAAATAAAATAAGAGAAAAAATATAATAATAACAACATTAAAAACATTATTATCATCGTTTAGTTGTTTTTTAGCTCCTACATAGATCGAGCCACCTCATTGGAACTCTATTCGGTGTCAGCTGTTATGGGAGCTAACATCTATCAAGTTGAATATTTTAAATAGTTTATATATATATATATTCATATATATATAATATATTATATATTTAATAAAAATAAAATAAAATGATTGGGACGATAAGCGTGATAAACACTAATTTATTGAGCAATTATTCTTCCATTTTTCTTTCAGCAATTAAATAAAAAATACATCTTCCATATCTCATCCATAGGAAATCTAACCACTTCATTATTATATATAATATGAAAAACATCAACGATTTTCTTTGTCATCAACGTCGTCTGTAATGATAATAAACCGAATAATATAAACGCATAGATCCATATATATAAAAAAAAACAAAGCACCTAAGTCTTTATCTCTTGACTCCTTTGCAAATCCGTATTGGCATTCCATTAGTTGAGGTGAACAATGTAGCACAAAGAAACATGAAGAACCTAAATAACTAAATATTAGTAGTCGATCATAAATGAAGAACTCAGGAATTGTGGGAAATATCAATTATACACGCAGGCAAGATATTTGGCATACATAATTGGCTCCTTGCCTCAATACTATGTGAGGAATGCATTCATAGGAAAGGGGTGTGACAATACAAACAAACATGAAACAAACAAACAAACATTGAAGCATCTTCCTACTAAGATATAAATAGACAAGAGCGAAGAACAAAGTAATTTCGAAAAAAAAAACGCTAGATGGCGCTATATTGTTACTTCCCATTCCATCGCTTGGGCGGGCATAAAACAGGCTATAGATGAAATTGGACGATTTTATATTGACCATTGTGTTTCATAAATATACCTACATTTCTATTGCTTAAATTAAACATCACTTTAAAAAAAATATATATATGATGCTAAATTGTTTTTTATGGGTCATTTATTTAAAAATCATACATAAAACTAGAGGCATATATACACTCAGAGAGTGCAAACCTCCGCCGTCACGGGATCTTATGAGCCTTCCGAGGCGGATTTTTCACGACTGGGGCGGCGCTAGGACGGGAGGGGGAGGGTTCCCTTCGACGGCAATTCCGAGAGGAAGACGCTCCCGGCACCCGATTTTACAGCACAGCGACATCTATTGGCAGCGAGTAGGCTAACTTGAAATATTTATAGTATTTAGCTCGTTTTGCATCTTAATTCTGCGCTCAGAGATGCCAAAAATTTAATCAATTGTTCCTTTGGCACTTCTAACAACTTTACAAAGTTTCATCCGAATCCGTTCGGTACTTTTTGAGGTATCTGCTGACAAAACAAACCAACAAAACTAACAAAACCACACCAGTGAAAACAATACCTCCTTCGGCGGAGGTAATAATATATCAATAATACATAAAAAGAGCAAGAGGGGTTGTGATAATAAAATCATAAATAAACATTGTAGTTTAAAATTAACCCTCTGAAGCAAGACCATCAGATTTAAAACATCATAATCTAATATGTTAAAAATAGACCAATGTATAGCCATTGTATTTTAAGATTGTAACTCCTATCAGAAAACTTCAATAATTACAACAGTAAGGAATCCCCTTTTATGTCATAAAAACAAATTTTACCAGCTCTTTCATGGTTATAAGGTGTCAATAAATATAATAATAAATAGTTCCATAAAAACAATTTTTGCCAGCTTTTAAATGGTTACAAAATTGGGACTCTGAATTAGTGGTTTTGTTTGTTATATATGTATTTTTGTTCTTTGACAATATATTTGCTATGTTTATTTCTTTGTTCACGAAAGATGCTTCAAGTTCAAACTAAAATATTCCCGCTAAAACTATCATAGCTAAAGGATCTTTGGGGATAACAGAAAAGTAATTTTCGTAAACTCACTCGTAAATATAGTTTTTTCAGCTGGTAACACTGTTTTCTTTCATTTTCTACGTCTAATAATCCACTTAAGGGCCAAATTCATCGACATATATAATTAATAGTAATATATACTAACGGAGGATTATACAATGACATGGATGGAATCCCATATGAAGGAACAATTTATCTTTTAAATGCTAATATTCTTTTCTCTGAATTGATCAGCCGATAGCGAAGTGATGATCATTGCTTAATGCAGTGGTTCCCAAACTTTTTATGCTGGGCCCCCCTTTGATACATAAGAAATTTTCGCACCCCCCCCCCCAAAAAAAAAAAAATACATACACACGTTTTGTTCTCAGTGTCCATTGCAGTTTATTTCACACATTGTAATTAATACAAGCCTCAACCTTTTTTAAATTTTTGTCCATTTTCTAGCAGTGTTATTTTGTCTACTGCATTTATATTTTCATTCATTCGTTTTTCCCGCGCCCCCCACTTTGGGAACCACTGGCTTAATACAAACTGTTTTATTATTTACTCTTTTTATGTGGCCAATAGAAAAAGGTCCCAGTTGTTATGCTTAATCATCTTACATGCTAATATTTCGTGGGAGCTAAGGTCAATGATTATAATCATAGCGACTACAAAATATGTGGATTGGAGCTCAAGATCTTCACCATCATCAATGAAAAGTGAACTTTGGCGTTTGATAAAGTCCGAATCATCCACTTGTCTTTCCATTGATTCATGAAGGGCTATAAACTTAAGGAAATGACCCAATCAAATGTGCATTGAAAAGAGAAAATACAATTTCAATACTAGTATTTACATACAAAACGTAACAAATTAAATAAATATGAACACGTAAATTAATAATATAAATTCATTAATTTCAAACCTGTAAAATAAGTATGATATGGTTCATTCATTAAAAAATTAGTATAAGATTAATATTTTTTATTATTACAAAAGCAGTTACAAAACTTCTTTAAATGCCACACAAAAATGCTAAAAAATTGCAACCAATGTTTTTATTGCTAATTTGTCTCATTCAAGAAGATTCACTTGACGTATAACCTACCATCTTATAAAAATCATCTTGTTCACAACATCCTTGTAATTAAAATTATGTTCTTTATTTTCAGGTAGGCTATGATCAGGGATCTTTATATCGAGTATCCTTGAGCAGTGACTGACATCCGACTTAACCATGGATACATTTAAAAAATGTTTGAAATGCTTTTGAAATGTGTAAGTTAGAAATACGAAATAATATCAGAAAAATTACGAGAATGGGGAAGAAATGAGAAGTTCTCATCATTTTATTAAGATGCATAACTTTTGAGGTTATGTAATATATATGACCATTTGTACCATATGAATGGGATTGTTACCTAGATTTACATATATATATTTATATTTTTTTTGTCTCTTTTTATGTCATATATATATACATATAATAATTAAATATATGTATATATAATACATACATATATATACATATAAATATATATGTAAATATATATAAATATATATACATATAAATATATATGTATATATAAATAATGTATATATACAAATATCAATCAAACAAAATAGATAAAAAGAGCAATAAAAAGATAAATTAAATAATTATAATATTTTCAACAATTGATCATATAAAATATTTATGTTGATCATGGAGCTAAATCACCATCTCTTTCGGACATGAAGGAAACTCCACACCACAACATATACAATTATCCACTTACAAGACCTCATGAAAAAAGCTATATCAGGGAAGAGTTAAGTAAACAATTTAGCAAGGTATCAGAATATCGAGGCCGACCTTTCCATCCATCTATCAGACCGTGATGAAACAACCTGCCATTGCCGCTTATGAAGTATTGAATGTGTACAGCTGCTCTGTAGTATAGAAGCATGATAAAGTTATACAATAAGCCTCATTCTAATGTATTTTTTTTTTCTCAGTCAAAGCCCGTGCGATATATGGTGCTTGAAGTGCATCTTGTCAGACTGATTCGATCCATCTAGTCTTGCCACCTTTTGCAGTTTGAATGACATATACTAAGTCTTTTTATAACTCTTTTTATATTACATAAATCAGACTTGTTGACGTTTGTGAAAAATTGTCGTTCGTCGTTCGTTTGTCGTTCACTAAAGTTATTTTTCATTTTAAGATTGAATTGTTTGTCATTTTTAATAAAGTGGCGATGTATATATATATATATAATATAGATATAAACTAAGAAAATTCCTCACTATTGTATGAATGTGATTAATTGGGCAGCCTCATGTATGGTAAATCAATTTTGAACTTTTCCCTTCTCTCTCATTATTGCTCGATACAACATACCTGCACTAATTACAAGTTTGCCTCGGAAGTCTTTTTGAGATTTTAAGAGGTGCTTACATACTTATAATAATGGTTAACCATTTTTCTTTCTTGCATCGCAATATAATAATAATTGTTATTATACTTATTACTACTACAGCAAACCCCCGTCATTAAAGATATTTTTTGTGATCTGAAAGGGAAATTAAAAATATTAAATATAATTATGTTGATAATATCATAGTAAAGTGTCTGTCATCAATACCTAGGACATGAACATTGGCTTAAGATCTACAAAATATATATACCATATGTGTTCGATCTCATTATTCGTATCCAATGAAGTGCGCTGAGGTATGGAAATCTGGAGCTTAGCCTTGGTGCTTACGGATTATATTACTGTTTTTGGCCGCGAAAAGAGAGAGGGCTAATGAGAGGGACAGAAGGAAAGAGAGAGAGAGGGAGAAGTTTCTCTTACTTTTTCTTTCTCCCTCTCTTTCTCTCTCTCCTCCTCTTTCTTTCCTTCTATCCCTCTCTTTACCCCATTCTCTTTGTTACGGTTACAGTACTTATTTGTATATTTTTTAAACTTTAACATCATTTTTATATTTTTTAAATACCTATAATAAAAACATTGTTTTAGAAAAAGTGGGAGAAAATAAATGCTAATTTTTAAGGGATTGTTACCCTCGTAATCCTTTTATCGATTATAATAAATTGAGTTTTGTTTTTTCTCCTAACCATTTATCGGAAGTTGAAACATCTATTGATCGTTGATTCTTATAGAAAATCCAAACAAAATATACTGCAGAAATATGTTAACCAAAATCAGAAACATGAAGAAAAAGACAAAAGTATGATGTATTTTTTTTAAAAAGTTATCTTGGAACACTATTTATTTATCAATATAATTCGCAAAGAGTGAGGCTCTCCTGATAAGTAAACAATATTTCAAATTTTCTTTGGGGAGAGGGGCACGTATCTTTTTTTTATTAATAGAAAAATGATGTGGTCACGACTTACTAAAAAAAGTTATTGTTACTGTTTGTTCATCAGGATGCCTCTAAAGCACTGCTTATTCAACTCCTTCGGCTTCCGGGAGACTCCCAACCAAAGGAAAAGGGAGAAAATGGTTACCATCCTTGGAAGAAAAAAAGGGGAGATACTAAAGAAAAAAGTTTGTGTGCAGGGGCCTTAAGATGAAGTAGTCAATTGCGGGGGTATTTAGTATTTTGGTACTACATTCTGAACCACTACAAATCATTTTAATTGCAATGGCAGAAGGAAAGAAAAAGGGGATAATACCTGGCATATTTCCGCTGAAGTTACTCATTATTTCCTGATAGGTGTTCTTGATTTATAATGTGAGGAGATCCTGAAAATGTTTTCCTTTACTAACTCACTAATAAACGTGATTTTTAATCCTTTGATAACACTGTTGCCCTTTTTTACACGTATGATAGTCAGAATGATGATCGTTTTATAAACAGATTTGAGCAAACAAAAATAAACATTATTTTATATAATAACACCAGTTTCTTTATTCAATTAGTATTAATACTTGGAAAAGACGGAGTCCATCAAAGCATTCAACAATGACGTCATGGATGGAGGCCTATAATTTTATACACCTACAATTGGTGTTTTTAGGGATATTTTTTTATCTTGAATTGATGTTTTCTCCTCAAGAGCAGCCGGAAGTGAAGTGATACTTTGTAACATAACACCAGCTGTTTTGTTTTTTTATTTTTTGGATTAGTCCTTCTCCTTTTCTATCAACCAATCAGCTAACAAGAAGCACTACTTTTTCTATTCTAAATGTGAAGTTACTCATTATTTTACGATTGGTGTTCATGATTTATGTGTGGTTGATTTAACAAATAAATAAATTAAAAGGTTGTGTGATATGAAATTAAAAGAGGAGTATTCATATAAACTCAAGAAAATTCACCCTAAAGCCAGTGACGAGTGGTGAGGCTAGGGCAGGTGAGGCACTAACTTCACCAATGTGATCAGGATAGAACACCGTAAATGCGCGGCTTATATTGTACATCTAACTATTGACGTCATAGCCTACCCCTCACGGCACGTCACTATGTTTAAGTTTGAGATATGATTTCAGTATTAAAAATATTGAAACATAGATAATTCAGTGTCTGCAAGACATCAACATTTGACCGTCAAATCATACTAAATACTTTTCAAAGACACTAGAAAATGATCGACGATTCAAATAGATGTCTCTTGTCAAATATTTTAAAGAGAACATGTTGGCTCAATGAGAGTTTGCTGCAATCTTGAAGTTGAGGGCGCAGGTTCGGATCTCAAGAGGGGAAGGTCAATATTGGTCAACCTTATTGAAAAGATTCCAGTTTGATGTACTAGCAAATAATGGCAATCTTATCGAATAAGATAAAAGTCCCTAGATGATTGAATGGTTATATGTCTGGGTTCGTATCGGGCAGCGTAAGGGACCGGATTTGGACTGCGGTCCGCCAGTAAGTGAACCATGAAGAAGAGTAATGAAAACTTAATCTTGATTTTTTCAAGTATATGCAAAGCATTTTTATCCGTATATATATAAATAAATATATATATATATATATATGAGAAAAGTGCTTGTATAGATCCATGGTTTTATCATTAATTCCTCTAATTTTAGTAAACTTGGAATGAATGTAAATTATAGATATGGGCGAATGGACAACTCTTTAAACAAAGCAAGCTGGCAAGCATTCCCTTCAATAAAGAGATTCACTAATGAACAAATCATTAAGAAATTTATCTGGGCCGTTAACTTCGAGATATCAAACTTCTGATGGCAAAAAGATTCGTTCTCCTGAAATGTTCCTATCATCCGCTACCGACCAACTACAAAGCTGGACTTCAGAAGTGTTATTTGGTCGGGGGTTTTAAGAATACAAAAATCTTGATCTTGCCCTTTTCAGGAATCTCATTTTAATAGAATAATTGTGTTATACACTTTTATTGTTTTTGTAGTAAAAAAAATGAATTACCTCATGCACAATAAATGCACTATAAGTATTATTTTAAACCATAATGCCCCAGGTTTATGTATGTATGAATGTATTATAAAACAGCATGGTCATAATTGCATTTCATGTTGAAGTAGATAAGAAAAGTAGATTTAAAAGTAGTTTTATTACTTTTCAACATGTTATAAGTAGTAGAAAATGCAAGCTTGGAGCTTGAGTAGAATAAAAAATATTTTAATAGATACTCTTTTTGTCTGCATTGGTTCGTTCTGAGATCATGGCGCTCAAACCTTGAGCTAAGGAAGTTAAGGAAGTGTACGATACACTATAAATTCATAACATATTGTGTGGGACCCTCAAGATACTTGATGTTTGCTACGAGTTTAGTGTGCAATAATATTTTGGATTATTGATGATGGTCATTTTTTGATGCTTTTTAGCAACTTTTAGTACATTACAGTTGTTTCAAAATTAATATAATATCCTGTCAAATATACTAGCAAGGTTTTATTTCATATTTTATAAAAAGCCATTGCTATTGAAGGACAAAGATTACGACTCCGTTGAGAATTCAAAATTATTAAAACTAGTGCATGCAAGATTAAAAGCCCAGGCAAGTAACTCTTCTTAATATGATTTGCGTGTTTTAAAACCCTATATTCACATAGGAAATAAGTATTGGCCTTAGGTGAAGCCTCATGAGAAGGCAAATAAACTGCATATATCTACGCTTTTATCTACCAGGAAAAAATGGTTTAATGTGCCCTGAAACATAATATAACTAAATCATTATGTTCTAGCCCTTATCTTTGCATTTATTCATTAACATATGACAAGGCTCATTTTTCAATTCATTTAGTTGATTTTAAAAAGTAATCACATAAAAATCTATATGAAATCCTATAAACATGTCATTTAATTAGTAAATATATATTATTAAAATCAATGAAACACAGAAGAGAAGTAAACAAATGTTATAATCCTAGAGGAATCAAAGTCTTAAAGAATAAAAAAGGACGAAAATGAGAAAATTATTTTCGAGTGACGTCATTTAAAGAGACTAATTCTTGTTGAAAAATAAATTTAGTATGATGTCATCGGAAGACATTGGTTGTAGGGGTTCCTTTTTTATTACCAAGACAAAGAAATTGCTCATAACCACGTGGGAAAGCCATTTAGTAATTTAAGTGCGTGAATGTGCTTATCTTTGAGTATCCTGTATTTTATAGGAATATATATATATATATATACCTATATATTCCCTACTGTAATATATCAAAAGATATCTAAAAATCAGTTTCATTCCCTCAAGATAGATATACTGAGATGAATAGTCATCAAAATCCTATAAAAAATAAGGATTTGGTTTGAATGAGCAATCCAAACTTTAATATAGTTCGATCATTGATTGATTAGTTACATAGTTTCCATGGAAAATAGAGACATCCTACAGTCTTAAATTTGCAGCTCCTCGTTAATTCAAGATTTCAAGTTATTTGTTAGGCTATTTCTTTCTCGGTGTGTAAAATCCAAAATGGACTACCAACAATTGTCGCGGGTTGGGAGTGGATCGTATTGAATATAAGGTGTATAATATATTTATTTCTAGGATTTACGAACATTAAATTTGCCAATAAATAAAATCATAACTTAATTAAAGCTAACATATTTAGTCAAAGTAAAGGCTGTTTTAAACAACTCAGCAATGAACACATTATCAGTGAACAATTTTCATGGATTTTTTTATATGTCATTTATAATAGATGATAGGTAAAAGAGTATACTTAAACTATTTGTAAATTTAATAATAGATCGAGGTCCATGAGAAAAAATAAGTACTATTCTAAAGAATATTTACTCTTTTGTTGTCAAGAATGATGAGGTATTTTATAAAGTTTTTTTTCATTTTGCTCCTTTTCTTTCAAACAATCAATGATGATATTCTGAGATTACTGCGAATCTGAAAGATTATTTATAAATGCATTCGTTAAAAAATAAATATACCAATCGTCAGGCTTGTTGATTTGTTCTTCATTTTGACGAACGACAGCAAAAATTTACTATCTTTCGTTTTTGACGCCAAAAAAAAGACAAATGTTTCTTTTCGTGGGAAACCTTCCTTTCTAGAAATACGTCATCATTTTTTTCCAGAATAACGAGGGAAAAATTTCCTCTCTTAAAGAAACGTCGTCAATTTTTTTCAGAATGTCGAACTATGAACGATTAAATCTTAAAACGAAGGATGAATGACAACTTTTGGTGACGACAAACGAACGACAATTTTTCGCGAACGTCAAAAAGTCTGCCAAAAGTAATAATTAAAGTGTCATATCCAGGCAATTATAGGGGGTTGTTAAAAAATATGTTATATATTATACATTCATCAGAAACTACCTATGAAAGGTGTTTCTAAGGTAGGGACGCTCTAATGGTATATGATGCTCATCTAAAGGCCATCAATGATTATGTTTATTTCCCCATTGACTCAAAGAAATAACAAAAGTGTGTATATATATATATATACTATATAATTATAGATTAAAACCCCTTGTAGGGTCCTAATAGATTTTTAAAAGTTATTAATGATCTCTCGTCTCACATACAAAACAGAAAGACATGAGTATACACTTATGGGGGACTGGTTTATTGAGAATGAGCACGAAATCCTATATCCCCATGTAACAGTGAGTGTATACATGTTACAAAGCGGCAGCAATGATGAGGATACTTATATAGAAGCCAATGATTTTTTCCTTCATGTCCCTAGGCCATCAAAACATCATGTTTTGAGCCTCAGTACACCCCAGTACAACCCAAGTTTGATTGATCTCTTTACATGATTTACATTTCCGGATCCCTTGAGTGAATGAATAATAACCAACTCACAATTATTCATTTTGATTTAAAAGGCATGTACTATTTGAAGGGATTGAAGACCGCTCAGAAATTTTATACGGATTACTATAGCTCTAAGACAGGAGATATTTGTTGTGTGTGCGAGGAATAGAGAATATGGTGTGGCGAAGTAATGTATGATAGTGCTGAATATCGGGGTATTTGGTAGAGCTTAATTGTTGGGGGCCTAAAAACTTGAGCAGTCCAAATATTATATATTCGAAACCCATTCATGGAATATCATCCATGTGGATATAAAAATAAATAAACTAAATTCTAGAACTCTATAGGATAAAAAAGTCCACTTCCATATCATATCATACTCTTATTTGTGAGAATATCGAACATTATCTCTCTCTTTATTTATGATATATATATATATATATATGTATATATATATATATATATAGATATATATATATATATATATATCAGTCGTCCTAAAATACTGATAGCCAGCATCAGAAAGGAAATTGTCAATATATTCCTTGATACGCTGGGTGTGGGACGTATTTGATGCTAAAAATCGATTTATGCACAAAGTAAAACGACACATAACGAACATAATATTTTTGTTTTCAAAAAAACAGATGCAATTTATAGTCCTCCCTCCATTTCTTCTTAAAGGCAATGAAATTATTCTGCTACACCCACATTTAAAATATTGTCACCTTTTTTGTTTAACTAGTGATGGGTCACGAGCTTAAATTTACTACTCGAGCTTGCGCGAGTAGTAAAAAAAATTACTCGAGTATTTACGAGTTTTTACTCGTAACTCGGGTAAAATTAAAGCTCGCAAACAAACTTGTTACTTGAAAAAGAACTCATTTTTTTATAAAATATATATGAAAAAGAAGGAAAATTTGATACTCCCAGGAATACTTGTATTTTTTAGATCATCCTTTAACATCCTGATTGATATGCCAATATTCATATACGAATTAGAAGTTCTATGCAGTTCGGGATTTCTGCTCATTTAAAAAAATAGGGTTTAAGTCCTTTATTTGTCAAATTCTAAAAAATTCCCTCGCGCTCAGTTTACTATAATTGATATTTTTTTAGGATTTACAGGTTTTGAGCTAGCAGAAGTGATATTTTTCATAAATTCTTGATATCAAAGTTTAAATTAATATTCAGTTCTTCGAAACAAACTTCTGTTATGTTGAAATACTTGTTCTATTATCATTGTATATTTGAACAAAATTGTCTTTCCATGCAAAGATTGTGGTAAAATGTATTACACTACTTTGCATGCCTTGGTAGATTGTCATTCATTATCCATCCTAAAACAATTCATCAGTTTGAATGTCAAAGGACTTCATATACCCCAGATCAAACAATTTTTGCAAATCCATCATCCTCTTCGGTCTTGGCGATCTCTCTCTCTGCAAAATCTAGAGCAATAAATAGCACTCTCTTAATGCCAAGCTCTTATAGATAAGAGGTTAGCATCTCACTCTCCTATCAGTCCGTGGGAGGTAAGGGCAATTGTTCTAGCGGCTGCGGCAAGATACGCGGCGTTGGACCTCAAGATCCCCTCTGTCACCGATGGAAGTGGAGTTGGGCTGGTGATGTAATTCGCTACTCCCTTCGTGTTCCCTGCCTTATGGAAAAATTATTTAAAAACTTTTACGCCAATTCAAGGATTTAAAATACACCGTTTTTATCGTTAATTTATGTTTTGTTTTAGATTGTCAAGTTGTTTAATTATAATTGTATTTTAGTGGTCGTTCATATTTGATGTTAAAATTTTAAACTAAAATGTTTAATCATGTATTTTTACGCATTATTAACAATTTTTAGGATACCTTCTGTTTTTTATGCTTGGATATATTCTTATGAACTGTGGAATAATAAAAAAATTGTCTTGATTAAGACTAGTTGGATCGGAAATATCCCCTCAAACACTAGATTGAGGCTTTTTGAGATAATTAGTGACGTTTCTAAGTAATTTTTATGAGACTGAAGATTTCTTCACTGGATTGTTCCCTTTGAAGTTGCTTGAAAGAAAAGACTTTCAAAACATTATTATTATTTATATCTCATATAAAAAAGAGAGATTTTTTTTTTTCACAGCTCAAATATTTATATATATATTAATTATATCAGGCAACAACCGGGTACCCGGCCCGGCTGTTTTTTGAACGTTCCGTTCGGTTGTCTAAAAATCAGCGGGCCGGGACTTAATATATTTGTTCCCCTCGTCATTCTGAAAGTGAGGACGTTTTTTAGAAAATAATTCTTTATATTTAAAAAAAATATTTTATTTTTTTCTCTAAAAACGTACTTTTTATTTTTAAAAATAATAGGAAAAAATCTTTTTTTTTAATGTCTTATCTTTCAGAATCATAAAGGATCCCGGCGAAAAAAACGTATCCTGGTCGTTTCCTGACTTTAGATGATGTACTATTGTTTTATTTATTTTTATGAAGCTAGATGATTAATAAAGGAACAATAAATCTATTTAAAACAATAAATTATAACATAATCCATTACATAGAGTACCATAATAAGACCGTTCATAACTATATTATTAAAAATCAATGCTTCTGAAGCTCTTGGTTGGTCCAGACATATTATTTGAAGGGACGAGTTTTTTCGTGAATAAGAAATTCACACGTGGGTAAAGAGTTTGTTCCGAGTAACGAGTTTTTCTCCGAGTAACGAGTTTTCCTCCGATAACGAGTAAAAGCTCGTCGATTTCATGCACGAGGCGATAGTATTTGAAGACTTTTTTTACTTACTAATAAAACTCGAGTATTAAAAAACGAATTTTACTCGTGACCCATCACTAGTTTTAACGCTTCCTTCCAATCAAGCATATCTGATTCCAAATATTTGTTTTCGTCAGATTAAAAAAAATGCATTCCGCAGCATATATTTAATGAGAGATCACTCCTAAATCATGGAAAAAAATGATCTTCCAGTACATTATTTACAGGAGCAAAGATTAATTTAAAAATCGTGGTGTATTAGTATGCCCACCAAATAATATAGAATGAAATCTCTAGCTACATAAGTTTGAGATATACAAGGTGCACAAACTGATCCTATATATGGCAAAGTCTGCATGATTTGATAGGAAGTTTACTATTTAAAATATGGGTTGGCCTATACGGACGTAAATGTCGATTTGTCAAATAAATCCGAAAAAAAAAAAAGATTTATTTATTTGACACCAGTATCATATGTAAATCCAATGTGCAATCTATTTATCATAAGAGGAAAATACGTATGAGGAAGTCCTCTACGCTGCTGACAGCCAATTTTGATAGAGTTGTAAGGCATTTTAGATGGGGTCCAAGTAGCTTTTGTTAATTATCTATGATATGTCCTCGGACAAGGTGGGGATCTATTTTCGTAAATCAAATGAAACAGATTTAACTCGTAAAGCAAGAATCCATTATAATTTTTCAACCTTTATACTGTCCTCAATAGAGGGGATAA
>CP045890.1:5628586-5664597 GCA_013387185.1 Caligus rogercresseyi | reverse complement strand
GTCATGAGTGACCATAACCAATTTTATTATAGACTAAATATCACACCATAACCTTTTTGTAAAACGTCATTGGCTGATATACATAAAAGGTGTAATAAAAAGAAATCCCAATTTTTTGATAAAATTGAGGGTTTTATTTATCATAGTTAGAGTGATCCGATTTAAGAGTCAAATGTGCACCGTTTTTTTTCCATAACTTTTGCCATTTTGAAGGTAATTCATAATGCATCTCTCATAGAAACCCTCGTCCCTATTGGCAAAAAAGTGGGAAAGTCGATTTTTCACAAGCTTCTCTTGTGGAAATTTTTCTCCAGCAACAGGAACAGGTAGTAATCACTTGGTGCCAGGTCCGGAATATAAGGTGGATGCATAAGAACCTCTCAATCAAGCTCCCGGAGCTTATGGCGAGTCACTAACGATGTGTGTGGCCTGGCGTTGTCCTGATTGAACACAGTTCCTCTCCTATTGACCAAAGCTGGCCCATCTGGGCGATTGCTTCCTTCAATTGTTGACAGTACAGGTCCGAATTAAACATTTGGCCGTAGGGGAGCAGCTTATAGTAGTAGTCCCTGTCAATCCCACCAAAAACACAGTAAAACCTTCCTCATCGTCAATCCGGGTTTGGCCACCGTTTGCACCAGCTCAGCAGGATTCGACCACTACCGTTTTCGCTTGAAGTTGTCGTAAGTGACCCACCTTTTCATCACCACAGCCATCACACTTCAGAAATGGATCGATTTTGTTGCGATTCAGCAGTGATTCGCAGATGGAAATTCTGTCTATGAGATTTTTTTTTGTCTGTTAACTCGTGTGGCATCCATATATCGAGCTTCTTTGTATCCAGCCCTATTCAAGTGGTTCCAAACGGTTTTTAATGTAATGTTTAGCTCCTGGGCATCGAAACAGTGCTTACATGACGGTCGGACTCGACGATTTCCATATTTTATTGATATTTTCGACAATTGGCCTTCTAGAGCGTGGTGCATCTTTGACATCAAAATTACCGGAACGGAATCGACGAAACCAAAATTGCGCGTGATTGGCTGTTACAGTATCAAGACCATAACACTATTCACATTTTTTAGCAGCCCTGGGTTGTGTTTTCACCTTGATGGAAGAAAAACTGTAAAAATATGGCGTATTTTCTCTTTGCTGATGTCCATCTTTGGCGCGTGCTCAAACAATACTGATCAAGCAATCATAAAACTGGCTGAGATTTTTTTTACGAAATCTTATCTTTCCAACGCCATCTAGTGTAACCCGACCGCACTTAGACAACGCGAGATACAGATCCTAAAAAATAATGGATTTATTTTTACTACACATATTATATATATATAATAACGATTGAAAAAAATTAATTTATATTAAATACAAAGCAGTGATACATTCTTGAAATCCTTTTTGTATCTTCCAATAGAATTTTTAATTGTTTTGATTAATTTAAAGAGGTCTCCGGCCCAGTTCCATGTTTAGGCTCCCAAAGGAGGAATAATTTACGAATTTTGTTAAGTTTTTAAAATTGATCCATAGATCCTTATCCTGAATCGGTGAGATTCATTGAACTACCATAAAATAATTTTTAATGAAGGAAATAAACTTTTTAAAAGACTTTTTTACGTCTAATAATACGTTATCTCATCCCCCCCCCCCCCCCCCCCCATCTATCTAAATGTGTATTGTTCAACGGAAGATGGAAGTGACCATTGATCCTGATAAGAATCTTAATGTCTCAAAATATGTACAACTGTAACAGTACGGAGTACTTATTTCCAACAATATTTTTGGCTTCCTTATGTTGATTGCGGGACAATATAACTTATAGTTATAGCTTGTGGTCCAGTTCTTTGGAATCTAAGGCTTGCTGAGGCTTTTATAATAAGAAGAGCTGCATCAAGTTAATAAATAGTATCAATCCTTACACAAAGGAATAATAGCAGACATTTATATTATTCACATAAGTGCCTAGGATTTTCTAGGAAACAAGATGAAAAACAAGTCCCAGCTTGTTTTTCTTGGGATTGAAGGAAGTTATATAAAGAGATCTTATTCTAATTGTAATCAAACTACCGCGTCCATGAAAAGTGTACATATTTTTATTCGTATGAAGTCACTAATTGCAAGGACATTGAAATTTAATGATCCTGTAGAACAAATGTTCCAAGTATTAGTATATATTATATAAGTACCTCTTGTTCTAATATATATCTTACAGTAAGAAGACGAACCAGGGATTACATCATATTAACATTTACGTTCCCAAGGGCACAATGTATAGTTACTCAAGGATTTTGAAAGGCACCACTGTCTATGAGCCCCCTGATTTCACCAGCCACAACTATGGCTGTTTGGAGTTTCAAATACTGGCTGTCCTGAAGCCTATATATAACAATTATTGCAGTTTACCAATATGCTTCCAATTGAGCTACACATGTTATTTGCTAATCCTTTGAATGACCTCCTCCAATATCAATTATTATTATTATTAATTAAATAAAAGAACTGCTCTAACTAATCAAAAAATATTATTAATTTTGTTTATTGATATCTGTCGATATATGGATCATCACTCTGACTATTACACTTAAAAAAAAACCAATGTGACCAACTACAAAAAATGTTTTTTCGTGAGTTAGCTGGAATTACTTTTTTCGGGTACGGTTACTTCGATCTCCTACCTGAGCTAGAAACAAAGAGAAACCACACTTCAACACGGCCATCGTGCTAACATTCCTCACAAAACCTCTCTATTAATTTACTTATTATAGAAGAAGAAGGAAAAAAAGTACTCGTTATCCAGAGTGTTGAACATATTCATGAGCCGAGTCAGTGCTAGGAGCGACCACATTGATGAAAGAGCTCCCAAACGTCTCGCCTCCTCCTCCGATCATTGAGGAGGAGGATGAGACGAGACGGGGCAAATATAATGACTGGAATCATGCCACCCGTCCACTCCCATTCGAGAAATTGATCCCAAGCAATGATGAATCAATGTAACAATAACAATAATAAGAACAAGGCAGGAGCACTCTGGATGACGAATACCTTTTTTCCTTCTTCTTCTATAATAAGTAAATTAATAGAGAGGTTTTGTGAGGAATGTTAGCACGATGGCCGTGTTGAAGTGTGGTTTCTCTTTGTTTCTAGCTCAGGTAGGAGATCGAAGTAACCGTACCCCTTTTTCATATCCCTAAATATGTATTTATATATATATATATAATATGTAAATGTAATAAGATTTTAACTCATCATGATATTTCTATTTAGATTAATTTGGGGTTACAATGTATTTTTTTATTAAAATATATTATGTACATCAAAACAGAAAAGCATACAAAAATATATAAACCAGAGTAGTTACGTAAAAGAAAATACATGAATAATCATTATAGTTTAAATTAATAATCCAGAAAGCAATTATAGCTTATCATGTAAATTTGTCAGATTATTTAAAGATGCTTAGACCCAAGTTTAAACAAAATGCATTATAAATCAAGAGTTGGAGGTTTTTGTAGTCATAATTAATATTTGGCTTATTATAATCTCTTAGTTAGAGCACACTCACAAATAAATGTAACTGAGCTTAATATATAAGATTCGTAACTGACATGGATTGAGATCCATGAGAAGAGACACTTTGTGTTCTCAAGGATCCCAGCCATATGTCTCAGTAGATGTTCACACTAGGATGCAAGTTATCGATTAATAGATTAATCGTTAGTTGTTTCATTTAGTCGACTTTTCATCGATTAATCGTTAACAGCGCCACGATTAAGGAACCCGTTTATCTTGTGGATTTGGGTGGGTAAGTGCATCTTTATTTTTATGGGAAAAAATCTTCATTTCAAAGTTTCATTAACTTCAAATAGAGGACGCAATCTGTCGATTAATTGCAAGTAATAAACTTTAATAGTTTTATGAACTTCAAATAGAGGACGCAATCTGTCGATTAATTGCAACTAATAAACTTTAATCATTTAAAAATTAGTCGATTAACTTTTTGCATTCCTAGTTCACACCTTTACAGCTGTGGGTGATGTGAAACTTCATTTTTTATTCATGCTCGTTCTCTTTCAGTAATCCTAAATTATGACTAAATAATGGCACGCTTATCAGGCATGAAATCTATAAAGTAGCCCTTTACTTTCTTTAACTGTGAATAGTTGTCGAATAAGAATTCAAATTTGAATCATTTGAGAGTATATATATATATATATATATATATATATATATATTTATATATATATAGTCTTTCATGTTATTAGCACAATTAATTATCCGATCACTTTATATTATGTTTTTACATGAAAAGTGCATTTGAAATACGATTTTGTTTTTATAACTTATTGTACGCCAATATCAAAAATGATATTAGGATGATTTGGCCGAGGAAAATACGGCCTAAGAAGAAATGGCCCAAGAAAAAAAGGACCAGAAAGGAATGACCCAAGATAAAAATGATGGCATATGGAAAAAATTACCCAAATAAATCCTTTCATCGTCTAGTAACACCAAAGAGAAAAGAATTCATCAATAATTGCAAAATAAAATTATATTATTATTTTCCTTTTCTATCTTGGTTCATTTTTTCTGGGGCCATTTCTTTCTAGGGCATATTTTCCTGATATATTTATTCTGGGCACCGTCGAAAATATAACTGTTTTAATAATTATATGAATTCAAAGATCTCCACACATTAAAATCTCTGATTCTAATAAAAAAACCTATCAAATACTCAAGCCGTTAACCCATTCTTGTTCCTAATTATACACAAGGGCTAGTAACTAACGTGACTTTTATCAGGAGTGTCATTTTTTTTTGTTAAACTGTACATATAAATCCGTTCTTAATTATTGACAATATTTGTTAATAGAAAAGGGCAACTTTATAACATTATAAGTGCTATCAGCCTTGAAAATGTCCATACATAAGAAAAGAGGCAATCTCCATATACTCTGTAAATCGGGTACAGGCCCCTTCACTTAAGTTATCAAAGGAACTAATGTAGAAGTTGGAGTCATAGAGATATAAAAATAAAGAGAGCTATTCCCTTCAATAGCAGAGAAACATCGTTCAGCTGTCGCCATTGCCCAATATAAATAAAGTAATTGATCTACGTCATCGTAAATTGATCATAGAGGTAGAAATGTTTGTTTATATTGGGCAATATGACGTATTTCTCTAAAAGATCCAATAAGCTATCTATGGCTGGAATACACCATTATTCTTTAAATAAAAGAAGTATGAGTGTAAAATGAGGTCCAACCTCGCGAGAGTAAATAGTATCATAATAAATGGAGTCTAGAAAATAGATGAAAGCCTTTACGAGTTCATATTTAATCCTTATTGATGAGTCATGCTCCCGTTATCCTACACCATTGATGAAGATCTCATAATTCACTCATTTCGCTTTTTTTATCAAACTGAACCATTCATGAAGCATTTACTCTTACTTTTATTGATTGCAATGAGGCATAAGTGTTCTTCTTGTATTCATAAAGAACTATTCCGTCTATGATGTCAAGATATCTATCTCATTGATTTGAGAAGTTGTTTTTATATATTATATTATCAACTATGAAATGTCTTTTAATATATGAGGTTAATTATTATATCCTTGAGAACCTTTAACGGCTCTAGTTAAGCACAACACATAGCAAAGGAAAAAAAGTTAGTAAATGACTTATGTTTTTGCCCACTCTTAAACAAAAAAAACACATTTACTTCATCTAGATTTTATAAAAACAAACATATGCGGGTTTTTTTTTGTTACATGTACCTCCTAATAAACACAGCTCCGCAAATTATTCATCCCTGTAAGAGTCATCATCTTACAATGCTTGACCTTCGAAGGAAGTAGAAAATAAATAATTCGAGAAATTGTACAACATAGATTATATTGCATGTATTCTTCAATTAGCAACAATCTTTTTTACGTTTTTCTTCATAATATGAATTAATGATACGAATGTATTGAACAAGTAGTAGTAGTAATTAATGTATAGTGTGTGATATAAAATGAGTCAAAAAATATATATATTTTAATGAGATAAGGACCCCTACTTCACCCCAAGGGAGTGGTTGTTGGTAGAATGGGAGATTTGATCCGAGAAGTTTAATTTGAATTTAAACGGAAATAGGAGCCCTCATTTGTCAGTGCCATTTCGACATTTGTGCAAAGATATCTGCCCGTAGGTTTTGTGCAAAACAGATCCCCAGGATCTCTAGGAAGGCAATGGAGACAGCGGAGCCCGCAACGACGAGCAGATTATGTTCCAGCCATTCCTCCGCGGCGTGTAGGCATCCCTTTTGGTTAATGATCCCGCTTGGGTCCGCATAGTCCTGCTTCCGCACGTCATAGCCGCACTGGACGTTCTTAATGACTTCCCGAGCTTTGGCTTGCAACAGGAGAAGGGGACTCCGCAGGCCTCTCGAGATCCCACAGAGGCCGAGGAACAGTTAAAGTAAACGTTTTGATCCCAGTCATGAGGTCCCTCGATCCCGCAACACTGGAGCCAGTCGTCCTGGATCCAGTCAATGAGGTTTTGCTGGTCCGGGTCATCCGGTAGTGGACAATGACGGTCTGAAAGCCGCTGGAGGCCTGTTCCTGATCCAGTCCTTGAACACGAAGCCCAAGATCCCCGCAGTCATTTCCAGTAGGAGAATGAGGGCCAGGAAGATGGCGTAGGCCGCCAGGAGCCCCGTGTTCTCCCTCAGCGCCCCCACGCAGCCCGTGAATCCAATGACGAAGGTCAAGGCACCCGCCCATATGAAGATAAAGGCCGGATCCAGAGCGATGTTTGTGAGGACGGACAAGTTGTTGAAGGTGTCCTTCTCAGTCCAGGCCCAGACGCCAATGGCCAGTATGCTCAGGCCCAAGAGCCAAAAAATGACGTTAAAGCCAAAGATGAGGTATTTGAGGCAGCAGGAGACTTCACTCTGAGAGCGACGGCTGGAAAGATACTTGCTGCTATTCCCATTGCTACGACTCTTGGGAAAGAGATTCTCCTTGTAGCGATGATGGTGGGGGTAGGAACCCCCTGTTGTTGCACCGCTGGATCCACGCGGGGGGATATGGATACCTCCAAACCACCTCCGGCCATCACGAAGAACTCACACGGATCACGAAGACATTCCAAGAGAGAAATACAAGACACACACAATAATAATGTAATGAAATCCTTTCTTCTCTTTGTTTCTATCTCCCCCCCCCCCCCCATGACAACTTATATAGCTAAAATACATTGCAGTCCATTCATGTCTTACTATGACGTCACCTTAAGCCTTACATTCGTCCAGATAAGCTGATTATGTGACGTCACCTATGTACAATTCCTCACGAGTGGCACTCCTTTCTAGCTATAAGTAAGAGAAGAGAAAGAGAGGACATAAACGTCTATATCAGTGCTTAAGGAGAGGAGAAAAGAAATGAATGAAAATATATTTCCAGTGATGTCATCGTACAAAAGTATTTATGGTTAAGTGAAATTTAAAATTTTATAAATAAAGTGACGTCACTGGACATTCAGTGTGCCCTTTATTCAATATTCTTCATTCGTTATACCTCGATATATAGTTACTATTTGTCTGACATGGTATATAATGGCATTGACAGAAGGTTGGATTATATATTTGAAGGTTTTTAAAGATTTTTTAAATTATAATTGGCATTTTAGGGATCTTTAAATGCTTTGTGTAATTAAAGAATAAGGGAAATAAGATCTTTACGGGGTTCTAAAATGTTATGGACTTCTAAGTATGTCAGTAATGAAGAGAAACATTGGTTTTTGTGAGACAACCCTAGCAACCAAGCTCTGAAACGTAATATCAAAGATGGTTTTTATACCTTTGTAGGGTTATGTAGGATAATATTGGACTGTTTGTAATATCGAGCATATACTAACAGGAAGTACGTTTGATAATATTTTATCATGGGATTCTTGGAAATTGTACTACTTCTTCGGTTGAAATAACTATTGAATGTAAAGAATTGGTCCAAATCAAATGTAATTAATTAAGATCGAATAGCATGTTTTTTTAGAATGGGCTGCGTATTTTGAATATATGACTTGAAATTGAAATTTTTTAAGAAACTTTATTGTATAAGGGTTTCTCTAGAGTAAACTAATTTCTTAATTGTGTCCGTCTTGTAGAGTTTCTAGATTAGTAAACAACAAAATAGGCTTGAGATATCTGTTAGTTTCAATAAAAAACAATAGATACAAGGAATTTTGTTTCACACAATATTTATCAGAGGACATCCACAATCCATAAAACTATGATTTTGCCCCCAGGCTGAAATTCCTAATTTGAGTCCCATTTTTTACGTAGATTGCAAAAATACCAATTAAAATATCGTCCGAAAAAAGGTTTGGCCTTTATGGTCTTTTTGGAAAATCAGGATTATCTTCGTCCGCAGTTAGAATAGTCGAAAATGTCAGGAATATTTATTTTTCTATTATGTCAATGGATTTAACATCAGTTTTTTATCGTTTCAATATATTTTGTACTAATCGAAAAAATATGCTTTATATTTCAAAAAGTTGATTATTTTTTAGTATTCTATATAAGCGGCTGTATATTTTTTGTTTCAAGTCTATTCGCTATAATCAATATCTAATATATTTGTATATTTCAGTATATTTCAATGCATTTCAGAACAGTTTTTATAATTTCAATATCTGAGATGAAAGTAAAGAAAATATCGATTTGTTTGACCAAGTATTGATCAAATTAAATAAATACCTTTAATTATTTCCTTGAGGTTGCGTTAACTATGATTGTGATTTGGTATCCCCTAGTTTTAAAAGTCAAAAAAGTTTTTGTTACGCAGATGATCTAACTCTACTACTTGCAGGGAGTCCTCTGACTACAATAAAATCCATCAAAAGAATCACTACTTTACTTAAAAACTATATGTGGACACTGGACTAAAAATAAGCTCAGAAAAAACCGAAGTTATTATTGTTTACAGAAACCTAATCAGTAAAGGATGGCCAAACTTTCAGGTATCTGAAACATTAAACTGCTAGGCTCTTGGATAGGAGCTCAAGGAGTAAAGAAAAATACCGAAAGTATCGTTGCAAAAATAAGTCAATCCATTTCCCATTTTATGAAACTTAATTTAAATATGTGGGATAAAAAAATAGCATGGAATACCTATGTTATACCACAAATTATACATCTCCTTCGACTGACTCCCTACAATGAAGATACATCCTTTCAAGTTGTTTCGATGGAAAAA
Source organism: Caligus rogercresseyi (assembly GCA_013387185.1). Taxonomy (NCBI): domain Eukaryota; kingdom Metazoa; phylum Arthropoda; class Copepoda; order Siphonostomatoida; family Caligidae; genus Caligus; species Caligus rogercresseyi. The sequence continues at coordinate 5,655,353 of CP045890.1, read as the reverse complement.
AGATTTTTGGGCTTCAATAAGAAGAGAAATATCTCAAACGATAGGAAATATGGGCCCATTAAAACAGGGGGCCTAGCCATAATTAGTGTACCATTAATGTGGAAGGTGCTAAATCTATTCTGGGTGAGGAAAATCTGGGAGGTAAATGAACCATGGTCCCATGAGTTTGAAAAATTCTTAAAAACCAAAAATCAAAGCATATTGGAAAACCCTCACGCTAGTTTTTCTAAAACCTTAGCCGTTTTGAGTCTTTACTCCAATCGAATGCAAATGATATGCAAAAAATGCAAAGACGTTGTCAAAGAATTCGAAAAATCACTTGGATGGGCACTCCCAATTAAGGATCGATTCTGCTTCCCGGAGATACGTTCTCTATCAGCAGACATTGCTGCCGACCTTCCACTTTCAAACTCACTAATGAATAGAATGGCTGGACTAGCGTTCAAAGAAAAGTTAAGTGAAATCAAATCAATTCAAAGACCACTGATCCCTTTTAAAATGAAAATGTGCATAGTTTCAACAAAAGAAATATCAAGGACACTACAAAGAAGTACCGAAGAACCTTTCATCGGATATCTTCAAAGAAGAAAAATAAAAAAGGACGCCAAAGGAAGCATCAAACAAGCTAAAAATAAATATCTGACCACATCAGAAAAGTGGTTTAAATATAGGCTATTGTCGGGCACTTTAGAAGTAAGAGCCAAATTTTTTGAAGGCCAAAAAGCTCTGTGCTACTTTTGCATGGAAGCAAATGAAACAACAGACCATCTCTTTTGGGACTGCAATGTTTTGGAAGATGTGTATCAAGAAATAATTCAAAGCCTTTATCTTAAATACGGAACGACGATCACCAAAGAAGAATTTCTGGCTTACTACGATGGAAAAGACGAAATGAAGATCAATGCAATAATAACTAAAGTCCAAAATACTATATATGGTCAAAGATCTTCCGGGAACCTAGACAAACAAGCTATCATTCCAATTTTCAACCTGTATTGTAAAGTTGTCGACGGAACGTCTTACCTAAAGTAATTTTACACTTTAAGGATTATGAACTTTTAATAAAGTTAAATAATTTTTATCTACATCGTAAAATAATTTTTTATTATATTATATCTGTAATCTTAATACTGTTTTTAAAAAGAATTGGAATTTTATGTTCAATTTCTATTGTTCTATTATTTAGTTATTGTTTTTGTTTAAACCTCCCCCCCCCCCCCCCCCCCCCCCACCTCTCGAATGTTAAAGAATTGTATGAGGCCCTACGAACTTTAAGTCTTATTAAACAAATTACGTGTGTGTATATATATATATATATAATAATGAATGAAAGAAACGCCAGTTGGCCAAGAAAAAAAAAAAATGATTGTGATTTGGTACGAAGAAAAAAACATGTTTGTATTTTTAAATGATCAACTTTTTGAATATATAAACCTATTTTTTCCATTAGTACGAAAGATATTGAAATTTTAAAAACTGATTCGAAATTCATTGACATACTGTAAAAATAAATACTCCTGACATTTGCGGCAATTCTTACTGCGGACGAAGATAACTGGGTGTGAACCATTATAAATGAGGAAAATCCAGATTTTCCAAAAAGGTCAAACCTTAATTTTGTTACATAGTGTAATTTATTATAAATCTGTAGAGGAAAAACGCATTCAAACTGTAGGTAAAAATTTGATAACACTATTTAAAAGCTTATAATTATAACATAGGAATTTAACTAGAAGTAATATTTTCACGGATTTATTTAACAAGCAACCATGAAAAACATACTCCATTCATATTTTTTTAGTAATTTTTGGCAAAGGTAATATAAGCAATGACAAATTTTATATATTGTTAGATTTTTTTAGTATAACCAATAGGTCACTCTTTCGGGTTTTTTTAAATTTTTCTGTTCATACTAAAAATTGTTTCTAACAATTTATTACTGAGTTTCAAATATATATATATATATATAAATCATTACCATTTCCAGAAAAGGATAAGCAACTTTATGTACTTACTAACCATATTTTTCCATATTTATAACGGTACTTCGTTACTTAATATTATCTGTGATGTCAATTAGTCCAGAATTAAATCATGCGACTAGGCTGGTAAAAATATGAAACCATATTCAGGACTTTAATAAAAGCCTCACATATCAATGATTAAACAAAATAAACTCTATTATTTGATAGTAATCTCATTGGTTTTGTATTGTTGGTACGGTTTAAAAAAATCATTACATATGTTTTAATTGCAAAATGACTTTGACTATTTGAAAGTTATTAATGCTTATAGAAGGATTTTTATTACGTTTGAAGTAAAAATAAATCTATTTTATATATTAGATATTAATATATTTTACAAAATTATAAGTTATCTGCTAACTGTATCTATTAAAATTTTGATGAAAATCAAAACCAGTATATTTTGAAAATACACATAAGATATTATGTGAACATTCACGGTAGTAAAAATAATTAGATTAAAAGCTCATAATACATTAAATAGCTATATAAAATCGTCAATCCTCGGCACTAAAATAATATATAGTACGTGCTTTTCTAATTGAATTATTTTTATATTTGTTTTCATAGAACAATAGTACGGATAAGAAGGGTACGGTTTACTTCGATCTCCTACCTGAGCTAGAAACAAAGAGAAACCACACTTCAACACGGCCATCGTGCTAACATTCCTCACAAAACCTCTCTATTAATTTACTTATTATAGAAGAAGAAGGAAAAAAGTATTCGTTATCCAGAGTGTTGAACATATTCATGAGCCGAGTCAGTGCTAGGAGCGACCACATTGATGAAGGAGCTCCCAAACGTCTCGCCTCCTCTTCCGATCATTGAGGAGGAGGATGAGACGAGACGGGGCAAATATAATGACTGGAATCATGCCACCGTCCACTCCCATTCGAGAAATTTGATCCCAAGCAATGATGAATCAATGTAAACAATAACATAATAAGAACAAGGCAGGAGCACTCTGGATAACGAATACTTTTTTTCCTTCTTCTTCTATAATAAGTAAATAATAGAGAGGTTTTGTGAGGAATGTTAGCACGATGGCCGTGTTGAAGTGTGGTTTCTCTTTGTTTCTAGCTCAGGTAGGAGATCGAAGTAACCGTACCCGATAAGAATATGCAACATAGCATTAAACTAGTCAATCGAACCTGGAAACCTTTATCACCTAGAAATATGAAGCATAGGTTTTTAGTTTGTTTGTTTGAGGGTAAAATCCTCATAACTACTCATTGAGTTCGAGTCTTTGATCCAGGGTGAATCGAGCAACGGATCTTAGTCCATGCTCTCCAACACAAAAGCGCTTTAACCACATTGTTAATATATATCATTCTACTACCTCTGGTAGAGGCCAAATGGATAGTGACCAATGACACTCACACAGTATTACACACTATAAATATATTTATTGAAATAGAATATACATATGATGATACTATACATACAACAACGATGATAAGGATTTTTTAAAATAGTGAAAGTTAAGTGATGTCAGCAGCATGCTTGAGATATTTTCTATGACAATATGATATATAATAAATAATTATAAAACTATATAAAAAATGAAAGAAGAAAAAAATATTTGAAAAAGTGGTTGAAAGACTAGAAACATATGCATCTCGTCCTAGTCCTTTCAAGATATATGTCTATGGTCAGTTTTCAAGACGACCTCGCTTAACTCTATATATTTGTGGATAATGACGTTGAGCAAATGAATGTTAATTGGTCTCATATCAAATTTTGGGGTGGTTTTTGAATTTGTACTTTAAAAATACAGCAAATAATATTATTGTGTGTTATGCCCATTTATTTTGATAAAGCCCAGTAGCATATAATTAGACATTACATGAATGCACTGAGTGACTCCTCGCTCACTCGATGGATAAATCCATTTTTTATTCTCTTGCATAGGTACTAGGTGACTCCCATGGAGAATATATATTCATGCGCTGGAATTCAACGTATTTGTAATGCTCTCCATTGTTGGAGAAAGACAGCGACACAAGAAACTAAAGAGAGAGTGAGACTTCATATATCTAAAAAATAATATGTCCCCATGACATAAGAAGTGCTATGATGTCACATCGCATATATATAGCTACGCTACGCATAAAAGATGTCACTAATACATAAACTTCAATAATGTATATAGTTTCACACTCACTTTGGGCATCTATGCCCTTGTCTTTCCCCAAATATGGAGAGCTGTAGACAGGAACGGAGTGGGAAGAATTTATCCCCCGGGACAATTATGCCCTCGCCGGCCTTATACAGGCCCCAATATGCCATTAGGAGGCTGTCAACGGCCGTTTATGTTTCTTGGGGCCAGCGGCTTACCGGGAATAGTCCCGGTACTCCCTGTGGCCACTCCGCTCCTGGCTGTAGAAATATTTGGATACTCAAATATTGATTCCGCATTTAATATTCTCTATGGTGACCTCTCAAAGATCCTTGCCTTCATTTAATAATAAATTATATACTGGATTATATCAAAATAAACTACATTCACTAGTGAGCAACGTACCAATTTATTCTGACGTCACATAAAATGTAGTCCTATGATGCCACGGTATCACAACTTTTTATTATTTAATTGCATAAGAAACAATCATTCGAGTTGAAAATAATTATTATTTGCATAAAAAATCCTTTTTTCAGGCAGAAAGAGAACCATTTTCCATCCTTTACTATTTGTTCAATGCTGTCTTCTTCAAAAATGAGATCCGGTCTTTAATACATTTCTAATAAGCATGTTTAAATTCAAAGATTTATTCCGTAAACATCTCGGAAGAGATAATATCCATTAAGAGTTTTGTCATGTAGCATTTCATTCATTCGTGCCACAGCTCGAATTAAAAGAAGGCGCTGCTGCCATATCAGCTGATGGGCCTTAGAAGTGTAACATATTTAAAAGTAGCTCTGGGAGCCATTAAAAGATGGCTATTAAATCCTAATTTATGAATATATTTAGCGTCAGATGATACATAAGTTACAGATCGAAGAGTTGCTCAGTCCTATAAAATAATCATTGATCGTAGAAGAAAGAAAACAATAACTTACGTTACATCTGACGTCATAGTCACTTGATTCACAGATTGGGAGGGATAACCCAAAAAAATCTACTAAAGTACCTTTGATAGGCGGCTCTTCCCTTTATAAGGTATAGAGTGTTAATAGTATAGAGTTTGGACCATATAGATGTAAAAACATATAGAGCTTATTAAATACATGCGAGACTTCATAATCTGTAGGGAAAGGAGGCTCAATACAAAATAATTAAAAACAGAAACGTAAGTCTCGAAACCTTTAATTATAATATAGTTGCGTAAGGACTTCGATAGACCTCTGATGGATTCTCAAAATTTTACTCTGCTATTTTGAGAAAATGAGTTCTCTATGCTTTTATACATCGATGGTTTGGACTTTACATGTAATAAATAAACAGTATTTAATTTTTTTTGGTGTTCACCTATCTTTTGCATTGTAAGAGTGCTCTTCTCAAGGAGCTCAAAGTAATTATTTAGTTATTTTGGTTATGTATTCACTTTATATGTTGCTTTAATAAAAATACTGGTCATGTATCATTGATTGTACTATAAATGCTTCTTGGTATACAACTCCTGAGGTTGGCCAAGTTAATCTCGGGTCTTTTTCCTTAAAAACTGACCGTTCAACCCTATGATAATACGACATAGATTTTTTCAATGTGGATTTTTATTGCGCTGCCTATCTTTCCGTCGTCCATTGCTACTCCCTGGTGGAGTCAAAGTTACGAGACGGGTGTTCATGACTGCACAGTCGATCTGCATCATTGAGACATCGCCCTTTTGGGACTCTGAAAACAAAAACAAAAAAAGCAAATTTAAATATAAGGGGTATAAGCTTAAATGAAGAGGGTTTTTACTGTTCTGATTGGCTGATGAAGGGAGAAGAAGAGACATTATTGGCCGAGAGGAGGATTGGTTTTGTGCAGCTGCGGGTAGTAAAAAATGATCTTCAGAGAAGGAGACTACATAAAATGTATCGTCCCTCCAGGATATGGCTTTGAACAAGGAGTCGAACTGATTACGGCTCAAGTAGTCCAGGAGACCTACGTCACTGAAAAACAAAGCATAGGATAATACGTATTAGCCAAAGGATACAAAAGTATGACTAGTTCATTCGTAGGCATATATGGGTATACTTTTATGGTGTATGCATCTATTTAACGTGACGTCAGAGATGAAGTAGAAAATTGTTCCTATTTCTTTAAAGTCAACGTTTACTTTGATAAAAGTCAATACATAGTTAAATATTATATGATTATTCCAATCCTTGATCCTACGCACAAGGTGGATAAGAACTCTTTTATTACGGACTACCTTTTCAAGGATCAAAGATGGGCCTAGTCCTTTTCCATGTGATATGTATTAGCCCAAGGATAAAAATGATTTATGAAAACCACATTTGTAGGAATAGAGATAGAGTCTAAATTTGATTAGGTTAGGTAAGTATAACGTGGAAATAAAATCAATTGATTACCATTACTGCGTTAAATTAAGCTCATGAGATCCTCTTTTCAATGAGCTGATCATAAATAACTTAACTTCTGAGGAAGCGAACACTGAGCTTGTGCTCACAGATCGCTTACAAGCTTAACCAACAAAAACAATTTATATATATATATATATATTGCTTTAATTTTGAGGCAAGATACATTAGCGCTTAAAAATCATGTTCGATTGATTGCTGTTTTCGAATACAAAACCTTCGGGTACGGTTAATTTGATCTCCTACCTGAGCTAGAAACAAAGAGAAACCACACTTCAACACGGCCATCGTGCTAACATTCCTCACAAACCTCTCTATTATTGTACTTATTATAGAAGGATCTGGATCTGTGAGTCCCGTTGAACATATTCATGAGCCGAGTCAGTGCTAGGAGCGACCACATTGATGAAAGAGCTCCCAAACGTCTCGTCTCCTCCTCCGATCATTGAGGAGGAGGATGAGACGAGACGGGGCAAATATAATGACTGGAATCATGCCACCCGTCCACTCCCATTCGAGAAATTTGATCCCAAGCAATGATGAATCAATGTAAACAATAACAATAATAAGAACAAGGCAGGAGCACTCTGGATGACGAATACTTTTTTTCCTTCTTCTTCTATAATAAGTACAATAATAGAGAGGTTTGTGAGGAATGTTAGCACGATGGCCGTGTTGAAGTGTGGTTTCTCTTTGTTTCTAGCTCAGGTAGGAGATCAAAGTAACCGTACCCAAACCTTCTAAGCAAATGTATGAAAAACAACATGACATTTCTAGTAATATATTTTTCTACGTCACGTCAATTGCGCACCTTAATTTGAATTAACTACTTACGTCAAAGGCCTCCCTCCTTTTTCCCTCCTCAGGGAACCAGGACTTGTATGTCCTTCCCAAACTCTTAAAGAGACTCGAGGCAGACCAGAGGCCCCTGTTGGAGACTCCATCTTCTTTTTTTGGCACGCCGAACCTTTTTTCCTGATCCGCGCAATAAACCTTTGCTGCTACTCCCTGAGAACAGAGTCTGATCGTCCAAGAACCATCCCGCAGTTGATTCTGAAGGCGAAGAGACTCAGACTTGTTGAGATAGGAGTTCTGGCAAATCGTGGAGGAGATGTTATTATGACTCATGGACTTATTAAATAGATCCGAAGCGTTTGAGCCGGTGCTTTCGGGGAACCAAAGGAGGTTTCGTCCAGCAGGACGCCCTGATAGTCGTTGAAATAATCCTCTTCGCCTCTTTGAAAGGAAGGGGGGCCAAGGGAGTCTGAAGAATAGGGAGGGGATTCTGCAGAGAGATGTTGTGATGAACTGGATGTCCCGTTGCCCTTGAAGCTCTTGAGGGAGCAGATATTAAGTCCAAAGGCAAATAGGAAGACAAAGAGAATGAGCGGGCTTTTGTTGCTCTTGAGGGTTGAGGGGGAGGAGGAGGACTTCTCTGCCTCAAGGATCTGTATCCTTTGTCGGAGAGCCTCATTTTCTCGCTTCACCCTTTCATTCTCTTGGCGTAGAAGACTGAGGGTTTCTTCCAGGTTGCTCACGTATTCCTTCTTCTTTTTCGTGAGAGATATGCGCTTTCCCGGTTGCGTATGATGCGTTGTTGTCGTTTGAGAGCTTTGAGGTTCTCGCTGGGCTCTGATTTGATCACGAGGGGCGGAGCTTGTGGCTGCTGGGGTGTAGGAGGTGCCTGTTGAGATGCCTTGAGGACTCCGGACTTGGTGAGACGAGCAAGTTGGTCCGTGGTAAGGACAAGGCTGGGGATATTGCTTTGAACTGAAAAGATATAAGACAAGCATAAAATGTTTATGTTGCGTAATAGGAAATAAAAAAATACATTATTAAATTATTGTTCTCTCCACCTGTTATTTCCCACACAATTATAATAATATATTCGTCATTAATCGATGTTGAATCCAGGGCCCTCAATTATTATTCTTTTAGCGGATGGCATACGCATTCTCACGCTCACATGCGAGTAATTCGCGCGGCCATCCTCACAAAACAAGCATGCTTTTAAAGCGCTATTAATATATCACTAAGATTTCGCTTCAAAACTTGAAAGCCATATGAATTCCATTAATTAATGACTAAGACCGACATCAAACGTGTAGCCATACTAAATATATTCTAAACAACAATATTTAGAACTCATTAAATTGTTGTTTTCTTTCCTTTAAAGCCAATCACGCTAAACTTACGTTAGTTATTTTGGTATCCTTATGTTCTAGGAAGCAGTTATATATTCAAACAATAAAAAGCGAGTTTTAAAAAAGGGTTTTCATTCCATGAAAATGATGGTTAAGTATTTTGAAACCATTTGCAAGGTTTTTTTTTACTCATTAACACTATTTATTAATAAGATTGCTTTAAGGTGAATACTTGAATATTTAATACAATTTTAATATCATAGCAGTAAATACATTACATTTTGTTGGTTTATATGACTAAATAAATCGATTCACATCAATTTAAGCCCTAGTGCCTAACAAGTCATACCTTTTTGTGGCCGATGGATTTTGGGTATTTGTATTTTAAGATTGGAGAGATCAGAGACGGTGATGATTTCTGGGGACGAAAGAAGGGCCCTGGTTCCTGATTTGCAGGAGGTTTCATTTAGAAGGAACACCGAGGACGGTTCCTGGGAGGGGAAAGCAGTGAACTGAGGAGGGGATGCAGCAATCTGGGGGATCCCTGAAACTCCGTTGGAGGATATACCCGAGTCTGCAGAGTCTGAATTTGTGGGCGAGGGAGGATTTCCTCCTCCTACTAAATTGGGATTCACCTCCATGGAGTGGAGCTCATCATCAAAGGAACTTCCCAAAGGATCCTCGTATAGCATGGCTGCCAAAAGACAAAATAAAAATAATATTAGCAGTTATTTAAGCGAGAATTTTTTTAAATTATGAAAAGTATTTCTTTCAGTAAATGATAAAAATTTAGGTTTATGTATGTCTGTTGACGCGTGCGGACGTGCCTCCCTGTGCTGCGTTAATTTGTTAGTGTGTGTGCAGAAGGAACGTTTTGCCAGTGTTCAGGCAAGGTATATAAACTGTGAAGTCTTTTAGTATAATTTACTATAATCATCGATAAACTTTTTCACTTCGGGAGTCTCCCGGAGTGTGGAATTCATCCTTGAATCCTTGGACATCAGGAGGATCTAGAGAATATAATATATCTGTCTACTTCTCCTTTTCTTCTCTTCTGCTACGTGCTTCCCTTCCTCCCTCTCTCCCTCCCTCCCTCTCCGTGTTTATTAGCACACTCTTAAGAACTTTTCTCTTCAGACTTCAGTGTACACTCTCATTAAGAAGAAGAGTCACCACCTGGGAGCTTGACCGGCATCATCCTTTAGGTGAGAGAACTCCCCTTCTTTGATTTTACCTGAATAAAATGACAAGTCGCCCGCCCGATAGACCACCTGATGAAGGAACTCAACCCCTTCTTTACTCAAGTGCTCTCAAAAAAGGAAAAATAAATGAAAATCTCCGTGGAGTTAAAACTCTTGACTGGGACAAGAAATTTAAATGGGAGGTGTTTATTGTAATGATTGAAGATGTTCAGGATAAATCCTTTCGTGTGGAAGGTCTAAAACATGTTGAAGTTTATGATATGGCCATGCTCTACGGCTTTAAAGAACAAGAAATAGCAGGTGCAAATCCGAAATTCGGAATGAATCAGGCGGCAATTTATCTAAAATTTCCTATTGATATACGTAGTAGACTTGAAGAACTAAAAAAAGTTCATTCTTTTAAAGTAAAAAATGTAGAAGGAAAAGTTGTTGAGGTGAATTTAAAACTGAAGGGTATCGATAAGGTGAACGTTGATAATAAAAAGCGTGTTGTAATAACTATGGTTAATACATTTAAAAGGATTGATGAGGAGAGAGCGATTAATTGGTTCAAAAAGTTTGGTGAAGTAATAGGGCACTATCCAAGGAGAAACCCTACTAATGAAGAGGCGGAGCGCAAATATAGACACTATAAAGATATATGGAGGGATGGGGACTATATGGTTGAAGTAATAGCAGACCCTTCTTTAATACCTCAAATAGCCCCCATTCAGGGGTGCTTAATACGTCTTAAATTTAAGGGTGCCAATCTACAATGCCAAAACTGTTTCGGTTTAGGGCATACCAAACAGTTCTGCAACAATGAAAGGCTTACCATTAGACAGTATGTTAATGCTCTAAATGGATCGATTGCTAGAATTTCGTCAGAAGGAGAAAACAATGCCATTAGTACAAGTGTGGCGGACGTACAGAGTGAAGAAAATATTGATAACGTGGCAACTAGTGATGTCAATCCCGAGGTTGTATGCGTGGTAGAATCTCCTGAAGCTATTGGGGAGTCTTCTGAAGCATTGGTAGAAAGTGAAGTAATTAATTCTACAGAAACTCATATTAGTGCAAATAAAGAAGATATACTCGAAAAGGCTAGTGAGCTTGGTCTCATACTTCGGAGATAAATTCAAAAGATTCCTCGACAGTGCCTGAAGAAGGCAATCAGGGCTCTCCTATAACAGTTTCAGAAAACTCTGAGTCAATTGAAGTCCCTTCAACGGTTGGGTGTGAAGGTAGTCTTGGATCCTCCACAAATACATCGAAAATTAATCAATCGGTCACAGTTCAGAAAGACAGCACAAATGATAATCCCAAACCAAGGAAACCAAAATTGAATCCTGAACTAATTCTATTAACTAGAACGAGGTCAGGTTCCATCTCAAAAAGACGTTCTTCCTTTTCAGGACTGTCTCCTCACAAAGACTCTCCAAATAAGCTCTCTAAAAGCTAATTTTTACAAATAATAGGAACCTATGATGCCCATCAAACAAAAATTAATAAGCGACTTTCTCAGTTCTCAGGTGTCTAGGGATCAGGAAGTGAATATGGGGATAGGTAGGATTATCTCGCTGAATACAAGAGGAGGTAGGAATCGTATTTCAAGACATGCTCTAATGAAAAACCTGCTAGATAAAAAACCTGACATCCTATGTTTGCAAGATATAAAATCGAAGACATCTTCTTCTTGTTCAATGGAATGTACTTTCTGTACCCCCAAAAATTACTATCAATTCTTCACAGGCGATGGGTTAGGTCGGGGGGTTTTATCTTTTGTATCCAAGTCTATTTGTAAGCCTTTGAAAGTGTGTGAACTTTCAGGTCTTGGTGATTGGCATAAAATTTTCATACCAACAACAAACGGCGGTTTTTATTTCATTAATGCATATGGACCGAATGTAAGATGCTCATCCTTCTTTCAAGCTATTATCAATAGTTGCAAAAATAGTTTATATCCTTTATTAATTGTAGGAGATCTTAATGTAGATCTTTATAAATCGAATGGGCGGTATCCTAATCTTCAAATACTTTCCAATCTCATCAATATCCTCGATTTACACGATTTAGTCAAAGCTTTTAGTCCAGAAGACAATGTGTCGTGGAGGTGTGGAAATAAGTCGTCTAGGATAGACTTAGCTTTAGCTTCCTCCCCTATTCAGGCAAAGACTATAAATGCACAATATCGTCCTTTTCATGCATCTGACCATAAGCTTATTGAGATTGGTATCCATCAAGTTCGGCTGAAAAGGCGTTTCAGGGTCCCAAAATGGATAATTTTGAATGAAGATTTTATTAAAATTCTTAAAGCACGTTTTATTCAAAATTTTAATAATTCTTTTAAACCAAAAAAACTCGCATTCCTTTTATCCTATTTAGTTCAGTCAACTACTTTGCAATATATTCGCAAAAAAAGGCATAAAGAAGTGGTCTTCCAAAAAAGCCTTGATGTTCTTCTTGATAATGATTCTCTGTTTTTACGTTACATTTCCAAAGATACTACAAATATCTTTCGTATGTCAGAAATTGCAGAAATAGATTTTAAAAGAAGAATTGAAAGGGAAAACTCTGTTTCGTTACGGCTAAAACACCTCCTCCCAAAAGAGTACTCAACATCTATCGTCAAAAAAATAGTTTTTGAAGGTAAATCATTAACAAATTCTAAAGATATATTAAACATCTTTCATAGTCAATTTCAAAAGCTTGTCGACGGCGATAGGGCTAATTTTCCGCGTCCAAAGCGTGGTATTCATTCTATTTTTACAGAAAATACCATCACTCAGTTCATGAGGAAAAAGTTCAAGGACGAAAAAGCTTCAGGTCCTGATGGCATTGGCGGAAAAATATTCACCAAATGTTTGGAAGAAATCGTTCCCTATCTTGTTGAACTAGGAAAGTCGATGGAAATTCGTGGAAAACTTCCAAAGTCAATAACGAAAGGCCGGATCACCCTAATACCCAAGAAAGGTTCAGCAACAGATGTGAACAATTGGCGTCCTATTACGGTGCTCAACGAAAGCTACCGAATTCTATCGGGTGTTCTTTCTGGTCAAATTGAGCCTCAATTGAGTGCTAAATTAGGGAAAGAACAAAAGGGCTTCCTTAAGGGTAGGCAAATCGGTGATATTTTAAGAAATATAGGAACAGCTATTCAAGTTTTACAGAAAAGAGAGACTTTTGGAGCTATCATAGCCATAGATTTTAGCAAAGCTTTCGACACCATACAACATAGGCATATTTTTAGGTCAATTAAAAAGAATCTCCCAAAAAAATATTTTAATCCTATTAGAGCTCTCCTTTATAATGGTACCTCAACTATCTCCATGGGGGGAATAGAGAGTGATCCCATAATTCTAAAAAAAAGCTGTCGTCAAGGTTGCCCTTTGGCTCCACTTTTATTTATTATTGGACTTATTGAGCTGAGCGACTCAGTAATTAAAAAGTACAAAGGGTTTGGAGTTGATTTCGGGTTTTCAAAGAACATTATCGATTTATATGCAGACGATGTTACGCTAATGATAGAGGCCAACTCGGAAATACAATTAATTAAGCGTATTGAAATATTAATAAACCACTTCAAAAAATTTGAAAAGAGATCGGGATTAAGAATTAACAAAAAGAAAACATCAATTCTTTCAATGGGCAAATGGAACCCTGAGAATGATCTACAGATTGCAGGTTGTTCCGTCAAACAAAGCCTGGACATTTTAGGTATTTCATGGGAATCCACAGGAGCCTCTCAATCAAATTGGCTAAAGATAAAAAATCAAATCAGTCTCTCAATTCCACGCTGGAGAAACTTTAACCTACAGAAGAGGATTGACCTCTACAACTACTTGGTCGTGCCAGCTGTTTTATATAAAGCTTCGTCTATTCCGTGGCTTGCTGAGCGCGCAATAGTAGAAGAAGACATTTGGCTTGGTCACTTGTTTCATAAGAGTTATCTAAGTGCCCTTAAGAGACCACGATCTCACATAGGTGGAGGACTAAGTTTACTCTCAAAAATAATACCTAAAATTTATCAGAAAGTTGTTATCGACTTATCTATTCATCCACAGACTGAATGGCGGTCTGTTTTTACATCAAGCCCGGCATTTCTGTGGCTAATGCTTGGAACGGATTTTATTAATGAAAAACTGGAGGACGTATCTCCTTTTTTAGCGTCCCTCCAAAGATTAATTTGGAAAGGCAAACCTTTGTTTTCTTCGACGTCTACAATTGATATAATTCGTCAAAATTGTCAAAAAAAGTTTTACTTCCAAAATCTTTTAGAACCAAAAGAGTTGGAATGGATGGCTCTATCTCAACAAATTTTATCGTTTCATGATTTGAAGCCAGAATCAATGTTTTACTGTGGAAAATTTTCCTTTCCTTTAAAGAAGGCTGCATTGAGACATCAAGTTCCGATCCCATGGCATTTAAGGATGTCTTATGCGTCAAATTCCAAAGAAGATGCCGAAAAAATCTGTGATCAGTTTCTACAAGAATTAAATCTCCCAACAACTTGGAAACCTAGAATAATTCGCTCTGTGTCAAAGATACACGATGGAAAAAGATTCACTGCACAGTTTCAAGTATCCTCTGGCACTATTTTCTTTAATGCTCCTTGCAAAGACTGTGGACTTTTGTTCAATAAAATTTCTCATGCTTTTGCAAACTGTCCTGCTCTGAGCATCTTGAAGGAGTTTATATCTTTAAATATCAAAGGGGTCACCAAAAATATTATTCCTGGTATCCTTCTCTTTGGGTTGAATTCCAATCCCAGAAGTTCTTCAAAAACTCGTGCTTTGGAAATTTCACTTTTGAGCTGTAGGAGCTATATCGCAAATAGGCTAGCAAGTGATAACTTTGTTTGCAAGGATGATTTGCGAGCCATCATGATATCAACCACTACACGTTACTCCGCTCTTACAATTAAAATTCCAAGCTCAAGTAATGACGCTTGGAATTATACTGGTAATTTAGTTCGTTTTTATCCTTCTTGTGCCGTCGAACACATGAAATTTTTAAAACATATAATAAAATGTCATCAAAAATTTAAAAAGATTTTATCCTAGTTCTCTTTTTATTTTAAGTTTGGATTTATCCTGAATTATCTTTGGTCTGGGTGGTAAAATTAACTCCCAAATTATATTATTGTTGTATGTTTTATATTTATCATGTTATATTGTCGATATATGATGTTTTGACTATTTTTTGTGTTTAATGTACTTTAATTTGATGTGTTTGTAGTGTATTTCAAGAATATGTGTTTGTTTTTAAGTTTTGTTTTATGTTATGCAGTATTGTTTTTTTTTCGCCTTTTAACTTTTGTTTAGAGATCTAATTTTAAACTATAATGTTTATTTATATATATTTATATATGTAATTTCTCTAAATCAATAAAGTTTATTAATAAAAAAAAAAAAATTTTTTTACAAGAAACAATAAAAAAATATTCTCGATATAAGATTCAAAACTCAACTTGCCATAAGCAATTAAACGATAGGGATAAATATTAACTTGTGATGAGTGATAAAAATATTGATTTGCGCTAAGTGATAAATGTATAAGGATTAAAAAAACAAATGATAGCGATTAAGATGTTCACTTGCGATAAAACGATAAGGATACAAATATGAACTTGTGATAAGCAATAAAACGATAGCAATTAAAATATCAGGGCGGGGAAGGAAGTACAAATTATTTCGACATTATTTAAAATCATTTTGCACAAATCTATAGTTCTTTCTTTTTTCTGAATCAACGATAGTTGATTAACAATAACTTCTTTTAACTTTAAAAAAAAGTATGACCTCAGAATAATTATCCTCTATAACTCATTTTCTCCCACGCGATAACCAATGGTTATTAAAGCGTAAATACAGAGAATATATCTTAATTATTTATTAGTTATTTTTAAGATATTGATACACAATTTTACATAATATCTATTAGATTTAAAAAAAGAAGACTTGAGGAGATACGGAAACTGTAAACCCAAACAAAATGTCTATTTTAAATTTACAAAAAAAACTGGAACATTCTCAAGCCACCAACTACTTACAACAGCTACTTCTATCTGTGCTCCCGCCCTCCTTCAAGACATTTGCAAATAGGGATTCGTGGCCAAGCATGCCATGATCTTCGGAGGTCTGCATGTTCAGGTCACCGAACTCGGAGAGTTCCAGATCCTGTGCAATCTGTTGGAGAACGTCCTCTTGGCCCAAGTCCAGGGATGGACCGAAGTCTCCTACAAAAGAAGAAGAAAATAGAGATGATTGGAAGGGCTAGAATTTGGCAAGGAGTAAACAATTGAAGGATGTTTATAAAAAATAAGGACCCCCTTTCCATTTTTTTCCATCGAAATTTGAAAATGCTATTTCCTAACCAATAACAGGGTAATATTTTGCGAATCGATGAGCTGTCCATGGCGGTTTAAAACAAACTCATCA
Source organism: Caligus rogercresseyi (assembly GCA_013387185.1). Taxonomy (NCBI): domain Eukaryota; kingdom Metazoa; phylum Arthropoda; class Copepoda; order Siphonostomatoida; family Caligidae; genus Caligus; species Caligus rogercresseyi. The sequence continues at coordinate 5,639,031 of CP045890.1, read as the reverse complement.
AACTATTCAATGAATGAAAGGTTTTGTCGTTTCGAGGTTTGATTACGATTTATTTATCGCTGGATATGTACAGAAGATCTGTTTGTCTTGGGCCTCTCTCCTCGACAGCTGATAAGCTCACATAATTTTATCTGTCATCTAAATGACAGTGGATGATAATCAATATAGTCCTTAAATTGTGCCCGCTATAAGTTGCAATGGAACGTTGTAGTTGTTTTAGTAATTAAATCATATAAATATTAGAAAAGTTGATTTATAGGAGACCTACCGTGCTCTAATATAACTATATATCAATGTATGTTTGGTAAGAGATATGATACTCGAACTCACGATTTTTACTCGAACAAAATTTTAGTAGAGCCAATATATATTCTTAGGTGCTGAAGAAGTACCGCAATCGTCGTCGACACCTATGAAAATAGACTCTCTTATCCGAGTATTGAAGGATATTATTCAAAAATATCCGTTATTGAACGATGACATGTGTAACTGGGTTGGGTATTTTTATTTGACAGGTTATTGCTGAGGAGGGCCAGAGTGGAACTCCGTTCTAGAACTTGATGGGTTGAAAGGAAAGGAGCGACAATTAAAAAACAAGCAATTGTTATCATGCTATACGGCATCAAGTGTGAGCAAGGACTCAGAGCTAAGAATTGCATTCACAAGAGCACTTGTCTCAATGACATTTACGAATAAACTTTGAATAAAGTCTTTCAAATATTGCTTATCATTATTATTACTCTTATTATATCCCTCATCACTCTCAGAGAAATAAGTATTATGTTTTCACTTTACCATCACATTGACGACTAACAGATTATCACTCCGATGAAGACACAACAATAAAACAAGAAGGGTTGATAATGGGTTTTTAAATTGCGTTTATGAGTGAGTTTGGGAGACCTAATTTTAAAAAAACATCCATGTTCATGTATATAATTAAGAATTCTTTAGTTAAAAGATCGTACTTTGGTTATTATTTCTCTGGATCCCCAATGGGACTGATTTATAAAAAGTAAACTTCTTAAGGATTCCCCTTTAAACCCAGGGTGTTATTTATGTTATTTCTCGCAAACTCACAACAAACATTATTTTCAGATAAGTGTGATCAGTGCCTTAGAGTAGTAGAGTCTGGACGAAAGACTGATGAGTCATAACATAAAGCTGACAAAAACCCATAACAAACAAATTTCATATCATAAATTAATAGGTGTTTGGATTTAATAGCAAATTTAATGTTATTTGTATAAATCAAAGGGGATATATTTTAATGTAAAAAGATGGCTATTGAGTTGAATTTGCTATGAATTGCATTATTTTTGTGATTTTGCTACTATTTTGAGCAGAAATAGGATTTATATGTTGAATAACAATATTATTGCATTTCCAATTCTATTCGTAATGTGGACAGCCCTTCGTCAATCACGAAACCTTTTTTTATATCTCAAGGATCAACCATCAAAATAGGTTTCTCGTAATACTTTACCCAGAATAACAGCAACAAATGATCGTTCCGGAGTCCAATCAGTTTAAAGAGTAGAATGAAACTATTGGCAGTAGCCTCATTCTACTCTTGAATTGTGCGATGTACGATAGGATTGCCTTTAGAAATAAGTTTTCTTCGATGGCAGTATGTATGTGGGATGCTTCCAATGTGTTTTTGGACTCCGGAACGACCATTTGATGTTTATATTGTTAGTAAAGTATTACAAGAAGCTGATTTTGTTGATTGATCCCAGAGATATAAAAACAAAAAAGGTTTCGTGATTGACGAAGGGCTGCCCACATCACGAATAGAATTAGAAATGCAATAATATTGTCATTCAACATATAAATCCTATTTCTGCTCAAAATAATAGCAAAATCATAAAATAATGCAATTCATAGCAAATTCAACTCAATGGCCATCTTTTTACATTAAAATATATCCCCTTTGATTTATACAAATAACATTAAATTTGCAATTAAATCCAAACACCTATTGATTTATGATATGAAATTTGTTTGTTATGGGTTTTTGTCAGCTTTATGTTATGACTCATCAGTCTTTCGTCCAGACTCTACTACTCTAAGGCACTGAGTGTGATGATATCTTTATTATCAAATATGATGATGAAACCATATAAACATTCATAATTATTTTCCTGAGCAGAAGGACCTGTATTTTAAGGACTAATATTTTTGAAATGGAACAGTCTCTTTACACCTCAACAACTACATTTGAAATACTGCCTTATTCCATACTGACAACTTTTTTTAAAGATAAATATAGTGCTCCTTCTTTTCTCCAAGTTTGGTATTCTTAGCTTCAAAAGACATTGACCGAAAATAGTGGATTACAAATAGTAATATAAATTGATTTAATAACTATTGAATCAAAGAGCGGTGGGGAAATATATAAATAAGGCGGCTATTTACTCTTGGAAGAAAGTGAGAGAGGATTTGACATCCCTTCGAGGTCCAGGACAGTATGTTCGATCCTCAAACCCATATTTTGTCCACGGCAGTCATCCACTAAATCCTTGGACTTGGATTCTCTCTCAACCATGATAACCATAAAATAATCGGGCTTCTTACGCATATATAAAGAATATGTTGTGTACAGAGGCATAAGAATAATGCGTGCCTTGCTTCTAGAGAGCCGGCACATTGCTTAGGATAGCCAGGCGTGCCTGCAAATATACTACCACTACCACTGTTGCTTTAAATAAATAAATAAAAAACACAGAGAACATGACATAAGAAAAAGACCACTACCTCAACACCACCTCAGACAACAATTTATAGTATCTGGCTTGGCTCTCAAGGAATCTGCTGAGTACACTTGATGGCTATTATAACGAGTTCAAGGAGCAACAAAGAGCCTGTTGCTGTTGTGTGTATGGTGATAATATGCAGTATTTTGCAGTATATACATTGAATCCGGGCTTGAACCCTGCATGAAACTGCATCGGATAAATAAACTTGTCTTAAAATAACTGCACACATTATTTATTATTATTTATATTTAAGCAAAGTTAAAAAAAATAAAATATTTTTAGAAATATATTTAAGCCTTGAAGCTTTTTTACTATCATAATTTATGTATGTATTTGATACATTAAGTACCCATAATTAGGGATACCGCTACTTAAGGCCCACTGTCAGTTGAGTTGAAACCCATGTATACCGTACTTATGACATGCTGAACTCTAGGCCCACCAAGTGGCACTACATTTGTAATTTCTGTATGACAGTATTGTGACATCTGATATTCTCACTTGGAGGATGATCCCTCCCCCCCCCCCTGTCGCCCACAACTCCTATAATCATGGCGTGTAAAAACCGAGGGCCCAGTGAGATCGCCGGGCTTGAAACCCTATGTCATACATGTGGCTGGTACGAACCAAGGACTATTGAAAAACCATATACTTCCATATTGCCAAGAGAGTTTCGCTTGCCGGTGATTTTTAATGACGTCACGCTGACAAAAATAGTATTTTATAATGTTATTACCCTTGCTTACATCATAAAAATCTATTGATACAATATATATTTTTGATACGTCGCAAATTATAATAAGATTCATGACGTTTCACGTTCCATAAAAACATGAAATGAACGTATCCGGGTTTCTATAGCCCTTGGGTGAAACCAGGGTTTAATCTTCAATAAACTTTAGGCATACATGTAAAGAGCAGAATCCAAATTTACATTAGATGTAAATTCGACACCTCACATTGTGATATGCACTACTCGTGACGCTTGGTTTGTAACTTAAATTGTCATAGCTGACTGACTGGTGAGGTTTATATGGCAGTGATGGCCCCAAGTAACAAGTATTGTGTGGTCTTCATAATCCGACGACTCCAATAATTACTCGATTTCTCAGGTGTCCTATTCTTACTCTGACATTCCTGATCTTTGGTAAAAAATGTATAACTATATAACATTTAAAATGAGAAAAATCATCTTTAGCTCTACATGTAGTGAAAGACGCAGGTTCCTCTCCTTGAAAGAGATATTTCTGAATCAGTCTCATTGATAAGATATTTTTAGATTCATTGGAGCTCATTTAATCTCGTCAACGCTAATTCATATCCCATACGGATGATAATTCAATTCTATCAATCAATACAGACATGATTTTAAAAAATCAAGACGCGAAGCAGATTTGCCATTCTGACTAATTATCTACCAGTTCCCTAAACGGGAGTTCAAATTGTTTTGAACCCATGACTTGGGAAATTATATTGCTTCTGAAATGTCCAGTCTCTTTATGTTGTTTCTATTAAGTATTGTAAAAAGCATTTTTCAACAAAAATATTTCGACAAATAAGAAAAGTAATGGCCGAAGAACAAATGATATATTGAGGAGCATTACTCTGTTTACAAAAATATTTTTAATTATCTTACAATTTGACACTATTTTAAAATATATTGACATTGATGGCATATGGTATAGACTAAAAATAGATTTTATATTTTATTTCCAATTTGACCAAAAATCAAAATAATATATTTTGTTTAACAAAATAATATTCTTTTTATAGTACTAGTAAAGAAAATGTAATGTCATTTTTTTAAAGCTGTCCAAATATTGAGAGGATCGACTCTTGATATAAAAGGTTAAGGGTGATGATACCTAAGGAATTAGTCCGCTACAGATGTGAACATGAATATACCCTTTAACGTATATATTCACAATTAATTTATTGGGACCTTCCAAAGAGTGTATATATTTATTCCCATCAAATACACTTGTTACAATGCTTACAGCATTGTAACAACTAGACATTTGTGTCTGAATAAATGTATTTAAGAGTTTTAGCAAGAATACTTCGATTCAAGCATTGGAATTCGCAAAAGAAAAAAATATATATTAAAATGGATTAGTGTAGAGAATTTTGGGGCATTAAATCTACTTGGATATCAGATCATTATCATCTATGATGGTGTCAGAAAAAGAACAATGCTTTTGTACGCCCAAAAACCTTTGTTATCAGAGCTGGAACAAATGTTTGATATGCGGTGGATCAGAACTACCCCAAGATGTTTCTTTTTGTCAAAATATTACTATATACCGACACGATAGAACATTAAGGAAATTATATATAATTAATATTTAAAAATACGTATAGCGATTGAACACAGCCTGCTAAAGACTTATAATAAAATACTAAGACGGTCTACAAAACGCTTAGCATTTACTTTAATGCATTGCTGGAGCTACGAATTGATGTTATGTATTTCGATAGATCAATACCATGGCTGGTTGATTTTACTACCTTTGCCAATATCGAATACCGCAAGGGCTAAAGTGCTTGAAAGTATTATATTGTAAAATTTCATTTGCCGAAAAAAATTAAAGGAAAAATATTTATAAAAGTATTTTTTTTCTTGATGTCATTTTCATTCTACTAAACAGCACAGAATGTAATATACTTATAAAATGTTAAATTATAGAAAAATATATTCCTGTATTCTGACAATATTCCAAATAGTTTCCTTAAGGCTGGGTATCTAAACATCGAAATTTTTATTTATTTTTTAAACACATTTCATAGAGAACATAGAAGATATGTAGGGTAGCGATAAATATCAGAGTATTTGTTTGATCTCCCTTGATGGGGGAAATAGCAAAATAAAAAACTTAAGAGAGAGTGTGACTTCATATCTTTATCAAGAAAAGTTTAGAGTAATTGACATCACTCTCCATCTCTAGGCATGATTGAAATTTGATTTGAGTGATGTTGCTTTATAAAAAATATATATTTTCCACAAAACTTATATTTGGGGGGAGAGACAGGGAGAGAAAAAATTATTTTTTTAGTAATCCTATGGAAAACGAATTTTCCGTAAACACATAATAAAACAAAAACACGTCTTATTATCTCAGAATCATCCACAGAAAATTTGGTGAAAATCTAACTTGGCAATTTTAAAAATCGGCAAAAAACGTTTTGCCGAATAAAATTGACATGTCGATGACGATTTTCCAGGAGTTTACAACCCCACTAAAACACTCCTGAGCTCTCAAAACTAATCCCTTAAAATTTTGTCAAGATCTAATGAACCGTTCGGGAGATACAGGGAAACGAACGAACGAATTCTTTTTTTATTAGTATAGATATCAAACCAATATTTAACAACCGGTTTTGACATATATTTTCTTTGAAGTAAAATATTATTTTAGATTCCACAATAATAAATCATGCTTTAAAAAAAACATGGATCTCCGGTTATTTAGTTAAATGTTCAATTTGGCGTTAAGCTCAGTATTCTAATGATATATATATATAATATAATAGTTCAGACATAAAACCAATTTGAAGTCTCCACTTAGAGGCATTATTTTATGAATGGCATGAGATCGTCAATTGAATGGATGAACGTACAATGTTGATTTATTTCAAAAAAAAATATTTTGACATGTTTATATTTATATTATTACATAAAGATATAGTTAATGGAAGAGAAAAAATGAGAGTCCAAAGCCAGATCTTTATCACACGATATGACATTAATTGAACATTTTATCCTGTGTTGATGTACTGTTTGTGTCGGAATCCTTTTTAATACCGCACTTTGATGCCTTTTTTCATGGTCTAAACAGTAAGAGTACCACGAAGAAGACTCTCATGTTATCAAAAAGAGTCATCCATTTATTCTTTTACCAAATTGTCAAATGAGCTTCACTATTATTGAACTATATATCAATCTGTATATCCCTCGACAATCCCTAGTTCATTGACATTTGATATCAATAGACGTCGGAACAGGGACATTAAGGCCTCTAATCTGCATATTGATATGAGGCACAACACTTGAGCAAGGCAAATGAACTTACCCGATGAGCAAACTCCCAGATGCGACACAGAAAAATCCATGTCGTTTAGATTCTTCATCCCCTGAAGTTTGTTGTTTGTAGTTGTCAATGTTGCTCGGATCCTGGATTATTAGTATTATTATTATTCCCGAGAGGCCATCAAGGCTTCACTCACATTGATTGACCACGGTTGATTGATCTACGTTGCAAGATTTGGTGTTGTGAAACTATGAATAATAATATCAATCGTGTAAAATTATGAACCTGTCAGGAGCTCATAGGACAGGCTGTGTCCATATAAAAGGGTATATGGAGAATATAATTTTAATAAAGTTCCAGTGATGTCATCATGAGATGAAACAATATATACATTTTTACTAAATATGACGTCACTGGTTTTAGACTGGTTTCTTAATTTCTCGGCTCCTTGGCATATGTTATATAGACATCGACTAGAAGCAGGCAGGGCCAAAAGAGAAAAAAGCCGAGTGGCTACGTTATATTTAATAACGCAACTTCGAAGGTGATATATTATTCTACTTATTATAGAAAGTGGAGGCAGCTGAGATAGGAAGATTATAATATATTGTGACGTCATGAGAATACTGAATAGATAGGAGAGCATAATTTACTTTGATGGTCGTTGTAAATATACGATTATATTCATATCAATATAAATATTTTATTAAAAAATATAATTACTGGCGTTCTGTTCAAAAAATGGACCCTATACTAATTTGAATTATTACCCTACTGACGTCATGCCGCTAACTTTTTATTTTCATGTTCCATTTGCTCCAACTTTTTTATATGGACCCTAATACACAATTTTTGACCCATGTTTTGTCTTTTGTACAATACAATGAAATAAGTTGGTTACACTTGTAACTATTCATTGAAGTAAGTCACGTGAGTTTATTAAGACTTTTGCCATTCCAAGTTTACTCTATTCAATTAAATCATAGAGATATAAAGATATAGAGAACTGATTTCCTTCAATAGCACAGAAACAGCGTTCAGTTGTTTTTGTGTGTTCAAAATAAACAAAGTAGTTTATATTACGTCATCGTAAGCTGATCATAGAGATAGAATATATCTCTATGATCAGCTTACGATGACCTAGTACAAATTACTTTGTTTAGTTTGAACACACAGAAACAACAGAACGCTGTTTCTCTGCAATTGGGGAATCAGCTCTCTATATCTTATATCTCTATGAATGAAACCCGATCTATAATAGTTTAAAAAAACCATTTCTAACTAACTATAGACCTGAATAGATTATTTATAAGAAAAACACTCATAACGTGCATACATTTAAATAATTAAGGGAGAAAGAATATTATTTATTCATATATATTGACATGCGTAAAGCCTGACCAATATTCTAATACATTGCTCCAACTCAATAGTTATGGGTGCTATTTTAATTTTTCATGACTTTGTGCAAATTAAGTTACCTCAAACCAATGAATACTATTGTTTTAGTATTCATTGCTCAAACCAATGACAATCTGGATTCTTAGCGAATTAAAAAAAACATATTTTACGTTTTTCTACGTTCTTAGCTAAAATTAATCCAATTAATGGTCCAAACTCAATGAAAAGCTTGAAGTACATCTTAATTTACAGCATTAAGCCCAACACAGTTCGATATAAAAGACTAATAATCCATATTCAAAGATCTAGAAATTTTAAAATTCGGAAGATATAAAAAGGATATGGTGTGACGTCACTAGGGTACAGCTATCGAAATGCATAACGAGGGAGGTTTCAGCAATACAAGGAAAACACAGAATCATGTTTGAGGCAAATGACGTCACTAGGATAACGATTCCATCATAATCAAAGCTCACAAATGTTTAGAATGATATGTGTCCAAACTTTAGCGATTGCATGTCAAACCATTTACATACAATTAAAATATATGTATGGTCTAACTTACCACTTGCAACCATAAAAACATAAATTCCTGTCTCTTATATGCATAAATCTGTAATCATGATGACGTCATATGCCCGTACTGCTAGGATCAGTTGTTTCTTACTTAAATGCCAATGAATAGAAGCACATTACATTATAGATAAAATACGTGTCAAGGATAAAAGTAAAGTGAATATTTCACAGTTTTGAATTAATTGTGCATTTAACCAAGGGATAAATTAAGGTGTAATAATCGTCTTTACTTAGTCCCAACTATCGTTTTGACTCTACTTGTCTAATTTATCTGGATTAGGCTAATTTGGAAGTTATATAAGTTGTTCAATGGTAAGATGCTTATGTTATAAATACAGACTTCTTTCATCATATAGATATATCCTCTAGGCCTCCAATAAAAATAAAACCTGCGCTGTGTCCACCTGTAGCAGCCCTAAAACGTCTCCTACCACACATTTCCCAAAGAACTCGACATAAGAAGCATATGGATCCAGCGATGCAAGCGGAACAACAGCTCAACCCAAACACATCCCGCATCTGTCAGGAACACTTTACCCTCAACGACTACGAGCGTGACTTAAAAAATGAACTCTGGGCCTACCCAGGTCCACCGCCTCAAAAGGGTGCCGTTCCATCGCTCAACATCCCAGGTGGAGCATCAAGGAACGAAGAAGAAGAAGATTCAAAACGCACAAGCGAACTCTTACCCCACGAACATAAATCCTTTATTGAAGACATCCTTAAAAACTACCAAGCTGAAAGAGAAGCTAGGGAGGAATCAAATGCCTCTCAAGGAAGCTCTCTTCACCTTCCTCGGTTGAAAAGGATTCCAAAGATGACTTAAGGAATGCTTCTCTAATACAAATAATTTAGGAGAGGGCCTTCACTGGAAGCAAAGTTTTCTACGGCTTCAAAACCAATCATAATGCTCTAAAGGCAAAATCCAATCTCCTTCAACAGGATTTAAGGTAGATTAATATTTTGTAATTTTGTCAAATGTAGCCTATTTACTTAGAATTATAGACTACAAGCAATAAAGTAAGAGTAAAAAGTTTTTGAAGGTGCTAGAAAGAAATTATATATATATTCCCAAAATATAATTACTTCACTCGATACACCTGTTGTTTTCATGGATCAAATGAAAAAAAACCATAGATGATTGATTCTTTTCCATTATATGATTTAATTTCATTAAATTTTTTCTGGTCAAAGTTACATGCCTCTTAATTTGGGCTTTCTTACCGGCCAATTAAAACGGATCTTATTTTTTAATTAAAATTCTCGAGTAATTTATAAGTTTTTGAAAAAACTTAAATAAAATGAGCATAAATTTTTTGTTTATATCTTAAAATAGAATTGCCCATTTTGAGCATTTGAAAGCTCTATGGTGATGAAATTAATTTTTGTTTTTTGTCTTGATGCCACTTTTTATAGCCAATCGCTCTCCTGATTTCCTCTTTGTTTGGACAAAAAACTGATGCCTTGAGTTATAGAAGAGACTTTTTTCTACAAAATATCAAAATTCAGAGATGTGTTTTTTGTTTAAGCCGAGAAATTAGGATTCATTTTGGAATTGAGTAGATCTTTTAGATTGCCTTGTCATCATCATTATTTTGTGTATTATGATGACGTAAGTGGAATATGAATTCCTCCTTATATAGAGTATATTGATATAGACACACAGATAGAGAAAGACACA
>CP045890.1:5604792-5628486 GCA_013387185.1 Caligus rogercresseyi | reverse complement strand
TTTGACGGAACCCGAGAGTCTATTGGACGAGGGTTCCCTGAAGCTAAGGAACTCCTCATGAATGAATGTTAGGGGTATGTCTTCTTTTCCTGGGAAATAGTGAGGACGAGTTGTGCTAGGACGATTGGACAAGACGAATTTGGTCACGGAACGATTTGGACAGGGACAATTTGGGCAGGACGATTTGGGCAGGGACAAAAATGAAAGGACGAGGTGTCCGTGACCCCTTTTTTTTTTCCCTCGGAACTCTTTCTAAAAAAAAAACGTCATCACTTCCCCGGAGCTCTTTCTAAAAAAAAACGTCCTCACTTTTTATCGGATCTGTTGAATGAATTTCTTTCTTCTATTAATATATTTTTTCCCCAATGGTCGGGCGGGGCGCCAAGTCGGCGCATATCAAACTAATCGTGCTCGGCTCGGGCTCAATTATTAGTCTTTCGGGGCGGGCTCGGGCTTGAAAATCGCGCCCGATGGACAATTCTAGTGGCTATACACCAAGGATCTGGAGAGAGATGAAAGTTACTTTTTTCCGAAACCGGGCAAAGATGACTACAGCTCAGCTAAGGCATTCAGGCCACTCTTTCGAACTGCATTCTTAAAGGACTCGAGAGAATTGTACAATGTAAAGTGGAAGACGTTATCCCAAGACTTTATTCACAACATGCTTATACTAAGGGATGATCAACTGAAACAGCCCTTTCACAAGTTACGGACTTAATCGAAAAATCAAATTTTCAAGATCACTGCACTTGCACAGGTGCGTTTGATTATGTATGATTTCACTCTTCAAACATAGCTATGTCACGGCTTGGAATTCTTGAAAGTATTCAATCTTGGTACTGTAACCTTCTTAAAACAAGAACAGTCAAAGCGGAATTAAAAGGGGGAAAAGTCAGCGTCAATCCAATACGTGGTAGTCCTCAAGGAGGAGTTCTATCTCCAGTTATATGGAACTTAATCATGGACACCCTTTTGACCAAGTTTAAAGAAGGCGCCATCCATGTTGTAGGATATGCGGATGACGTCCTTTTATTAATAAGTGATAAAGACCCTGGTACATTTGTGAATAAAATGCAGGAAGAAATTAATATTGTTCTGGAATACGGGAAAACAAATGGTCTCAACTTCAACCCATCCAAATCTAATGCTGTAGTCTTTTCAAAAGCATACAAATTAAGATCAAAATACTTTCCGCGACTATTTATGGCAGGAAAAGTAATTAAATATGCTACACAAATGAAATACCTAGGCGTGGTTTTCGATCAAGGACTGAACATATTAAAAAAAGCTGCCAGATGTGAATGGAATATGGCAAAGGCAGTCATAGGTAAAAATGGGGTTTAACTTCGGATAGGGTTCTCTGGCTCTACGAAGCAATGATTAGACCCATTATCACCTATGCATGTCTAATATGGGGGCACACTGTTACTGCAAAGAAAGTCGAAATAAGAAAACTAAACAACATTCAGCGAAAGGTACTTATGAGTATGACTCATAAACTCCGATCAAGACCAACATCAGGAATAGAGGCTGTATTGGGCATCACTCCATTGGATCTCTACATACAAGCACATGCGACAAAGTCAAGGTGGAGAACAAAGTTTTTTCTCTATGATACCTGGGATGGTGTGGGCAATATTTCAAGGCGTCGTGGACATCGTTTCGTTTGTGATAAAATACTTCATCGACTTCAATTAAATGAAACTAGCGATTACATTACAGGTAATCGTATCTTGGTTGATAACTCTCATGTTAAAACTCTGACATTGTTATATACACAGAAGGATCAAAAGACGATAAAGACAACACAGGAGCTGGATGGGCAATCACTAGAGGTGATATATCCTTTTATCAATCATATATATCTCTTAATAAGGAAGCATCAGTCTTCCAAACTGAGGTAATTGCCATCACACAATCTAAAAGCTTTACTTGAACAAGACAAGCCATCTAAGAACGTGATCATTCGGTCAGATTCTCAATTGGCAATTACTGCTATTCTTAACCCCTTTACAAAAAGTGTCACAGTTAAGAAATGCAAAGAAGTATTAAACAACGCAAATCCAAAATAAATATACATCTTGATTGGTGTAAGGGAATTCAGACATTTCAGGCAACGAATTTACGGACTACCTTGCAAAGAAAGGAACGCAAAGTAAAAATCGCTTATGTGTTGGAGCACCACCAAACTATATAAAGAAAGTGATAGATGGCTTTTTTATGAAGTTTGGTACAACAGATACAAAAAGAATCTTGGAATGAAACATACTCATTGTATGTTGAATATTCCAAAACAAAAGGTTGTCAAACTTTCACGTCCCAATATGAAATTACTTGTTCAAGCCATGGACCATTTTTGGCCCATCTGAGCAAGTGGAAAAACACAAATGCCATTTGTAATATATGCATGGAGGAAAACCGCTGACCACCTAATCAACAGATGCCCATCGCTTTCATATGAGAGATACCAAGTCATGCAAGAAGAGGATGAAGATCTTCGTATTATCAAATTATAAAATGTAAAAAGATGCAACGAATTATTGATTCTAACTTTAATTTAATTGCTTAATAACTAAATTATAAAATAATATATATAATGTAATACTCAATATCCCTTTTGCTGTTGTAGCAAATATACCCCTTTGTGTGGTCGTGTTCTTTTGCTGTATGTATTTGCTTTTATAAATGTATAATTGTAATATTTGTATGTACTATGGTAAGACAGCAATAAATTCTTTTAACTAAAAAATGCTTTAAAATACGAAAAGGAATAAGAAGCGCCAAAAAGCAGTTCGAGTAAGAAAATACACTAGCAATATATATATATATATATATATAATTATGTCATGGAATTTACATAACAGTTCAAGATATAAATATTTACATGATAACTAACCCAATATTCCCTCAATGATGTCGATTTAAATCTCCAAAGACATTTGATTAATAATTTAGCTCATTGAGATGAAGTGTGATATTCAATCCCATTTGCCCATAAATCAACTATTATTGTTGTTTTCAAACTAATGTTTTTAATATCTTAATGATATTTTTACCCAGTTTCAGATGGAATATGAGAGATTTTGGTGTAAATTGTTTGTAGACGAAAAAAAGTCTTATTAAAGAAATGTTTTCGTTTGATGCCTTTAATTATGACATATTTTGTGAGCTCTCTGAGCTATATATATATATATATCAAGAAACGACCGGGACACCTTTTTTCGCCGGGACTTAAATTTTTCAAGCCGGGCCGGGAAATAATATATATTTTCGTTCCTTCGACATTCTAAATTCAAGAATCTCCAAAAAAAAAGTGACGACTTTTTTTAGAAAATAATGTTAAAAAGTGACATTTTTATAAAAGAATCTCAAAAAAAGTGACGACGTTTTTTAGAAAAGGATTCTCAAAAAGTTCTGAAGTGATGATTTTTTTAAAAATTAATGACAAACGAAATATTAAGAAAATATTGATGTCCCGGCCCGGTGTATAAAAAAGCCGGGACACCGGGCCGGATGCTCAAAAAACAGCCGGGACCGGCGGGCCGGGTACCCGGTCGTTTCCTGATATCTATATATATATATATATGTGTGACTGCAGCAAACAGTTGAATTAACATTTGATAATAAATTTGCCATATTTAAAAGACATCGATAAAATGGCTTTAATGTATAAAACATAGTAGCTTTCAACTGAAACGAATGATCAGCATCTCATTTATCTAATTTTACATTAAAGTTTCTCATAAAATAAAATTATTTCATGTTATTTTGACTGCATTACCATACAATTACCCAAATATTGGAACATCAACAAACGTAAAGAGCACCTCTTGACTACATAACTTTCTTTTCAAAGAAAACTTTGCTTAATTCAATTTAATAAGGTGTTGCTTATGAACATGAAGACATAGATGTTTATACAAATAAAACTTGTTGATGACCTTCAAATACTACTACTTCAAGGTCACTTATGTTTATGTCCTCCTTAACACATACATATATTTTGATTAAATGTTGTATGTACGTGACATCCAATCCTTGTCAATTTTGATGAATGTCATGGCTGTTATTGATTGAAAATTGTGTCTTTTTAGAACAGGGATCATCGTTTTTATTAGCCTAAATTGAGCAAGCCTCACCAGAATGGTTTAAACAATGATTGACATTATTTAGACGCATGGGTCAAATAATTTTAATATTATTTTTATTTTCGTGATAAAGTCATATGAAAAAGTTTTTTAAAAGGAACACTCACATTTTACGTTAATACGTTTCGACAACGATGCCATATGTTATTGTTTTCTGTAGCTGTGCACAGAAATAATAGACGTTTCATCAGTAGGCAGTAAGCACTTGAGAAACGCTTGCTAATTATTAAATTTTATCATTTACAAGTGGTGTTTCTTTGAACCAAACTTTAAGAGCGTTAGCACACTTTATGATCAACGTAATCGAACTGCAAAATCAACTATTCAACGTTTGGTGAATGCATTTGAGTCCATATACAACGCTACATAATGTCTGTAATATCCTACGGTTTTTGGGTTTTTTATGTATATACTTTTTTGTTATTCTTGCACATAAGTTCTTCTCTTTTCTACTACTCAGTAATAAATAGTATTCTAAGGCTCTCTCCATCTTGCTCTCGGGGCGTTATTACATTGTCCCTCTGCCAGTGAGGCAAAAAAAATTACTGTGATAACGTTGTGGCACATTTTGCTACACTATCTTGACTTACACCCTTATAAGTTGACACAAGAACTGAAGCCCCTGGATCAACTCCCACGTCGGGAATTCGTAAAATGGACACAAAGGACATTTTATAAAAATAACAGCGGTCTTTCAAATCAAAGCCCAACAAATTCACTTTATTCTTATCAAACATGATGATTGATTCTTTCTTATTGCATGCATTTCACATAACTATCGAATGTAAAAAGACGTTAGTAATAAGAAAATAAACAGAGGTCACCTTGATAGGATGATCTTCATGTGCGTAGATAACTTGTTAAAAATAATCAATGGTTTTCTCTTCATGGTGTTTATTATTTAAAACGAAATCAAAACACATTTGCTACCTGTTTGGTATATAAAAGTATAACGAGTAGACAATATCAAACAAAAATACACCATTTTCCAAAATCTGGACATTAATTTTAAAAGTCAAAGTATTATAATTATGCGTCTCGATACCTAAAGAAAACTTTCAAGTCTAGTACGAACCCATAAGGAATTCTGATCCTTCTCCAATAAGTTGTAAATTGGAACTACTATTTTGGTTCAAATTAAATCATTTTTATAAGCGCCTCATACTTACTAAGGACAAGAAGAACTCAATTTTAGAAGAACTAAAGTACTATATATGCTATGAAATAGCATGACATCTATCTCGCCCCAAGACTTTATTCTCATGATGTTTGGATGTCGTCGGAAGAATATTTTTTAAGTAAATCGTTTTAAGATATATGTTAAATAAGATGTTTCAGGGATATAAAGAAATGGATAGGTTTCAAATTAATTACGCACTTTTATTAGTCATGGGCCTTGGAGCTTTTTGAGGGTTGTTTACAGTAATTTGGGGAACCCATTATCTTTATTTATAATATAAAATGTGTATTGGAGGGAAGTCCCAAGCGATATTTCGCAGTAAAGAAATAGAAGGCTTGGTTAAGAGTAATTGGCTATCAAATATATCCAAGCCTCTTCCGTTAAACCCCAAGGAGAAAATATTCATTCAGTATATAGACAGACTTGGCTTGGTTAGTATCTCTATAGGATATTTATAATTGATTAATCTGTGTCGTGAATCTTTATGTATTCTAATAGAGATAAGAACTGGTCATAACTGTCTTAGAACTCACACGTCCTTGTCGAGCCACATTCTCATTCGTGTCTTAAAAGAATGATGGCTAAAAAATGCTTTAGTAATATCCTCCAAAGCTAAAGCACATTCCAATCATTCTTAAGAATCTTAATTTGTGCCACCTGGTTTGCCCCTTCTCGAGATATAATTAGAAGAAAAAATATACCTAAAGTGTACAATAGATACTTGTTCATTCGAATCCACCTTGTATCCAAGACTCTACCTCGAGTCTTCGTACTCTTGGAACTTCCTATCATAGAGATAAAAAGGTATAGAGAGCTTACTCCCTTCATCTGTATTTTTGTGTCCAATATAAACAAAGTAATTTGACCTACGTCATCGTAAGCTAATAATAGAGATAGAATCTATCTTTATGATCAGCTTACGATGACGTAGTACAAATTACTTTGTTTATATTGGAAACACAGAATACAGCTGAACGACGATGTTTCTCTGCTATTGAAGGGAATAAGCTCTCTATATCTTTATATCTCTATGCTTCCTATCCGCAAACAAAAAATACATTTTACAACTATTTTATAATCAAACAAATAAAACTTGATAAAAAGAAACCTTTGCCTTCCTAGTGTATATTTAATCAGAGTTATACTAATCATGAGACAGAGGAAATCATCCATTTTTAGAATCCTTTATTTATGGATGGATTCTATATATTATCATGTACCTAGTTTGTGATACGCATAATTGAAAGCTAAAATATTAGATGCCTTTCCCTGAACGTCTGAAGAAGATGAATGGAGAATGAAAATATATGTACTTGCATTATTTATCCACCGATATATCCATTATGTAAATAGAATATATTTCACTTACTTATTGTTATCACATACACCATAGAAATATTCTTTTAAAACCTACAAGAACTATGGATGGAAGGCCATGAATGTGAATTGCATTTGATTCAATTAGTTATTTTAATTGACAGAGAATTTACTCAGAACGACAAAGTCATCTTAAGACTACTTCTCAAACCTTTTTCTGTTATATAAACTATTTTAGGAGTGACCTACAAAATAACATAAATGACAAAATACATGAATAAGCGATAATAATCAATCCTCGTTTCCCAGTACACAAATATTAATTATGTTGTATTTGAGAAGAAGAAGGAAGATAGACCTCCATATGCAGCTACTTCAAATCTCCAATCCTAGACCTTTAATTTCAAACTATCACTATCAGTGATCATCATAGAAAATGTGTCAGTTGTTGCTTTGGCAAATATTAATAATATTATTATTAGCAGTTAGAACATTTTCAACATTTTATGAAAATGAAAGGACTGACAAAAGACAATCTCAAGGACCGACGGTCCTAAGGACCGATCCCAAGAACTGGCAGTCCTAATCACCGATCCCATGGACCGATAGGACTGGTCGTAAGACTGGACTCGACTGGACGGAATAAATTAGGACATAACAACTGAAGAGAAAGTATCCTTAGGTGGATCATCATCGCCATGATATAGTTTGTAAAAATATATTACACTTGTATTTGCAAAATATTCGGATTAATGACTTCGATCATTCTTAATGAATTAATGCAGAAACTTCTACTACATTTTTTTAATTACGAGTAAAAACAATTACGTATTCGTGCGTAAGACGAAGGAAAGAAGAAAGTTGATATTACGTCAACAAGTCTGATATATATATATATATATATATATATATATATATATATATATATATATATATATATATATATATATATATATATATATATATATATATATATATATTAGGTTGTTCCATAAATAATGAGGTCTACCAATTAAAACTCAAAATTTTCATCAGATCAACAAAAAAACTTCTCAATTAGTACACATAATCCCCTCCGACTGCAATGACGTCGTGGCTGTGTCCCCGAGCTTCCTGAGTTGGTCGTAGAACTCGTCTTCACTGACCCTCCTCATCGCCCCCTGAACGGCGAGTGTAGCCTCCTCGTGGCCCCCAAACTCGTCCTCCCGGAGCAGGTGCTTCAACTTCCGGAACAGGAACCTGTCACATAGGTTCAGGTCGGGTGAGTAGGGTGACTGTTTCACCGGTTCCACGTCCCTCCGGGTCAGGAACTCACTGGTATCGGTGGCAGTGTGGGGACGTGCATTGTCCCACATGAGGAGACAATCTTTCAGCCGGATCTTGTCCTTTTTCAGGCTGAGAAAGCGCTTCCCAGTCGTCCTCAGGTACTCTATAATGGTGTTTTGGTCGGCTGTGGTCCCGGCAGGTAGTGCAGTGATCGATACCCGCCTCGGCTTGCAGGTGAACCCCATCAGAATCATCGTCTTCCTCGCTGTCTGTTTCACACGGGGGGTCGAGAACCGGGCCCCCGTGGGCTCCACCCAGACTTGCTTACGCTCCGCCGAATCCCAGTAGGACCAGGACGCGTCCTGGGCTAACAGATGAGACCCCAGAAAGTCCTCCCCGTGGTCCTGGAACAGCTTCAGGAGGTCCTGACAGCACTTCACTAGCTGCGTCTTGTCGAGTGGTCATCCAGGGTTATCCTCAACCAGGCGCTTCACACGGGCCACATTCTCCTCTGTCCTCGTCTCCCGGGGACGTCCAGGACGGGTCTTCTTCTCCAGAGCAAAAACACCCTTATCGAACTCAGTGTGCCATCTCTGGAGGGTGGAGAGGCCAGGGCAGGTGTCAGGGAAGGTAAAGAGCAGGTCCCCGTGGATCTCGTTGACTGTCCTGGCGAGCTTGATCCAGATCAAGAAGTAGGAGCGAAAGTCGGGTGTCTCCATTTTCAACGGCGAGTAGAATGAATGATAGAAATGACGCGATTACTCACCTTATATACTAACTTGAGTGGCGCCATACAGTCTGTCCCCATGCAAAAATATGCGATAAGAACGCTCCCTTTGAAATTTTTGAGATAGCGTGTGAACTTTTCGAGATAGCTAACCTACCTCATTATTTATGGAACAACCTAATTTAAACAAATTAGAGAATAATGGAGAGAAACAAAAACATAACTCCATAATAATAATATAAATATGCCATATTTATTAAACAGTTTTACTTGGTTGACGTTAATTGAAGGGACAAATATGTGTGTTAGGAAAAGCATGGTTTTTCTCACTACAACAACCAAAAAAACTTTATAATTTTTCTTCCTTGTAAATACACTTAATCCATAGCTAAATCCCTCTTTTTTCCCCTCTCTTTTTCATGAGTTTCTTAAAAGAAAACTTTCCCCATTTTTTTCCTCTAAAGAAATCGCTTATTTATTTGTAATACAAATGAGCTTAAAATCATCTTCCCACGCAACATATATATATATATAAAGTAAATAGATTAAGCCTGTCTAGGATGTTAGTTGGTATTATTTTAAATGGACTCATGAAAGTGTACTAAAGCTTGAGGATATTTTTTTAATCAGAGGGGGAAATGGGTGTATGAGTGGTTGGCTAGATATCTCCACATGCCATTGTTCGTTTTCTACTCTAACCTTGATTCTCCTTTTATTATTATTATTATTAATATCCCCTTTTGGTATCTCAAAAAATCCTGTTTTCCAGGGCATTAACTCGGTCAAGGAGCGGCGTGAGAAATGAGCCACGAATCTTTGACACACATACGCACAAGCCCTTCTGCTTGAAATGAGGGACAAAATAAGTCACTATGGGAAGTCTACCAAGAAAGATCTCTCTCTCTCTCAACAGTCTCCTCTGTTGAATGAGCCCTAGAATGAGTGCTTCAAGTCTTTTAAGGGTTCTGGGACTTTGTTTAGTGCTCTGTCGTCTATCACTCGGAGGAGAAACCCTTCTCCTTCCTGAGGATGGAGAAGATGAAAAGGACAAGGATGCAAAGTTGTATCGCCTGGTCCCAACCTCTGAGTCAGCCCTGGCCACACTTCGTCAGCTAGAGGATGAGGGCCTGGACTTTTGGTCGCCTCCGGCCAACATTAATCAGACGGTTGAGGTATCTGTGGAAATTGGGCCTGAGGAAGAATCCTTCCTCAAGATCGTCAATGAAAAGGCCATTCCTTGCAAGCTTATTATTCAAAGTAAGTGATGTATCTAATAAAAATATGGATAAAGGTTGTATGATCCTTGTATTTGAGTAAGCAATGGTTAATTCTAATACATCAATCCTCAGTAGGGAATAATACTGTACGTATAACCAACAGTATCAGTCAAAAGTAAGCTGCCAATACGGTATTTTGAAGCATTAATTTGCCAATAAACTTTTTGGTGTATAAAAATGTTTTGTTTATATATATAGTATATCAGATTGCTTGATTATAGCCATAAAACACCTGAGTAATAATGGTGTAATCGATATATTGGAAATCAAAAGTAATTGTATTTTAATTGAGTTTACTCTAAATACCTTTTTGCACTATATATTATTTATGTATGAGTCTAATTGTTCAAGAATAAGATTATAACACTCATAATACATAAATATCTCTTCGCCATGTGCACCGCCCGCAACTAAATGATTATTCCTTACATTTATAGATGTCACCGCATTAGCTAAAGAGGAAATGAAGCTTATTAAGTCAGCTGTTGATGCTGAGCTTCTGGACTTTCGAGATTCAAGTTTCAACTTTGAGCGCTATCACGATTGGGATGAAATCCGTGAATTCCTGGATGAATTCTTGATCCAAACCCCTTTGTTCTCAGAGGAAATCATCATTGGAAGGACTTATCAGAATCGGTCCCTACGTGTCATCAAGTTAAGCAACAAGGAAGTCAAGAAGGATCGTAAAGGGATCTGGATGGACTGTGGCATACATGCTCGGGAATGGATTTCTCCAGCATTTTGTTTGTACACACTGGATAGGATTGTAAATGTATCGTACGTATAATTATTATTTCTAACTGAAATCCATCAATCTATATATTAAACTGAATGGACAATAACATGAACATCGAATGTGAAGTCATTTTGAAGACAATTGGGTTACGATTTTTTTAAATATGACTATTCAACGTAAAAACCGTCGACTGATACAATAACAGGATGCACAAATCAAACAATAAAAGTAGGACAGAAAAGTATTCAGCAAAACAACTGATGGGCGCCATCTTATGTGCATTTATGACGAAAATATACGACCATATATATGTATATATATATATATGTATCAGAGCTGCGACTACCGAATGTAAATCGGTATTCGGCACTACCGACGGTAGATTTCAAATACCGATACCGATTATACGATATTCGGTAGAAACTACCAAATACCGTACCGTCGGTACGGTATTTGTACTAAGTACAAAGGTAAAAGTGGAAGCACTCCCTTGTGTGAAGAACTTGAACCTTGCAAAATAAATTAACAACTACGTAGCTCCAATGGACAACTTATAGAGCAGGTATATAAATATTCATTCGATATAAGCACATGCTATGCATTGAATACTAGAGTACCTGAAAGTGCATGTAATATCGGACAAAAAGGGCCAGTAAATAAAAAGCCTTTCTTTCCTATAAAATCCAAGTACATATATAATTTATATAAGATTAGTATGTATTAAATTTCACATAATCTCTAATAAATTATAACAAATTATGTACTTAATTGTCCTTTGCTATAAATTATCTGATATTAAATGCATATGAGGAAGTTACAGAGCATATACATAAATATTTTTTTTTCTTTCTTATCTACTGCATCCATCGATATTCGGTAGATATATAATAAAATCTACCGAATACCGATACCGAACGTTAGAAGGTATATACCGGATACTGAACCGGTGGTAGATTTTTTTACCGAATCCCAGCTCTGATATACATATATATATATATATATATATATATATATATATATATATATATATATATATATATATATATATATATATATATATGAAATCCATGAAACAATCAACAGAAGGAAGGAATATTTGCTATTCCTTGAGTTGTCAAAATACCCAGTTACGTCATTGTAAGAAATAATCAAGATTATTAATCATAAACAAACATGATTTCCTTGAATTTCAGGCCCGAGCTACTAGACTATTATGATATCTACGTTCTCCCTGTAACGAATCCTGATGGGTATGTGTATAGTTGGAGTAAGAAAAGGCTATGGAGAAAAAATCGGAGTCCACAGAAGAGCCCTAAGCCATTATTTTTTAGTTCACCATTACTATTAAATAGAGTCCGGAGGAGCAGAAAGTGCAGCGGAGTTGACATCAATAGAAATTTCGAAAATAGTAAGTATTTGAATCAGGCTTGTGAGCGTTCAGCTTTTTTTGCGTTCAGCGTTCAAAAAAATAGCGTAGCGTTCGTTCAATGTTTTTGCGTTCAGCGTTCCGTTAGCGTTCAGCGTTCAAATATTTAAAAAATAACAATGTGTAATTTTGAAAAATGGAAGTACTATTTAGGGTTTTTATAATAAAAATGAGCCCGAACCGACTTTCAAATGATATAAATTTGTTGACTGGATCTAACCCAGGGGTTCCCAACCTGGGGTCCACAGAACCTCTATATTCACTACATAAGAGGGTCGCCAGACTGGAGATTTTTCTATAGGGGGGTCGCCAAAGAAAAAAGGTTGGGAACCCCTGATCAAACCCCAACTTGTATATATTTTTTCCTGACCCGTAACAAATAATCATTATATTAATAGTTTTCCATAAATAAAAGACTAACACACCAGTCAGCATGAAAGAAACTTAACTATTTTCAATCTTATTAAAAACAACTTCAGATCAAATATATTTGAAAAAGTGTCGCGATGACCAGACTCGCTTATTTTCGAATAACGGAGTCCGAGTTCGATATTAAGAATCTGCAAAATAGTATTTTAAACCTTCGATGTATGAGTAACTGGATCCCTACTTTCTTCCGTAATGGATACATTACATTTTAAATTATAATAAAAATTTAAGGTGTAATAAATTAAGACAAATACGAGATCAAAGCTATATAATACAAATTAATATTAATATGCATCTTATTTTAGAGAGATGTATTTTTTAATCATCTTTGCAATATAAAACACATTTAATATTATATACCCACGAATCAACCATTTACTACATTAAATTGAAGTTAATATCGTCTTCGTCATTAGAAAATAACTTAATCTCAATATCAATTATAAACATTAAATTTATGCAAGGAACAAAACAAAACGCAAAATATTAACTGCAACTGTTGTAAGGCTAATTTTTTGTCTGATCAATGGCGTCAAATTATCTTTTTTTAAAGCAACAACAACAAGTTTCTAGGTCGCTTGGCCTATGGGAATGTGCAAAGAATTGATCTTACATTCCTCAGAGTACTTTGGTTGAGACATTAGCGACCATCATGGCGCCTTAAAAATCTATATATCTGCTATATCCAGGAGAAGCCAAAATAATACATTATCATCTATAGTCATCAAACATCCATATACAATTGTGAAGTGCGAGTATAAAATATTACCAAACTATGCTAATTACTAGGAAGCGTACAGGGACTAACCTTGTAAATATGTATTTTTGTTTGCTCGTAGACTGTCATTTATTCTCCATGACGAAATGAAAAAAGCTGACGAAATTAATACTGTCCTCGTATCCGATTCCTAAGATTTTAACTCTCGAGCCCTCCTATCCGAGTCCTAATATTTAAGTTATCGAGTCCACGAATCCGAGTCCATCAAAATGAGCAAATCCATGATTCCGAGTCCACAGCTCAGATGAATATCCCGTAGTCAGACTTAATCTCAACTTATTTCAACAATAGTTTCATAACTAAATACTAAATAAGTTGTTTATTTTGTAATAAGAATGAATGAATAAAAAGGTTTACACAATTGTGTGTAAATTTTTGTCACTTGGGGTAAAATTTAAAAAAAGTGCTTTACTATTCTATAGAGAGTTCTTGGGAGAGTAGTTTATAAGTTCTTCTTATAATATTTCATCCCCTTGTTTATATCCCAGAAAAAAATACTTAATCAAAACTACATTGAAATGTTAGGAAAAATTGAACGCTGAACGCAAAACTATTTTTTTGCGTTCAACGTTCAGCGTTCAAAAAAAGCGTTCCGTTCAGCGTTCCGTTCATTGAACGTGCGTTCAGCTGAACGCCGTTCAATTTTGCGTTCCGTTCACAAGCCTGATTTGAATGCATATACGTTGATACATTCATAAGAGAAATGTATAATCGATTAATCATATAAGAATGACTAAATATGAGTAATCTATCAAATTTAAAACAATGAATCAACGAAATATCAGCAAAGAATTTGTGAATTATTTTATTTGTTTAATATATAAATCAACAGTGGGCCATACATTTTTGTAGTCCATTGAAGAGACTCCGGATCCTCGAATGTTAAAATAAGATTTAGCCGATTTTTATTTCTTAAAATGTTATGACTGCAGTCACTATATTTTGAATATAACTGATTATTTTGTAACACTTCAAATCAAGGTGGCTCAGATTCCCTTATTGTAAAGGCAATCTGCTCCAGTCCATTTATGGATATGTAATCTGCTTATGTAATGCAACTATAAGAAAGACAACTATTTGAGAGGACCCTAATTATTTTAATTCAGCCTGAATGAAAATATAACTAACATGACGTTTCGATAGTAATCAAAACAAGGACTTTTTCAATATTTTAGATATGTCTTATGATTTATAATATATATTATTCGTTTTATTTATCTCATTCATTTTAATCAAAAAGAAATAAACTTCAAATCTCTTGTCACTTGAACTAAAATATGTTCTTTTATATTTTATAATAATATAAATAGGTTACTTTAGGCATTATTCACAGACTTCAACAACATTGTTAAGCCCATACAAAACAAACGTTGATCTCGTTATGAAATCTTATCAAGACAAGACATTATGTTTGTTATATTTTTTGGCTTCTCATTTAAGCTAAAATATTTATTTCAATCATATATTCAAAAGCGTATGAAATGGATTACTTTTTACATTATTATTTCACAGACTATAACACCTTTGACAATGGTTCAGAACCATACAAAATTACATGCGTTGATATGTTTATGAGAAATGTAATTGAGAAAGATTATATTGAATATCCATTTGGCCTTGTCAATATATATGTATAAAACGTGTTTTTCAATAAACATGGTATGTACATACATATGGTTGGGCTAATGTATGAACTAATTAGACTGGAACAGTGATTGAAGTGGCTGGAAACCATGTATAATTATATATATGTTTATGAGAACTGTAAGGAAGAGAATATAAATAAAGAATCTATTTGGAACATATCATTTGATCGTAATATTTAGTTTTTCAATTGTATGTTCATTAATGCTGCAATTTGGTTAAGTTATTTATTAAATATTGTATATTTGCATGAGAAGTGTAAAAAATAATTTCGAATATATTGTGGTTTGTATTTGGTTCGCAATATTTCGTTTATCAAATATGTATATATTCAATAATGCTCATAGCAAGTTATTTTATGCATTATTTCACAGACTGGAACACCATTGGTAGTAGTTCGAACCCCTGTTTGGACACGTTCCATGGGACCTCTCCTTTCTCCGAAAATGAAAGCTCCGCCATTCGTGATTTCCTGAGTCCCAAGGGCAACACCACCGTGGGCTTCTTCACGATCCACTCCTACTCCCAGCTCATCATGTCCCCTTACGCCTATCAAAAGTCCAAGCCAGTCGACGTGGAGGACCACCTCCGCGTCATGTCCAAGGGAACTCAAGCCATCCGCCGGGCCACAGAGGAGGCCTTCGCCTATGGATCCATTTCCAAAGTCCTCACGCAGGTCGGAGGCGGAAGCCCAGACTGGGCCTACGATGCCCTTGGCATCAAATACGCCTTCGCCATCGAAATGAGGGACAAGGGAAACTTTGGATTCCTCCTGCCTCAAGATCAAATCGAACCCGCAAATCGGGAAACATGGATGGCTCTTGAGGCCATGCTCCTGGAAATGGCAAAGGAATATATTTAACTAGGAATGTTTTTATAATATTAATATTGTTCATAAAGAAAAAAAAATCTTACAATCATAATTATTAATTTATAAAGTTATTATTTAACATGTAGATTCTAAAGCATTAAAGGGAAGTGATGCTTAGAGAGCATACATTTCTCCCTTTTCACCAAAAAGGAAGTGGCCTAAAAATAATTTCCTGTATTTCAGTTCTTAAATAAAAGTCGAAGTAGTTGCGGTCAAAATACATAATACGACATTATAGTCTTAAATTAATACAACGACAAAAGAATGAACCAAATAAAACAAATTAGAATAAACAAATACAATGATATCACAATAGTATAACAAACTTAGGTATATGTATAAACAAACTAAAATTAACATTATAATAATGAAGCTTAACGTTGAATTAAAAGACTAAAACAGACATAAAAATTAATATAGATATGAAAGTAGCTAATAACTTCTTTTTATAGTTTATTTTTGACCACCAGATGGAGCCATGATGTCAAAATACCAAGTCTGTAGGACTTTAATGCTTTAGTCAGACTTGTAAACGGAAAAATGAACGCCCCTGCGCGGAACAATCCTTGAATGAATGGAACGTTGAAGGGAACGATAAAAATTACTACCACCTGTATCGGTAGTTTATGGATGTTGGATCCAATCGGTATATTTTTTGCAAGTTTTCCGATTGAAGGTGGTAGATATCATTTTGAAGATATCAAGATTTTAGGCATTAATAACTTTTGAATCTATCGATACCGATAGACTAAAATATTTGATAATTTTATCAGTGAGCAAAATAAATATTAGTATCGGTTCAAAAAACACCTGAAATTACTATCAATCTATCGAAATGCCGATCATCAAATGACCGACAATATGGGAATAAGCTTATAAATTATCCATTAAGTTAGTCATACGGAAAGTAGTGTCTCTGTCACAATGATAACCGTGAACTTATATTCTACCTAGCAAAAGAAACCTATATTCTTTGAACATAAACATGAAACACTAATTCTTGTTTATAAATAATATTTCTATCTAAAATTCCTCTAGGCTAATATTTTATAGGCAAAAAAACGACGAACAATCAGCCCGTTACAAGCCTTGCTTGTGTACATATAAGAATAAAAGATATAATTATAAATAAAAGCAAATATAAAATAGGAAAATTGTGTTACAAAACATTACTTTAAGAAAAAAGAGGTATTTTCCTACTTAAAGGCTTAAATGTCATCTATAAGCGTCTTAGAATGCTTAAAAATGATAAAATCTGTATAATTTCATATATCAAAACTTTTCCATTTTGAAATAATAAAAAAAACATTCTAAAAGTTGTCGATGAACTTTTTGTGAAATATTAATCTTCTCTTCAATAGCAGGAGATGTCGTGAGGAGTTATATATCGTACATCGCAAGGAGTTATCCCTCAATTATGATACATAAACTCAAATCGAACAAGTTTATCAACGAACATGATTGACGCCTTTTTGTTGTAGGTATTTACCTCGTTTGCTCTTCTATAGGCAGTCAATTTTCTCGTTCTCCTTTTACTCGTAGACATTTTTGTCACAAAGCTTTTTTCTCGTTCTCCTTTTTCTCGTGGACATTTTTGTAGTGAAGCATTTTCCTCGCTGTTTATCGGTTTTACTTTGTAGCCCCTAATCTATTGGGCTCAGTTCGGGGTCCCATGGGGTTGTTGAAATCTACAGCTGACACTTTTAAGGGATAAACGACACCCGGATAAGAATCTAAAAGAAATATCTTTTCAAGATACAATTATGAATTACAAATATATTGGCTAAAAAATCAATAATTATATGCTGTCTCCGGATGAAATCGAACAGGTTAATCAATAAACATAGTTGGCACTTGAAAACGGTCAGGGTGGGCATTTAACTAGGAATATTGTACAATGCATGAGATATTTTTAGGAGGGAATGATGAAAACAATAGAAAATATCGTAGAAGTTACACCTTTTAGAGTATTGTTCATAATATAAATTTCGTAAACAATGTTTCTTTAATGTATTTTATTTAAGTATATTATTTACTTGAAATAAGAATAATTATTATTATTTATGTCAAGAGACAATAACGGAACCATAATATTGAGGATCATATATAAGAGACACTCTCTACTTTAGTTGTCTGGCAGCTACTCCACCATGGTGCTTCAAAACTGAGTTTAATTGCATAAAAGTTGACGCCCATTTAAGAGGCATTTAAGAATCATGATTTAAAAAATTAATACTATTGACACAGAAATTAATAATTAAAGAATTTGTTAAAGGAACGTTCCATTCAATAAATCAAAATATGAACGTCTTTTATCATAAAATAACATATTCAGACTATTATTATTGGTATCTCACATAGTCAATCAATAAGGAATGATTAGCTCTATGCGCTAATACTCTCAATACCGTAATATATAATAGAGGTTGAGAGAGTCCTTCTTAAAGATTTTATAAAAAGCACCTCCTTCAATCATCTGCTTTTTTCTAACCCAGCCTGTATCTTATGGTGTACATACATATAAATCCGAGTAGGTTTTTCATTAACATAATAAATTGATGTAAGTAATAAAGTAAAAATACTTATTCATATGATAATAATAACAATGACAATGACAAATAGGTTTTTATGATTATGAGACACAGATGCATGCAGGCTTATGTGTGTGTGTGTGTGAGGATCCCGATACACTGTCAGGTCTTTTGCATAGGTAATCCCCCTTATAAACAAAATTTATTTATAAGATATAAAGAAAGTACATACAAGGCAATGTAAGCCCTCTAATAGAAAATACTAGTAATAAAAACGAATACGAACTAATGGTGCAGCTTGGGATGATGGGGATTTAAAGGAGGAAGAGGAGTGAAGAACGTTTGTGGCCGTTCCATACAAGATATATTGTCGGACCACCGTCATTAAAAATCACCGACAAGTGGGAAGAATAACAACATTACAATAGGTTTTGATAATAATATTTATTGTTTACTTATCCATGAAGGCATGAAAAAATGATATCAGAAGAAATGGCCGAAGTGAAAGGATGTATTTTCGCTTGCCGGTGTGACGTCATTGAAAGCAGCCAAGCGGGGGGAAACCTACATTACAATATGAATATTTTGATGACGCGGAAAAATAAGAAGAAGCCTGACGTTTGCCCAAGGAGAATATAAATAAGGTGAGGCAATGGGAGTCGACGTAGGCAATTGCACGGCGACAACTGACTATTTTGTTGTGATGTCACAGCTGCTACGCTTGATTATAGTTCAGTTTGTATTGTAAAGCGAAAATGCCATATTCTTGAGGAAGTTATCGTGTTTCTGTTATCCCCTCTGCTCTAATCCTCGAGATGTACAATATTTTGTACTTCTGACGAAGGATCTCGATATCCAACGTCTGGGGATTGCACGATGCAGAAGATCTAACAGGATTTGCATAAAGAATGCGAAGATCTGCGATCGTCATTATACCAAAGATAACTTCCAAAGAATATTCAGGCTGAGCCTGTTGGCATCTTTGCTAGGAAGAAGCTTAAGTCTCAAGCTGTTCCTTCACTCTTTATCCCTGGATCACCCTCCTCAAGTGTGTCCAAGTCCTTCAGGCATGCCCATCAAGAAGCCCGTGAACGAGAAAAAGTTGTGAGTTGACTAGTGAGAAGGAATAAGGAACTCTCACTCACGAAAATAAAGCTGTCCTGCTACAAAGCTAAGTGCCTCAAATTTAGCTCATAAAACTTTAAGTAGAACCTCATTGGGAAAGAATTACACAGCGATTCAAGCAAGAAAGCTCATGAAAGTTCAATCGTGGCCACTCAAAAGAAGATGTAACTACCGCCCTCATTCTACGGAGTATATGTCCGGCCTTTGAGTACTTGCGCTCACGGAAACTCCTTCCTCTGCCTAGTCGGCAAACACAGGAAAAATTCCAATGACTGTTCCAACGAGGGTCTCTTCTATATCGCTGGATACTTAGCCAAGAAGTTAAATACCTCCACCCAAATTTGGGGAAACAGACGATTAACATTGAAAGATTTGAAGAAACTCAAAGTCCTTGGATTGAATTATTACCGCCCCTTCACCCGATTTTTGAAGTTCTGCCACCTATTAGAAAAACATTTCCAATTTTTTCATAATAGCCATCAAGACGCAATCGATAAAGACCCCATGTTTTTCAAATACTTTTTAAGCCACTTATCGATTTATATCCAAATTGGTGAAAATAAACTATTATTGCTTTTGTAAATAAATAAAAAGAACACGGATTCGAGTCAATTTCTTAATAAGCTACTTAAACTGAAAAATGCTAGTGGGAAATTAAACACTTAGGGCAGGTTACTAATTAGCGTAATTATATTTATATCCTTACATTCCCTTTTTTGTATTTACATATGTATAATTCTATAATTATGATTTATAAATTTCTTCAAATAAATTAAAATCTAGATTGTAATTTTATATTATTGTTTGAAATTATTATTTGCTAAATACTTAAAATAATAAAAACTAATGATAAATCATTTACATAACAATTTTTTCATGCAACAGAACAATATTTTAATAAATATTTTCAATTTAGATATAAACTTGATAAATAATTTCTAAATCATAGCACTAATAAATAATGGTTTTTTATTGTAGCATTCGTGACGTCACAAAAAAATCTCTTTGAACAAGAGCATAGGTCAAAGATCTCCTCTTTGACTCACCTTAGTTATATTCTCCTTGCGTTTGCCTATCCATGAAAATATAATATCTTGGATCCTATATACTTTGGTTCCAAAGAAATTCTAAATAGAGAGAGAGAGCTTAATCAGAATATTACATTAGTTTGCCGTTTGTCGAAGGAAGAGACCCAAAACCAAGAGATCTTCATTACAGATCCTACGCAAAAAAAATATATCAGAATCCATCATATACACATAAATCTCAAAACCTTCCATTATTGAAATTGTATTGATGAGTTTGTTATGAGCCTCCACTCTTTAAATATTACTCTAAATAAAAAAATCTGTTTTTTATATATCAATGGGTAGTATCAAAAACTCCCCAATGAATAACATTTTTCAGTTTTTTTCGGTCACGAAATTTATTCATATTTGTAACAAACAATACAGTGTATTACAACTACACTAAAATATAAATACATAAAACTCTATTCAACAGTAGCGTACAAAAATAATGAACATTATAGTTCAAATGTTAAAAAGTGATGACCTAACTATATTATAAAATGACAATTTATTTGCTCCTTAAAAAACGCCGATATTTTCTTACAATCCTCTTGGCTGATTTAAAAATTGAATTGATCTCGATGCTACGAATCGAACGACATTTCCAGCCCATTTCCAATCATCTGATGTTGCGTTCGGAATTTAATTTGCAGAGCTGAGTAGCGAGCGGCGGCTCCAATGATTATTGCCCTTAGGTTCTCGATCTCGATGAAAGAGTTTGTCGTAATTTTTTTTGCAACTAACAATTTTTATATTTAAAAGTGCTGTGTCTATAGCTTTGGCAGGGGGGGGGGTGGGGGGGCATTATATTTACGTTTATAAGCACCAAACAAAATAAGGGCTTTGTAAGATTGAGGTAATTACTTCATTTTCGCACACATTATTTGAATACCATAAGCACAGGACATTCAGCAAAGGCATGAATGATTGAATTGAATAAAGCCCCACAATTATTGCAAGGGTATAAAACTAAGTAAACGAGCAGAAATCTGAAACTGAGCTGTAACTTGGCACTATCAATTATACCACACGTCGACCGAAAAATCCTCTGCTTTCATGATTGAGGAGACCAAGCCATTGTAAGAAGCTTTCTGATATAGATCCAAAGGACTCTTCACTATGAGTATCAAATTTTAAAAACCAAGGCTTGGATGGACTAAAATCATTGCTTGAACGTTCTAAAGGAAATCGAAACCTACCTATGTTATATTGAAGACAGGAGCCGATCTCAGATCATGGAGTGTAAGAACATTTTGAGATAAAGCGATTCCTCCAATGCAGCAGGATAGCTAAATTTATTGAGAAAAGGTTCTTTCCCTTATTTTCGTAAATTACATCCACAGTAGTATCATTTTTTTTTTGTCAGAACCGTCCATATTATTCTTTGTTTTGAAGCTAAGAAGGGAGAAAAGGCTTCCAAATCTGGGTTCGTTAAAGGAGTATCCATCCTATGGAACCAATTGTAAAATTCGGAGCATGTATAAAATATTCTCCAGTCTTTGTCGTGTAAAATGTACATTTCTTCGACGATTTATAGATAACATTTGGGTAAGATAGAGTCTAACTGACAAAGTCCCATCCAGCAATCTTTTTAGGACGTTTTAAGGAGGGTAGATATGACGTATGAAAAAGTGTACCCACCAAGACTTTTCTTTCTGTTATTGCTGATTCATGACCAAATGAACCAAGAGAAAATATCTCCTTTAGGAGAGATAAAATTTGGTCCTTTTACCAGGTTAGACCTTAATTTTACAGAAAATTTATGATCTTCATTTCGGATTTTGAAGTTATTTTTCTTTGGAACATAACGTAGGGTGATGTCAATTATTTTATGGTCTGTTGAGGGATCTGATCTGTATCTAGCACTTTTTATTTGGTGAACGAGACCAAACATTTTTTTTTCAGTTGGCGCCTTATATTCCTTTCTGTATTTGTAAGTCTTATAAAAACATGATGTACGACATCAAAACGGATTTAAAAAAAAACTTTTATATGATTTGAACATATGATAAAATTTAGAAACTCAAGTTTGAGATATATGAGAATTATACGCCTTACATAAATAAGTAATAAAAATTAGTAATTAAATGTTTATTATACTTATGAAAATTATATTGGAAAATATGTCATCAAATTTACTTGTATTTTGGGTCATTTCTTCTGGGATATTTTTCTTATATATATATCGCAGCAGAGATGAAGATCCAGTAGAATCGTTGAATCTCCTGTAGATATTACGATTCGTATCTCTTCTAGGAGAGGTGACGACTTAAATATGCAGGTAATATTTTACGATTTTTAAAAAAACTATTTATTTCATTTTCGATTTCTATTCAATAATTTGGTGGAAATGATTTCATTTGTGTGTTCAAGAAGCAATGCGACTCAATGTTTAACTTACCTTATGTCTATGCTTTATATTTTGATACTCATCTGAGAAGAAATCGGACATAATTAAAATAGTTTGAATAACATCGTCTGGAAATGCTTTGCAAGCCGGGATGGTAGCAATGGCGACCGAAACCCGGTAGACAAGATCTTATTCGGTGCCAAGGTGGGTGTCAGATCGACTCGTTCTCGGACTGCCGGCCTCATCCGATCTCCTCTCCCTAAGTCGGTGGCCACATTTGTCACCAGTGCTGCAGCTATTTGGAATAGTAGTCCTAAGCTTCGCAACGCCAAACCATGAGGGAAGCCTATGTAGTTGCCAAGTCTTTGGAAAAATGTGCCCCTATATAGCAGACGATAGTGAGTGTTTTTTTAATATTTTATTATTTTTGTTTTAAATTAAGGGGTTTTTTTTTCTTCGAAGAAGACCTTTTGTTTTTAATTATATATTTATATTTTAGTATTTGTTCGATTTATATAGTTTTATATATATTTTATACATGTATAACTTTTTTTTAAATTCCTGACATCCCTGACTAGCCGAAGTGCTAGGATGTTTCTTGGGAAATAAAAGACGATTACACCCTCTCCAATTTTAAGCCGTCATCCTTTTAAGAGACATAACTCTGATCTCTTCTAGCATAGTCGTTGATTCTTCTGATAAAATCGCGATCGTAGTCACTCCTATATCTCGAGCATGACGTTTGTTATTTTCCTCCTAGGTAGAAAATTAATTAACATTGTCCTAGGATTTATATAGTGGTGTGATATATCAAAGTGT
>CP045890.1:5509718-5604692 GCA_013387185.1 Caligus rogercresseyi | reverse complement strand
ACAACGAGACACCTTCAAAACCGGTCTATAATATCTGTTTAATCCATTTTTTCCCCGTCAAATTTGGAGGTTGCGTTAACCAACATCCATTCTTTCACTTTATAAAAATATTAAAGTAAACAAACTTGATAGTTTCATAATCATGGCGAATAGAGATGAAAAAAGAGTTGCCATTCTGCTCTTTCCGCGCAGGGACAAAATCCTTCCGAATTAGTAAGAATCTAAGGGTTTCAAGGCAAACTGTTTATAGAACATTGGAGAGAGGTACAGCAACTGCACCTAAGATGAGAACTAAGCCAGGAAGACCTACCGAGACTGTGTGGAGGCTGTTAAGATCGCCATCAACGAGAAGAATGCCAAAGCAACAGTAAGGGGTTGGCTCGTGAATTCAACATGCCAAGGACAACATGAGACGGTTGGTGAAGGATGATCTTGGTCTTAAGAGCTTCAAAAGAACTCCAAGGCATGCCCTTAAGTCTACTGATAAGGAAAAGAGGGTTGCTGGAGCCAAAAAGTGCCTTAATAACTGAAAAAAAACCTAAAGAAGTTGTCATTTTACATCTTGATGAGACCCCCTTTTCTCTTGGCGAGATGGTAACCATGGCCACTGGATTCTACATTGCTGAAGCTTGTGGAGATGCAGATGACACTACTGTCCACTATGGAAAAGGAAAGGCACTTTGCCAACCTGCAAGTCATTGCTGTGGTTGGCTCTGATGGTCAGAAGTGTGACCTCATCTTCTTGGAGGATGGGCAGAGGCTCAATTCCTTCACATATGTTGAGTTTTTGAGAAGAAATCTTCCCGTGGGCAAGAGCAACATATGGAGAATCATGGTGGCTTCACATGATGGTGCAAGTTGTCATACTCTAAGTTTACCCAGCAATTCTTAAGAACTGAGCACCTGGATTTTTCCCTAAGGAGGCTGGCCTCCTCACAGCCCAGATGCCGCACCTATGGACTACGCCATATTGGGCGTTTAAAGAGCTCCCTTAGGGGACTCATTTTAAGTCCAACACCATCTTAAACGGCCATCATGGATGCCTGAGCCAATTTGGACCAGACCTTCATTTCCAAGAGCTGCCGGAAGTTCAGGTCTAAATTGGAACGTATTATGAACATGATGGAGGATATAGAATAAAATATTTATATCCCTTCATTATCTTGAAAAATGAATAATAATAAAATTATTTGAACAAACCTTTCTCAAGTTATGGACATTGATATTATTAAAAATTGAGTGTTCGTCTTAAGCGGCCCACCCTGTACAATATACCCTCTTTTGCCAGATGTGACGTCGCTCAGAGGTGGTTTTCGGGGCGGTTATTTTTTTTACTTACATTTGGTTAAATGGCTCTACCTTACTTTTAACTACCTTGATATATATAATGAATTAATGAATGATCGAATGATTTTGATAATTCAATCAATATCAGAATAGACAAATTTACCACCTTTGTTGGTCATTGAGTGTGAGATTAAGGACCGTTGAAGCCCGGTGTTCGAAAGAAATTATAAAAGTTATATTTAAAAAACCCAAATGTTATTCTTTTAAAAATATTTTATAATTATAGTTAGAGGTCTTGCCCAATTTTTCCTCTAAATACCTGATCGAAGTGTTCTTCGAAACTTCACGCTGCTCACACTAGCCATCTATTTGAATATATAATGATAAATAATTAAATATTTAAAATAATTGGAGAATAGTTCATCCACCACCTGTGAGCGTTTTCCACATACATTCTACATAGTTTGTATGAATATTGTTCACAGGATCAACATAATTTTTGAATGATTAACTACCTTATGTTGTATTGAAGTATATCGTGTAAGCCTCTAGAAGTATCCTTTGAACTTTTAAGTCATCTTAAAAACACAATATGAGAATTATACACACCCAAATGATACATCCTATAATTTTTTCTATAACGTCACGAGGTTTGGTCAACTTTATCTATACAATATCACTATTGCTATATATTTCTTGTTTTGGCGATAGTTCAATTGAAATAGTTCATAAACTCTATTCTTGCGAAATTATGAGTGTTGTTCTCTCAGAAATTCTGGATATTATTGATTCCAGTCAATCAGCGAGGGAGTTCTTACAACTTCGAAGATGTCTCTGTTTTATCTTCCGGCATGTTCCACATGTGGAAAACCTATGACGTTCGTTGTTCATCTAAGAAAACACGATAAATGGAGGTGTTCTACCCAGAGAAATGAAATGTGCCTGAACGAAAGACTCTCTGTGGGCTGGAAGAAATTTAGGCTTCCCAAATTAATCCAATTGGCCTGGAACCTCAAAATTTCAGTGACCGTCGTTCCTGATGTTATTGCCATTTTAGAATCGACAGCCCTGGAATGGTATTCAAAATTTAGGTCTATTTGTTCCACCTATTTGAACAACAATCCCTATAAAATTAGAGGCCCTGGGATTGTAGTTCAAAGATGAATCTCTGATGGCAAGGCGCAAGTTCCACGTTGGACGAATAGTTCCTGAACGATGGGTTTTTGGAGGCTACTGTCCTCACACAAAGGAAGGCTTCCTAACTTTAGTGAGTATTAATGAATATATGTCCACAAAGAATAATAAACTTTTTATATTTTGATCTAGGTTGATGATCGAAAGGCAGGCACCCTCCTTCCCATCATCATGGAGAAAATTGAGCCGGGTTCTGTTATACACAGCGATGGATAGGCTGCCTATAATAGAATCCCTCAATTACCTATAAACCTTCAATACCAGCACGAGGTGGTAAATCACTCTACAAAATTTTGTGGATCCCATAAGCGATGCTCATACGAACCATGTTGAGTGCTATTGGAAAATGCAAAGAGGAGGTAATAAGAAACTATATTGCATTTAATTATTACTTAATTATTTTTCTTTATAAATTCAAATCAATGACTGGTGTGAGCAGTGTTACGCTCGAGGAACATATCAATGAATTTTATATGGAGGGAGAAATTCGGGAGGACCCCTAAAGACGTATTTTCCAACATACTTTTACACATAGCTTATGTTTATACTTTTAAAAAAATAATATTTATTAATATATGTATAATTTAAAATTTCTTTCGAACATGGGCTTCAACGGTTCCTTTAATCTCGCACTCAATGACCAACAAAGGTGGTAAATTTGTCTATTCTGATATTGATTCAATTACCAAAAATCATTCCATCATTCATTACTTCATTATATATATATCATCATTACAATCTTATAATAATAGATATTTAAAAAAATCATAAACGCAACAATGGGAATCAATGAAGTCACATAAAATTACTTCACTACAATAATAAGCATGTTGCAATATGGACGTTGTAAATATAAAGTTCACACAACCTCTGCGTACTATCTTGCTTGGGAGTACAATTTACCCGTGACAAAAAGAAGAACTACAAAATTGACTGACTATAAAGAGCAAGCGATGTATTTACCCGCGACAAAAAAACGGCAAATAAAAAGCTCCGTGACAAATTTACTCGTGATGAAATTACTGGACACCAATTTTTTCCTCTATAAAACCTGATCGAGGTGTTCTCGAAACTTCACTAGCCATTTATTTGAATATAAAATGATAAATAATTAAATATTTTTAATGTGCCTGAACGAAAAGATTCTCTGTGGGCTGGAAGCAAATTAGGCTACCCAAAATTAATCCAATTGCCTGGGCCTGGGCGCTCAAAATTTCAGTGGCCGTCGTTCCTGATATTATTGTCTTTCATAATTGACAGCCCTGGAATGGTATTCAAAATTTAGGTCTATCTGTTCCACCTATTTGAACAACAATCCCTGTAAAATTGGAGGCCCGGGATCGTAGTTCCCCGATATGACGGCTTACAAAGATTATTCTAACAATTTACATGAGTAGTTACTTATCTTTATAAACATTCGCCATTTCATATAAAAGCTTTAGTTCTTGGGAAAATGGAATCCCCCTTTATTGGAAGAGCTGGATATAACCAAGATACATAGAGATAAGGTATATCAGAGAGAAGGAGTTCAGCCTGATGGGACAGAATGGAAAGTTTGACGTCACTAATATGCTCTTATATAATAAATTTTGAAAAGAATTACAAAAATAAGTCATATTTTTATTTAATATTTATTTTAAAAAACACTAATAAAACATAGATCGTAAAATATTAATAGTATCTTACTTTAATGAAAACATATTTTATCAAATGAATTACTTAATTAGAGACAGGAATTATCATAACCTCAACGCAACCTCGTTAAATCATACAAATCATGAAGCATATTGCGTGATACTTAATGAAAGGTACAATGACTTTTCTTATAGTATTTGGGCCACTTCTAAAGATTTTTTTTTTTGAAATTCCTTAAATAAAATATTTGAATCTTATTATTTGGACAAATTCTTCAAAGGATGATCTCAAGACATTTTTGGAGACTCATTGAAACGAGTGTGATACAGAATCCAAATTGATAAAATAACAAACATAAATGATTTTAAATTACGTGAGGAGGCCATATTTTTATTTTAATGTCCTTATTTTGATAAATGTTCTGAATCTGGCAAAAATAATTATTATATCCGAAGGAAACTTCATATAAATATCTCCGTAATTATATTTTTGAAGGACATCAATGAGCTTTTTACCACATTACCACATTCTTATGTCATTTTCACGGAGAAAATGACATAAGCATATAAATATAGTTACGAAGATATTATATGAAGCTTCCCTCGGTATATTTTTTTGTCAGATTGAGGAAATTTATCTGAATAAAGACACTAAGATAAAAATATGCCCTCCTCACGTAATTTATAAAAAATATTCGATTCATTCAAGTGTAAAATCAAAAGTTATCTGTGTCATTTTATTTAAAAATAATAATAATATCTAGAACGTATTAAATTTATCACTTTATGTCTGTTATTTTATCAATTTGGATTATGTATTTCTATCGCTTCAATGAGTCCCAAATATTATATAGAAAGTCAATAATATCCTTCATAAAGTATAACGAATATGCTTCATGAATTGGATGATTTAACGAGGTTGCGTTGATGTGATGTCAATTCCTGCCTCTAATTAAGTAATTATGTAGATAAAATATGGTTTCATAAAAATAAGATCCTTTTTAAAATAAATACTAAATAAAAATATGATTCTATTTAGTAATTCTTGTGAAAATTTGTAACATAAGAGTATATTAGTGATGTCATAATCCCCATTCAATCCTAGCAGGCTGAACTCCTTCCCTCTGATATACCTTATCTCTATGTATCTTGGATATAACATAACACCATGGCATTTTTTATCTAATAAAAGGGATCCATAGTTAATTTAAGTTAATTTATAAATTCTTCGAGAAAGAAGCTCTGTTTACTTTTTCTAAAGTTTTTATAGTATTGTCAGTGCCTTCACTGCCAATTGTAAAACAAGAAAATCCACCAACATTAGTATGTGACGTCATATTCTTACTACATAAATATGAACAAATTGACAGTCTACTGTATTGATGTTTATACCACATGACCAAAATAAAACGTTTGTACAAAGTGCCTTGTTTTTATAGCGTACTTTTGTACATAATACTAAAATCGAGTATGTATAATAAAATCACATTTCATTCAGTCATACACACGTGTTATTGTAAAACCTTAGGATCATGGGAAAAGCCAAGAAGATCAAATTATCCAAGAAGGAGCAGGCTCTGTCCCTCGGGATCAGATCGATGAGTTCAACTTCGCCACACCCTCCGGCCGTCGTAAAGTGGGTCGTGCTCGTCAGTCTGACCGGGAAGAGGACTTTATCGATGGATCCAAAATTGTTAAGCAGGCACGTCTTCAGGTTCAGGAGCTCCTGGGAGACTCTGGGAAAGGAGAGGCCGCTCCGCTTGCTCCCAAGCTCACTGCAGATGACTCAGAGGAAGAGATTGAGGAGGAGGTCCTCGAGTTTGACGAACAGGACATTCCAGAGTTAAGCGATTATGAACAGAAGGCCTTCAACTCCTTTTTGGCCTCCGAGACAGGGCCTCGCCGTAACCTCGCGGATATCATCATGGAGAAAATCAACGAGAAAAAAACAGAGATCGAAACAGAGTTTCCCAAGCGGAAGCTAAGCCGGAGTTCAATTCCCGCGTTGTGGAAATGTATAAAGAAGTCGGGACGGTACTCAAACGCTATCGCTCTGGCAAAGTTCCTAAGGCTTTTAAAGTCATCGCACAGTTCAAGCACTGGGAAGACCTTGTCATCCTTACCGAGCCCGAGAACTGGTCAGCCGCCGCTATGTACCAGGCCACGCGCATTTTCGCAGCTAATCTCAAGGAGAAAATGACGCAGCGTTTCTACAACTGCGTGTTGCTTCCCCGCATCCGTGACGATATCGATACCTATGGGCGCCTCAACTTCCACCTTTACCAGGCACTCCGAAAAGCTCTTTTCAAGCCAGGAGCCTTCTTTAAGGGGTTTCTCCTTCCCCTCTGCGAGAGTCGAACCTGCACGCTGCGAGAGGCCGTCATCATCGGATCAGTCCTTGCCAAAAACTCTATTCCCGTCATGCACTCCTGCGCTGCTCTTCTCAAAATAGCAGAAATGGAATACTCCGGAGCCAACTCCATTTTCCTCCGAATCTTCCTGGATAAAAAGTACGCCCTTCCCTATCGAGTCATTGACGCCACCGTCTTCCATCTCCTTCAATTCCGGAATGAGAGGCGTGAGCTACCTGTTTTGTGGCATCAGGCC
This sequence comes from Caligus rogercresseyi, assembly GCA_013387185.1. NCBI lineage: Eukaryota > Metazoa > Arthropoda > Copepoda > Siphonostomatoida > Caligidae > Caligus > Caligus rogercresseyi. The sequence continues at coordinate 5,597,970 of CP045890.1, read as the reverse complement.
TTCCTCACATTTGTTCAGCGCTACAAGAAGGACATCTCTTCCGAGCAGAAGGAGGCACTCCTCGAGCTCACCAAGCAGCATTCGCACTCCGGAGGTATCACTCAGGAGGTTCGAAGGGAGCTGAACAACTCCGTCTGTAGGGACGAGGAATTGGATGTGCCCATAAATGAATTTTTATGATCTAATAAAAAATAATGTTAACTACTTGCGCGTGTTTTGTATTCTTTCAGTCTCGGTTCATATTTAAACGATATGGTACTCTGAACAGTAGATAAAATAGACCATTTATGCAAGGTGTTTTCTTTTCACCAGGTCAACCTTTGTTTACTACCTTACTAAAATAGGTAGAAATATGTAGAATTAATATCAATGACTAATCGTCATGGATTCCCATAGCCTTTGGCTATAAATAATTAATCATAAGATACGAAAAAACACAATTTTCAATCACAAAAGCCATTCTAATCCAACACCACAATGTTTTTAAGCGGCTTGTTTTGATATTTAAAGGTGTTGTGTTCAGCGCTTTATACGAAAGTATTTTTATTGAAAGTTATTAAAGTTATTGAGGTATCTCTGAATCGTCGTTCTCAGCGGGTTTATTGAGTTTCTACGTTAACCCCTTACACGCCAACGTTCCCATTTTGGGAGCATACTTTTCAAGTGTTCTGCATCGCGTCATATTCAATAAAAACAAAATTATGAGTTTATATTATAAATTAAAGCTTAGAAAACAAATATATTATTTGTAAATAAACGAAAAACTGATTTTAATACTTGTTCGGGGGCTTTGAAAAACCCAAGTTTTGACTTATCTTTAGATAATAAGAAAAATAGGGGTAAAAACTAGTATTATTACTATTTTGATAAGCAAATATACTTAAAATTTTCATTGAACACTTTAAAAAAAATAATATTAATATTTTAGTAGACTTAAATCGACTTTTAAAATGATGTTCCCAAAAGGGGAACGTTGGCGCCTATTGGTACGAATTTTTATAATTTACGTTTTACGTACAATTCTTTGTTTCCTTTCAGTTTACGTACGTTATTAGATATAATTACATAAAACTAAGACAAATGTGTGTTAAAATTATTTTTATTATGGAGGAGAAAGGTGAATAGATAGTTTATTAATATGTATAATTTATTTCAATTAATTTTATGATTCAAATGGTTTAGAGAATATATTAAAATATCCCCCATGACTTCATCAGTTGTGCTTTAGAGGAGATCGAAGACATGAAAAGTAAGGAAATCGAGATAGTGGTTCTATTTTCAACGAATATGAGGAGGATATACCTAGTGACGAAGAAAATGACGAATAATATCTGCATCAAGACTCCATTCTTGTTTAAGTAACTGGAGACATTGACAATTGTAGACAAATATAAAGTTTTGAAATCTTACTTTAATACGACATGGTTAAAGAAAATTGTTTCCAGTGTGGTGGGTTTTACGAAAGACAGCGTGGATAATCCATAGTACCATATATTGGATTACTAGGTACAAAACATTATATGAGGAACAAGTCAATAAGATTCGGCTATAAGATTTGGATGATATCCATAGAATTTCGATATTTAATCCGGAAAACACGAAACCAGGAAGTCAATTAGAGAGTATATTTCTGAAAATGAGTGGGGTAAATATTTGCGAATATCTATTATCATCATATATTTGCTCTAAACGGTGGTGGAATCTTTTTATTATTGCACTCAATTTATCGGTTGTGGGAGTATTTAAACGTTATTCGTTCAAAAAAAAATGAGCCATCTACAATTTAGGAGGGATATTGACTCTGATACAGCGTCAAAGTGATCGAGTGCCTCTTGGAGGACGTACTTCTCAGTCCACCAGAGATATAAGACTTGACGGAAAAATCTTTTATGTAATCATGTACTCAAGAAAGGAGTCTTATATCAGAAAAATACTATAATTCAATGTACAAAGTGTATTAAAAGATTGCACAAGGCATGTAGTCCTCTTTATTACAACAATTAAAAGTTCCTTTGTCGATTTAAAATGTTGAAAAGGATATCTATAAAGGAAATAAGGAACAATATTAAAATGTACAAAATTGTACTACTAGAAGCGCCAACGTTCCCATTTTGGGAACATACCAAAAACATGACTTTGTAGTGGATTGACCTGCTTACTAACAGCAAGTCAAGCTACCACTCTTTCTCACACCTCAGCAGGTTCTTAATCTTTAGTACTCTTGTCTGCGGCTATATAAGCTGCAGGCAAGAACTTAAAAAATACACTCTTTCACTTCATCACTGAGTCGTCATTTCTCCTCCTCCTTCGCGCTACAACTTAGAATTTAGTCAGCTAAATCTAGTTTGGGGTACATTCAAATACGGTAAAAAGATGATTATATTTCAGATTAAAAGAAAATCGGATAAAATTCACGGAGCTGCGTGTAAAGGGTTAAAAAATATACCTTGCTGCAGAGTAAATCAATACTAAAAATACAATGGCATTGCTACATCATATTTATTTTCTTTAATACAATTTGAGTACATTGCTCGAGATTCTATGTCTTCACATGTTGTTATAAGGCGTCCGAGCCATAAATAGTGTATTAATATCCTATTTAAATTGCCCAATAAACTAGCTATGTCCAATTGTAAATAATTAAATATGATATGCTTGGAGTAATTATATATATATTATTTGTATATTTAATCATCATTATCATAATAATAACATCATTTTCATAATGTTAAAAAACACAAATAAGTAACAAATCTGTTTATAATACGGTGCTAAAGTAAGATGGCAATCCTCCCAACACTTCACAAAAGAGAGAGAGAGAGATGGTCATTATTTTTTTAGTATTATTCCTCCGAGATAAGCAGAATATATCTCATTTGGATAAAAGTGGTCCTTCCGTATAGACATTTTCTTATTTATTTACTATTCCATTGGAACTGAACATTAGGGATGAGAGGAGGGATTAAAGAATGTATTAATAGAGGAGGGAGGGGGGTAGATATATATATTTTTTAAATAAAAAAATCTATTAGGTCGAGCTAAGACTCGTATAATGAAAACTAACGTATATACGGAAGAATATTCATAATAATAATAATGCCAAAAGGTGAATTTGATGGCAGAGAGGCTGCCATCATTCTTCTAATTAATAATAAAGTTGAATATATATATTGGGGTTCGTAAGTCTGTGATGATGTCCAATTTTCTAAAAATCAACTGGTTATGACGTCATCATTTCTACAAAAATATATAATATTTACACTCATGCTGGGACCCCATAAAATGCGGGATTCATGAATACTCTAGTAATTAGTATGTATATAAAAAGCTATTCTAGATTCTTAAAGATAATAAGTGTTAAATCACTTTATACATATATATATATCAACTCGTAGTAGTATTGAAGTCTCCTCTTTTTTAAGAAAAAGTCCCAACATTTCGTTGAGCCATTATGCGGGCTTATTAAATTGTTAATATAACAAAGAATGGGGTAAGGGGTTAACCAATATGAGAGGCAAAAATAAATATGTGCTATGCCGGTGAGTGAAAATGCTCGCTCATAGCTTGAATGACTCCATTTCTTCCACGGGATGCTGAAGTTGGTGACGATGACGACTTGGGGTGGTTAGAGAGGTCCGTAGGGACCATTGAGCTTTCATCCTCCTCTTCAGTGGACATGAGACCTGAGAATATATATAAAAAACAAATAGAAAGTGGCTAATGTTTGAGTGAGATACAAAATATGTACATACATATATATGAGACGTCAGCAAAAAAGCAAATGATTTTGTTTGAAAATCAAAGAGACAAAAATATATAGAGAGCTATTATTCCTTTCAGATGTATTTGTGTGTCCAATATAAACAAAGTAATTTGATCTACGTCATCGTAAGCTGATCAAGATATTGAAAGATTTGTTTATATCTCTATGATCAGCTTACGATGACGTAGATCAAATTACTTTGTTTATATTGGACATATCTTTATATCCCTCTATATCTTTATATCTATATGTTGAAAATGGATCGATCTCTTGCCATGATGAGGTTTTTTTTAAGGTATCTCTTTAAAAAAAAATAATGAAAGACGTTTTCTTCTTAATATTAATACAATAATACTCTGAAACTCCATTTTTAATTAGATTCAACGTCATGTATCTGTTATATATCAACTGTTGTTTTAATAATATTTACTGGTTGTATAGCGTTAAATATGCACTGCTCTCAAGTGGACGATACAAATATATATGCACTCAAAGCACCAATATGATGTGTCTTGCATATAAATATATATGGTGATTAGTTTGTCGAAAAAAGATATTAGTTCATAAGTGGATAGGGAAGAAATGTTAAAGCTGAATAGTCGTGATCTAGGAGTCGTTTTATATTCATTTTTTATCATGCTTGGACCTCCACCTCCAATATTTATATAATATAATTTTAATTTTTTTTTTCATTATACCCCAATATGTCAAATACTACTATTACTAGCATAGTGAACCATTCCCGGCGCTTCATAGAAACTGGCTCAGTATATGTATGTACACGTTGATCCACTTTGAAGCACAATTTGAACTTTAAAATCTAAGAAATAATTTTATATATGTATATTACAAATAAACAAAGGTTTAAAAAAAAAATTAGTACACAATTTTTTATTGTATTTCATTGATTGAAAATAGTGCTTTTAGTTCAACCCCTATGATAAAATTGTTAATTAAAATATTTACTTATGTGGTTTTTCATACATTATCTTAGGTATTTATGTATTCTGTTGTACATATCATACAAAATGAACTGTTGAATAAAAAAGGTTGCTTTAAGAGAATAATGTTTTATTAACACAGCCATGACTAGGGCTGGGCAAAAGATATATGCAAAACAAACTCTAGCACCAAAACACGTGTGTTTGCATTGATTTGCAGTTTTTCTAATTTTCTACTTTGTATATTTTTGCCATTTTTTAGACTTTTCCGCATATTTTGCTCAATTTTAGCCTGTATAAAAGACGGGAGCAGTCGACAAGGGAATGTATTTTATCGTTTTTTCATAATTTCTGAATAAAAAAGTACAATCTTCCGCCCTTATTATGACTACACCCTTGAGAATTCCTCTCGATTTTTGTGAATGGATATTTGATATTTATTCGCATTTTTGATATTTATTCGCATTTTTGATATTTTTCCGCTTTATTTTTGTAATTTTTCCAAAATACTTTTTTTTTTGGTACCAGATTTTCCAAATAAATTAATATATATTATTATTATATATATTATATATATATATATATATTATATATATATATATATATATATATATATATATATATATATATATATATATATATATATATATATATATATATTAGGGTTGTTCTTATTTTTCAAATGTTTGAAATGTTAGCAACATTGTGGATTTTCTGTTTCTTGGTGATAAAAGAAGACGACATACAAAGTTTGAACAAAATCGGTCAACATTACGAGGTTGTGCAACGAGGTCAAAGTTTTAAAAATTAGTAAAAATATAGTTTTCCGCAAATTTATTGAAATGGTGGGTGTTACAGACTTCAATAATAATTATTAATTTAAAGGAAATCTAATTTACTACCAGACGTATTCTTGATGTTTTTTACTAAAACAAAGTTTTCTGTAAAAACAAAGAAAAAATGGAGTGTGTAATGTTAGCATATTTCATAGCTTTTTTGTATCAATTAACTTCACTCGCCTGTAGAAGATGACTTGTTCGCTTCAGAGTAAAATAGTATTTTTAAGTTTAGTAAACCTTTGAATGATAAATCCAAAAATGACCTTGGTTGCATTCTTTCAATTCAGAATTCAGTACAATCTGAGTTTACATCATATGATTCAGAGCCTGTATTGACATATAACAAGTCATCTTCTACAGGCGAGTATAAAAAATAATGGACTTTTATCCATTTAAAATAGGGGTAAACGTGGGCCTTCAATCCCCATGAATGAATCTATTAAACGAAACGTCCACTATTAAATTTTATGTTTCTCAAATGATTATTTGGAATAAACCTAGTGTATTATGAAACATTAAATGAAGGGATGGAGTGACTCTTTGACTACTTGCCGGATGATAGGACCAATATATCCTTGATCCTATTCAGAGGGGACTTTGTGGAAAGCCACTGAATCCATCCCTTCTTAATAAGTCCTGCAAGAATCATACATCTATTTAAAAATCAATTGGTACAAAATATAGGAAAATAGTAGCGGATTTTCTTATTAAATAAACCAACTATTGAAGCATTGCTGTTTCGGAGTTGAGGTTTGCTGCTTCTATACCTTTCCAAGTTTTTTGTTTGTCTACATGTTTGATGAAGAAAATTGTTAGGCTTCGCATTAGGTTGTTTCACGCCGGGAATGTAGGGACCAATTAAACACAAGAGAGCACTTTGCCGCCTCGCAGAGCAATGAGTAACTTACGTAAAAAATGATGAAACTTATAGAGAGAAATAAATCATTTCCATAGCACGACTATGTAGCTGGGAGATATATAGGAACTATACGATAATAGAAATGGGTAGGGACGAAGAGTCCGAATAATGCTGGTGATGGGATGTATTGGTGGTGGTGAATGAGCGAAAAGAGGGGCCTTGATTAGCAGCTCTTGATGGCCTTACCTTGAGAAATGTATGAACCATAGTCTAGAGCACCACGATGATCAGAGATGGAGGCCTCTTGCATGTGATTCATGGAGATTTCTCTTTCCCGGTCCCGAATACTGCTCTCAATAATGAAGAGCTCGTTGGAGAGCTGATCCTGTCGAATTTGATTAACGCCGGGAGGGTCACTGGACTTCACTTCGGAGGTCCCTTCGGGCTTACTCGGGGTCTCTGCTTTGGGAGCTTTAACAACTTCCTTCTCTATCGCCGGAGGATGATTGAGTAATGGGCGACGAATGGAGTTTTGTAGGAGGAGGGGCTGCTCAGGGGCCAGGAGGATGTACCCCACTTCGCCGTTTGGTCCAACGGCCACGGGTTGCACAGACATTATTCCTGAAAAGAAACAGAATGATAAAACAAAATGTCAAAAAGAAAAGAAATAAGAAACATAAATATCTAGAGTTCAACGGAAGGGAGAACTTCGATCAGCAATTTGAATTAGCAACATAAAACGAATGGATTATTTATTTACAAAATAAAATTAAAAAGATGCGTAAAACACACACATATATATATATATATATATATTTATATATATTATGACCAATATTCTCACCGTTTTGATACAACCATGGCGACGTCATTGATGGCATTTGATGCGTAATTTGTTTAGCGTTAGTGACGACGTCTGTGGGTACGGTACCGTCATCCATGGATGCTTGAGTTTGTGAGGGTACTGAGGGCTTGAGTAGTGTGTTGCACCTTCGTGAGATGGGACCGAAGCGGCTCACGAGCGGCACGTCGGGTAGGGGATATATGTCATCCTCTGCTCCGTAGCTCTGATGAAACACAGACCATGTCCCTGCATTCTTGTCTTCTCCGCCATCTTGTATGCTGTAGACATGTTCCAGCCCCTCGTGGATGGCCTGTTCCTGAGCCACGGCGGCTGCAGCCTCGAGGGAGTTTTTGGGCGCGAGGGACACGATGGACTTGGTGGTCCACATGGAGTAGGTAGAGTCCTCCGGGGATGGTTCTCGTGAGAGCTCAGGGGCCACTTCCAGGCCCGAAGCCTCGCTGGCTTCTTTCTGAAATGAGAGCTCTTCGAACTCCTGGGATAGCTTTGAGGCCTCATCCTTGCCCATAAGGTCCTCGAGGCTGTAAATGATTTCCTCTTTCCTGGACTGGAGAGCACTCAGGCTCTTTGTGGCGATTCGCTAAAATTTGGCATATAATTATTATTCTAAGAAAAATGATATGATGCCCAATGATATTCAAATGGATATAATTCCATCAAACCATTAAAAGAAAGAAAAAATCGGTTAAGTATTAAATAAATCAAACACATTGATTGAAATGATTTGTTTCAAAACTCAGGTTATAGGTTATCAAAAGCATGTTTCAATTGACATTTGATGGATTTTATGTTTTTATTTTCCTGAATTCTTCTCAATTCCATAATGTATCAATTATATCAATGAATATAATTGGAGTCCTTTTAAGCCTCAATCAGGAATGTAATAAAATCATTCGTAATTTTAAATGTTTTGGGATCCTAAATTCCTAATAAAAAAATATCATATGAGTGTTGTACTTATTTTGCATTTTTGGCGAGGAGGGTTGTATTGCTAATATTTTAAACAAATCAATCTGCTCGGCGTTGTTTAGACATAAAACGTGGCAAAGATGCATTGGCATCATATTTATTGATATTAATGTCGAATGTCAAAACTGTGGCCTCAGTTTTGACATTCCGTGACCTATGTCGGTCATCTTGATGACTTTGTGTGGTCCATTTAACAATATATTATAATAATACTTCATCCGGCTTCTTACCGCAATAGATTTCGAGACAATTTCATCATTCAGTTTTTGTTTAGAGCCATTTTCTTTCCTTAGGATGCCTCCTCCTTTGGCTCTCTTCAGATCATCCCCTTTGAAGATTTCCTTGGGAACTCCTCCACTTCCTCCTCCTCCTCCACTCTCACCTCCATCAATAAAAGACGTATAATGAGGCGAGGCATAATGAATGACGGGGTCCTCGCTGTAGGGTACCCCCCGATGATGAGGCGGTCCGTAGACATCACTCAGGACATGAAATTGAATGGGGAGAGCAGGAGTGGATGGAGGAGGGACACCCGGATTGGATAGAGCACTCCGGCTCAGCTTTCGGCGCGGAAGAGGTGCCACTTGGGCCACGGGAGTATTCCCTGGCCGTCCACGGAGCGGGGCTGACTCAGACTTGGCCGAGCTGGGAGTGATGTTAGAGGTGAGAATGGCAGATGATGATGGCTCCTGCTTGTTGTTGTGCTGCTGCTGGTTTTTCGACTCTGTCCTCGATGCCTGGTGAGGTCTGCCATTAAAAATACAACTCGACACAAAAAAGAAAGAAAGTCCATTACTTACTGCTCTAGCTCTGCCAGCGAATGAGCAAAGGTGCAGTTCTTTCCCCTAGGGCAAAATCCGTAGATGGAGAGATCTCGGCAGAGATTCGTTTTGTATCGGGCGTGTCGGGGATCCCCGCTCGCCGCACTTGATCCGCTTGCAGCCCCCGAAGATCCACCATTACTTCCAGCGGTGTTGGCATTGGTATTGCTACTATGTGAGGAACCTCTCTTTGAGTTGCTGCTGTGATGGCCTACGAAGGCTACGAGGCCGGAGAGGACTTTATTCACAGAGACAAGGGCTGTGCTTAGGGTATCAAAGCTAAGGAGAAATGTATCTGAAAGAATCATAAAGGAGAGAGAGAGAAAGTTGTATTGATATAATGATATACTAATTAATTTGTTTATAAGACTTCAGTATTTAAGCTACGAAATATAACGATTTAAAGGCTGTCATTCCATTGAAACATATATGCAGAAGAACAAAAATTAAACTAAGAGGACTTGAGGCCCGGAGGGCATGTCATTCCTCAGGTGATCGCATGAACTGACAGCTAACAAATATTTGGTATCATAACATGGAAATATATTAAGTAATGAATGTCTTATTTTTACGTTCGATGAAATTGCGTCCGTGTTGACCTCTTAAGAGCCGAATCTGCGACCTCAGCTCTCAATGTTGAGAGTGCAGGTTCGTCTCCGGAAAGAAGAAGGCCTTAATGACCAACTTGTAATCATTTTAATGCTGTAATGTTAATTCGTATCCACAAAGGGTGCAACTCAATGTAACCATTTGTATAAAAATAGATTTTTATATATGCGTGTTCAAAAGTTTGGGGCTTACCTTGAGCAGGGTCAATTCCGGCGAGGAAGTCTAGAGAGGGTCTCAGCTCAGTGAGTTTCCCAGGGTCCCCTGTCTTTGTAACGCAATGACTAGTTCCTGCACTGACTGAGAGAATAATTCTGGGGTTTGTAGTTTGTCATAATGGACTGCATTTGAGATTTATGATGGGTGTCTCCATATAGGAGAGAGGACCATTGATCTGGAGCTATGCGAAGGCCGGCCTCCGTCGCTATTTGGACTATCTGCATGTCATGCTCACGACGGAGAGCATCGTAAGTTCGAAATTCTTCTTTGAGCTGCATTAAAGAAGAATCACCCTCTCGCTTCGTGACCTGGAAAAACAAAGTATAGATTTTTTAAAATAAGATTTGAGTATAACATATACATACTTATAAAATAGGATATTTAATTTCATTATCATATCATGTTACATATACAAATGCAGTTTTTCGCAATATAATTTCCTCAAGGATTCAAGTTTTGAATTTGAGTCAGGCTATTTTTTTAATATTCTGCTATTGTGAAACCTCAATAAATGACTTATTATATGAGCCCTCCTGGTCCTTGAAAAAATTATCTTTGATCGAAAATCGTTTTGTAACACATTAAATCCCGGGCATTGTATAAAAAAATATTTGTCCATAAATCTTAATATCAAGGCATCCTTTTAATTCCATCCTTATATTATTATTTATGTGTACATCAGCAGTCATGGTACGGCCTCAAAAATAATTGAAAAGAAGTTATTATTCCTGTAGTGACGTCATCTGAGGTCATGTGTTGTGAGAGAGCCATGCTGCTGGGATGCGTGGGTCAGTTGAAATCATAGAGATATAAAGACATAGAGTGATTATTGGATTCTTCAGAGAAATACGCCATTGTGTCCAGAATACAGCTGAATGGTGTTTTTGGAGGGAGTAAGCTCTCTATATCTTTATATCTCTATGGTTGAAATATAGAACTTGAAGGGAAGTGTTTTATTATCATGTCAGCTCGGCTCTGGGGCCGTCGTCAGAGCCACAATTCTAGATGTAATTATATTTTTATTTGTTAGCTTTATGCAATCAATTTAATATAAACTATAAGTAACAATGAATATTGCAAAAATAATTTCATAATCAATAAGGTTTTTTTAATGGAGCATGACTATCTTTTTTCTTACATCTTTCAGTAATCGCAAAAATTGAAGCACAAATTTTATTACTGTTGACTTACAAATAAATCGATTTTTCCTTTTCTTAAATCCTAGTAGTCGGAGTGACGATCCATCTATCATCAAATATGGTGACGCAAGAAGAACAACTCTCTGTGATTGTGAAGAGGTACTTTTCGTACATGGAATGCAATAATCTATCATTATCTTCTCAGAGATAAGAATGTAATGTTCCATAAGAACAACAACAAGTGTCTCTTCGCATGTGTCTACATACATGCATGACGTCATTGTCGAATCCTTGGAATGGACAATTTCACCTATTTATTTTAATGAAATAAAGAAACTGCTCCGACACAAGGAATAACAAATGTTTAGTATTTTGTCAATGGCAGAGCTCGGATTCGGTACCGCCGATTCGGTATTCGGTAAATTTTATATATATCTACCAAGTATCGATCGGTGCGGTAGATAAGAAAGAAAGATAAATTTATTTTATGTGTCTGCTCTGGGATTTCCTCATACGCATTTAGTATCGGACAATTATAACAAAAGACAATAAGTACATAATTTGTTAATTTTTTTTAGAGATTATTTGAAATTTAATACATGTTTTTTATATAAATCAGTTATGCACTCGGATTTGAAGAAATGGAAGGCAATAGCAACAAATTATTTTCTTAATTGTCTTTTGTTAGTCGTTGACCGATATTAAATGCGCTTTTAGCTCCGGAGTTGTTTATTTATTTTGCAAAGTTCAACTTCTCCACACCACCAGGTAACAACGCTTCCAGTTCTAAATACTGATTCACATTCGAGCTGCGACAGCTCTGGTCAATGGATTATAAGACTTTGATTATAGGACAATAGAAAAAATGAGCAAACAACTTAATCTTATTGAGTGTCCAAGAACTATCACTAGGAATGGAAATCTGGAGCTTAGCCTTGGTGCTTACAGATTCTATGACTGTTTTTGGCCGTGAAAAAGAGAGAAGAATAAAGAGAGGGATAGATAGAAAGAGGGAGGGAGAGAGAGAGAAAAGAGAGAGGAGGGAGAAAGAGGGAGAGGAGATAGAAAAGTGAGAGAGAAACTTATCTCTCTCTTCCTCTCTCTTTCCTTCTATCCACACTGCTCCAGATTTCCCTTCCGAACTATCACCATCCTTAGCGAGTTAGTCATTCATGAGCAGGGCTGTAGGAATCTGGGCATAAACGACCTTTTAACTTTGGCCTTTTTCTGCATATTTATCGCATATTTGTACAAATTTTGGGCAGGTTGCAACTGAAATTTCTAAGAAAAAAGTCTTTTTGTGGAGAGGATTCGAAGAAAAAGGAGCAAGGAAGCGTAGGAGGAATCCGGGATTAGATCATAGTGGAGGGATCCAGAAGGAGCCCCTTTTTCAGAGGTTCCCTTGAAGGAAGACAATAAGATAAAAAGACTTGAAATACAAGTGGAAGGGAGAAGAACAAAAAGAAGCAAAGAAGGAAGTCACTTTTATCCAGAATGTCATAAAATAAACATTTTTTGAACCTCTTTTCTAAAAATACACTTTTCGCCCAAAATGCAGATTTTAAATTTGTTTCGCATATTTAGCCTTTTTGCTTATTTGTCTGCCATTTCAGCCAATGCTTTCGCCATATTTGTGGGCATATACGACATTATTTTGTTACAAATTCCTAGAACCCTGTTCATGAGACAGAAGCCACAAAAGCAACACTACTTATGAGGAAGACATATTGCGATATACTTTTTAAGAGTGCCACTAACAAGTCTTTATATTTTTGATTTATTAAATCGTTATGTCAAAAATATTCTTCCATTAAACATCCTGGAAGAAAAAATGTTTACTTTTGTCAAAATCAATACGTAGCCAAAGGTTAATGTATGGAATATATATAAGAACATCATAATTTGATGCTAGGTTTATGAGAATTATTGAATACATGAACAAACTATAAACTGAACAAAATTGAGAGTTATATTGGCATGTATTAATTAATTAATTATAAATAACGTTGTCATTGTTGGGTCATGGATTTAATTAGTGGATCTACATTAGAGGACCCTAAATTAATGTTACTTTTTATGAGACTCTCCTATGGAGGATCTTCAATAATGGAGTCCAAGCTAGATTCAGATATGTTAGAAAAAAAGGGTACACATTCATCACAAAACGATTGAGGACTTTTTAGTATAGTGGGACTCAAATACTTTGTATCTTTAGCATTCATGGAAATAAAATAATAGATACTATATAATTATTATTAATCATTGAGTACCCTCAGTAAATACTTTATCTAGCATTTCCTTCAGAAACAAGAAATATTTGTTAGGAATATTATATATTTAGAGAAACGTTTTTTGATTATCTGCCGCAGCTCGGTACGCCGCGCTTGAATTAAAGATATCCAGAGTAAAGCCAGAATCATGGAAACATGCAATCGACTTGGTGTCCATCATGGTACCACCTTCTTCGAGCCGTCACCTCACTCTCCTGAAGAAGATAACCCTTCAATATCTCCGTTTTTATAACCCCTTGTGATGTGTCATTTAATATTGCATATTATTTCTGTTAAATTGAGTTTTGGCTCTTTTTAGGTAAAGTAATTTTAAACTTTGTTGTTTATTTATGTATTTTTACCCAATTCTACCTACTTTTCATAATTGATTTTTATGTATATATTAAATATGATAACTTTTTTGTGTTATTTTACAAGGACTATTAGCCATCTTCTGCTGCCATCATTTAAGAGCCAGGGGGCTCCTGCTATATGATTGTTCTACTAGGTGCACGATCACACAATCATTAAAATGTATCATTTCGGCACACCTGACAATACTGTGGCATCCCTAGAAGGCTATTGTATAACGTCTTTTTTCTATTTCCATAGTTTACCTCATTCATGGGAATAGAAATCTGAACCTTAGCCCTGGTGCTTACAGATTGTATGACTGTTTTTGGCCGTGAAAAAGAGAGAGAGAGAAAGTTTCTCTCTCACTTTTTCCTTCTCCCTCTCTTTCCCCCTCTTTCTCTCTCTCTTTCCTTCTATCCCTCTCTCTCTCTCTTTTTCACGGCCAAAAACAGTCATAGAATCTGTAAACAACACGGCTAAGCTCCAGATTTCCATTCCTACTCATTCACTAGCCTGAGAGGCGGCCATTTTCGGAATTATGACTCGTCATTAAAACAGCATTTGAAACAATTTTTTCCTCCTCTGTTGAGTCTCCAGTTATTATTAATCGGGACGTGATTTTGTTGCATTTTATTAACTACATCAAGAAGATGGGGGGGGGGAGATATCTGTTGGTACCCTCCTTTGAACAGTATTCTTTATAATGTTGAAGAAAGAAACATTCATCTCTTGTTATTTCCCTCCGTCATGATATAGAAGACTCATTAATGAACGATCTCTTCAAATGAAGGCACTGGATATAAGTGGGATATTGAGCGGAATGATACGTCGTTCATGTACATTCTCATATTCATCGAATAAGTTATTTAAAGACACATTTAAGGAATGTACAATCGGTATTGCCGTACACATTCTAATATATATATATATATATAAGCGCTGTGTAACGTCTGAAAACAAAGGGATGAGTAGAGATAGAGAAAAAGTGTTGCGTTTTGAAAAGTGATTGGTTGAAAGAAAAAGAGAGGGAATAATAATCAATAATCAATGACGTCATTGGCGAATCCTTTGAATGGACTCCTCCCTTTCCATTAATTAATATTAATTGAATAAAGGAGCTCCTTCTACTCAGGTAAAAAAATATTGTTAATAATATATTTGATACGTCTGATAATTATCAAACGTACAAAATAGAAAAAATGAAAAATCAATTTATTTGTGAGTTTGCGAGAATAAACTTTTCTCTATCCTAAGCAGGGTATGTAAAAAACCCAATTTAAAAAAAAAACAAAAAACCGGTGAAAAAAACCCGGGTTTTACCGTGGATTTTTTCGAAATTCGGGTTTTTCATTACACCATTAATTAGCTAATGGCTAATTAATGGTGTAATGAAAAACCCGAATTTCGAAAAAACCCACGGTAAACCCCGGGTTTTTTAAACGGTTTTTTTTCGGGTTTTTCAAAATTTTGGTTTTTTTACATACCCTGATCCTAAGGGACTAAAGCAGACATGGGCAAACTAAGGCCTAAGGGACTAAAGCAGACATGGGCAAACTAAGGCCTAAGGGACTAAAGCAGACATGGGCAAACTAAGGCCCACGGGCCGTATACGGCCCGTTAGACAATTAATCCATCCCGCCGAGTTTGTCCAGTAAATAATATAATAATGCTTCAAAAATCATTAATTACATCTTGTCCATACAATACCGCGTTTCACCAATAGATGGCGCGCTAACATTGTGGCCCGCAAGTCAAAAAGTTGGCCCATCCCTGGACTACAGTGTTGAGCTGAAAATTGCGGGCACGCTCAAATGCAACCAAATCCACAACCCTAGTTATTAATTACCTCAGTAGTGTTTTCGCTCTAAGCAACTACTTTTTCCTAGCTGAGGGATCACCAATGCAAAACCAGAAAAAGTAATTAAATATGTCCTTCAAAAAAAAATATATATTTGGGGGTCAAAGTATATTTGACGATATTCTAAAAAAAAGTTAGTGCCCTTTACTCAAATATACTTATTTTTTTCTATTGTTAGTATTTGCTCAAATATGGTTTCATCTTCGAAGATGACAAAAATAATGTTGGGAGAATTTTTTTTCCTTGTTACTTTGTATTTAAAAATAAAAAAAGATTGCAATCCATTGAACTGTAGACAACCGCACACACACAAGACATTGTCCTTGAAGTAAAATGTTAAGAACAGGTTTTTTGATCTATTAAAGGATCTGGGAATTAATTCAGAAAGGTATTTTCTCTCTATTATATATATATATATATATATATATATATATATATATATATATATATATATATATATATATATATATATATATATATATATATATACACTAATAGATAGATAGATATTTACATATATATATACCACGAGCAGAAAATATAAATATAACTACATGTCAAATTCTTAAGCAAAGCAAAAGAAGAAAAACAGGGCTTTTGATGATGGCTGACATTTAGAGCAATGCGGAAAGTGTTATATAGCTGCTTTATACAGAGAAAAGAAATCACAAATCTGTATATTAGCCTATATATTTATATATATTTTTTATTTATCTAGTCGTCAGCAGTTCTTTGTTGACTGAGAAAATTATTTTTTGTCAATAAAATTTTGTAAAACTTAATCAAAAAGTGGTTAACTAAAAAGAGTTCTGGGTTTTTAATAACGGCTTATAACAATGCTGAAACCATGTGGGCAAAAAACCCCAGGGATAGCCCAGTAGAAGCTTGATCGGCTCTCAATGTTGAATCATTTCAAGCAAATAGGAATATCAGAATAATTATATATTTTTTTTTGCAAAAAAAAATATTTTCTAGGTCTAACTAAGAACAGTTTTATTTAAATATTTTTAGGCTCCACTATCTGGAATATCAGAAAGACCGGTCCTAAGACTGGCCTGTACCGAATAAATTGAGACCGACACAATACTGGTCATCACCCGTTTCATTGAAGTGAATCAAAATTGGACTTCCCCTCTAGAGATAAAAGAAATCGTCACACCCATCATATAAAAGTGAGTACGCATCTACAAAGCTTAAGATTTATTAAAAATACTGATTGGGACTGAATTTTTCCAACCTTTCAAGACCCTCAAGTTTGATATAACTGGCAGCTTAAATACCCTTCAAAAATTGCTTATATACTTTATAACCCCACTTAATCTGTCCTTGTGAAGAACATTTATTCGGCTTTACCATTTTTTTGCTAAGTCAAACAACTTGGAATCATAGTACTATCAAATATATAAAAACGAGGAAATAATATAATTCCATTTGAAGGTAATGTTGTACTACTAAATATACACAACATATATTTTGAAGTATTTAGAAACCTAATGCTAATACAATTTAAGTTGGTACATTTCATGAAAAAGGAAAACAACACCCCCAATGAAAGTACAACATTTTTTTTATGCTTGAATCTCCTTTCAGGAGATAGTTTTTATCCATGTCATTGTCATATTAGTCGGTCGCTACTTCGCCCCTTGACATCTCGCAGTTCTTTTACTACGCGACGACGGCTTGGCTCCCGTTTTTTTCACGGCAAAAAGTCCCCATATGAACTCAATGGCAGAATTATATATCAACATCGCGACCCTCATATACATATCCCGGTGGTCGTGTAGTGGATCCGGGCCGTCGCGACTTTGCGAGGGACGACTGTATAATAGAGGGATGGCCACTTAAATAGGTTTCTTATTTATATTCCTATGAGATTAAATGTTTGTACCTTGGGTTGTTCTTATTTTTCAAATGCTTGAAATGTAGTACATTGTGGATTTTCATTTTCTTGGTGATAAAAGAAGACGACATACAAAGTTTGAACAAAATCGGTCAACATTACGGGTTGCACAACGAGGTCAAAGTTTTAAAAATTTAGTAAAAATATAGTTTTCCGCAAATTTCTTGGAAAATGGTGGGCGTTACAGACTTCAATAATAATTATTAATTTAAAGGAATTTTTTTTTCCACCAGACATATTGCTGATGTTTTTTACTAAGACAAACTTTTCTGTAAAAACAAAGAAAAAATGGAGTGTGTAATGTTAGCATATTCATAGCTTTTTTGTATCAATTAACTTCACTCGCCTGTAGAAGATGACTTGTTCGCTTCAGAGTAAAATAGTATTTTTAAGTTTAGTAAACCTTTGAATGATAAATCCAAAAAGGACCTGGTTGCATTCTTTCAATTCAGAATTCAGTACAATCTGAGTTTACATCATATGATTCAGAGCCTGTATTGACCAATAAGAAATCGATTATGAAAAAAATAAAAATAAAAATGTGTTTTTTTAGATTTGCGTCAAGGTATCCTCTCAAAATTTTACTTTTTCACTGACGCATTTATAATCCATTATATGCGTCATTTTGTACGCGAGATAGGCTTTTTTTAATGTGCATATAACTCTCCACTTATTAAATTGACATGATTTAGTATACCAAAATATTAAAGCTGGTTACCAAGCTTTCATTGATATGTTTGGTGTTCAAAAATCGCTATACTTTAAGAGAAATAAGCAAATACATTTTGCACGTACTCTCCTAAAAAAAATGATCTTTTGATATGAGAATATACAATTACCGCTTGGTAACCACTGTTACCGGATAGAAAGGAAATAAAAAAGAGGAGCGAGAAGTGAAGGAAAATCAAGGTCTGTATAATAAGGTCTGGGCAATACAAAAACAAACATGTAATTCCTAGCAGTATAACTATTCAATGACGTCACTGGAGAACGATTCTATCTATCCATTTATATATCTATCAATCTCTCTATCAATCTATAAATATATATGGTTTTAGGAATATTTATATATAAAACTTATGCACAAAGAAAATCTGATAAAGCATTTTTTTTGTTGGTATCATTGATAGTAGGAATTTTTCCTTAACGACACTTTTGTATAAAATGCATTTTTAAAGGAAAACTACTGACTTTTGGCCTAGCTTATCAATCGACATACTTTATTGAGCATTAATGAGCACATTTGGTTAGTTTTATTTATAAATTGAGCCCATTTTGAGTACTTTTTCGTTCATATATAAAGGAGTATATTCGGATATATAATAGACCCATAAGGGTACTTATGATCAATAAGCTACGGTAAGGTAAGGTAGGTTTCGTGACCCAGACCTTCTCCGCATTAATATAACAAAGCTCCGCTTATTATTAGTTATTATGTGTATTGTTATTTTTATTCTTCACGAAGTCTACCTTCCGTAGCTTATTGTTTATAGGTACCCTTATTGGTCCATTATATACGAATATACTCCTATATATATGAGCGAAAAAGTACTCAAAATGGGCTCAGTTTATAAAATAAAACTAACCAAATGTGCTCATTAATGCTCAATAAAGCTATTTGACTGATAAGTAGGCCCAAAAGTCAGTAGTTTCCTTTAAAAATCATTTTATACAAAAGTGTCGTTAAGGAAAAATTCCTACTATCAATAATACCCAACAAACAAAATGCTTTATCAGATTTTCTTGTGCATAAGTTTTATATATAAATATTCCTAATAACAATATATATAATTTATAGATTGATAATATATAAATGAATAGATAGAATCGTTCTCCAGTGACGTCATTGAGTAGTCACACTGCTATATGTTTGTTTTTGTATTGCCCAGACCTTATTATACAGACCTTGAGGAAAATACTCTCTCGCTTCTCTTTTCTTTCTAACATTTCAAACATTAGAAAAATAAGAATAGCCCTATTGTACATGAGTGGCAGTGTGCGATATACATAGAGAGCAGACTTGCTGATTTGTCGTTCATTTGTAATCGTTTGTCGTTCGTTTTTTGACGAACAACAAAGAAATATTACTATTGTTCGTCCTTCGTTTAAAAAATCATAAAGTAACTTGCAGGTTTGTCCTTATTCAAATATTATGGTGCCAAAAAAGTACTTTCCTTAGATTAATAGTGTTGTACTTTTTTTTAACCCTTTTTAATAGAGAAATAATCCTTTCCAAAAAAAGGTCGTCACTTTTATTCAGAAGACGAACGACAAACGAACGATTCATCTAAAACGAACGATGAATGACGAACAATAACTTTAATGAACGACAATTTTTTGCCAACGTCAACAAGTCTGATAGACTATAGAGTACCGAAGTAACGTATGATAGCACTGAATATAGGGGTACTTATGTGTTTTCCATTGTTGGAGAAAGACAGCGACAGACATAAATAAGAGAGAGAGAGACTTCATATTTATAGTATTAAATTAAGTGACATAATCACTCTCTTAATTTCATCATCCAATTTTTAAAGTATCATTCTCTCTTTCTTTCTATTAGTAGCAGTCTTTTTACAACATGGAGAGCACACAAGTACTCCATATTCAGCGCTATCATAGGTTGCTTCGGCACTCTATACTCTTTCCGACTGTAGAAAGAAAATATAGTCATGGCTGAAGAAAAATCCAAGTGTTCTTCGCGTTTTAAGTAATAAATTGTTCTTGTTGTGGATTTACCCAGGATCATGCAAAAAGAACTATATGCTGCCACATCAACCAACAAAGTTCTACCCCACCTTTAAACCAAGCATCCAGCTGGTACCATGGCCCTGGGCGTCGTGGCCAGCGACGGCAAGTCCATCCCCCTGCACTGGCTCTCCCATGGCCTCAAAAATTGCTCAGAGCCGTATCAAGTTGGTCGATTTTTGGCCATGGCAAATGTGGCCACCATTATCCCCAAACCTAGAGATATAAGCAAACATTTGGTAACGGCAGTTAGTGTAACCTGGATCGGAAGAACAAAAGAAGGGAGAGAAGTGAGGCAAAATACTCCCTTCCTTCTCTTTCTCTTTCTATCAAGGTAACACTAACATAATTACCAGATGGTAATCGTATATTCTCATATCCAAAGATCAATTTTTGGGGGAGAGTACGTATTTGCTTATATCTCTTAAAGTATGCGATTTTTAGAACACCAACATATCAAAGAAAGCTTGGTAACCAGCTTTAATATTTTGGTATACTAAATCATATCAATTTAATAAGTAGAGAGTTATATGCACATAAAAAGCCTATCTCGCGTACAAAATTACGCATATAATGGATTTATAAATGCGTCAGAGACAAAGTAAAATTTTGAGAGGATACCTGACGCACATCTAAGAAACACATATGATTATTTTTTTCATAATCGATTCTTATAGGTCAATACAGGCTCTGAATCATATGATGTAAACTCAGATTGTACTGAATTCTGAATTGATAGAATGCAACCAAGGTCATTTTTGGATTTATCATTTAAGTTTTACTAAACTAAAAGTATATTTTACTCTGAAGCGAACAAGTCATCTTCTACAGGCGAGTGAAGTTAATTGATACAAAAAAGCCATGAATAAGCTAACAATACACACTCCCTTTCTTGCTTTGTTTTTACTGAAAACTTGTTTTATTAAAAACTCAAACATACGACTTGTAGTAAATTAGATTTCCTTTTAAATTATAAATTATAATTGAAGTCTGTAACGTCCACCATTTCGAAGAAATTTGCGGAAAACTATATTTTTACTAAATTTTTAAAACTTTGACCTCGTTGCGCGACCTCGTAATGTTGACCGATTTTGTTCAAACTTGTATGTCGTCTTCTTTTATCACCAAGAACAGAAAATCCACAAGTTGCTAACATTTCAAACATTTGAAAAATAAGAACAACCCTAATATATATATATCGGCCAATTAATTGGCAAGTAGTTTTTTATTTTAAAAAAACTATTGGTAATAAAAAGGTCCTTAAAATCAAACTATGGGTCGATTTCTAATTGTACTCTCACGTAAACTATAATTGTGACCTTTGTAACAAGATGTTCCAACGATAAGACATTCTTACTGAAAATTATGAACCATAAAAGAACATTGCATGACTGTTGATTTTAGATACTAGTATAAAGTTGAGATAAATAATATAAAATATGACAATAATATGATATTTCAAAAAATATATACAAACAAAGTTTTAAAACTGTTCTGCAATGAATAAAACACACTTGATATAAGTCGTATTTTTATGGCTTTCAAAGCACGTTGGTCAGTATTCTATTTAATTTTAAATAGTTAATAGTAAAATATAAATTTTAAGGCCAAACTTCAAGGTGAACCCAAATTCTCACATCAATATAATGGGTATTATCGGAAAGATCTTTTAAAATGAAGTATAATAAAATCCAGAAAATTATATAGTTTGTGAGAAAAAAAGCCATTTTACGAGCAATATTTTTTCCGCGTTTTTATGAAACGTACTGTGTATATATGTTTTTTAGTTAGTTAGAAATTTATTGCCGATTACAATAGTACATACAAACAATAGACATTAAGGTAAAGAACACAACAAACAATGGGGTATCTGTGTTACAACAGCAAAATGAATCCTTCTTAAATACTGAAATGATTTTCAATAATATTTTTCATTATTTTCCATTTAATTTTTTTAGAATTTGGATGTCCACGTCTTCTTCTTGAGACACTTCATGCCTTTCGAGGGACAGAGCAGGGCATCTGTTAATCAGGTGGTCTGCAGTCTGTGGCTCTTCCTTGCAAAGATAACAGGTTGCACTTGTGTTTTTCCATTTACTTAGGTGGGAGAAAAATGGTCCATGTCCTGTGTAGGCTTGAATAAGTTGTTTCACGGTGAAGTTTGGCAACTTTTGATCTTGGTTTTTAACATAAGATGTGTGTGTTTCATGTAAAGACTATATTTATATCGATCACACCATCGTTTATAAAAATAATAATTTATCGTTTTCTTGACATAACTTGGGGCACACCAACAAATTTTCGGTTGTTGTTTTGTGCGCCACTTTTGGAAGGTAGCCTGCAAATTCATTCCAGTGATGTCATTGTGTCCTCTGCACCATTCAATATATATTTTTCCTCGTTCTTTCCTCTGCATATGATTTCTTTACACTCCCTGACTTCAGCACTTGAGATAAGGGGAGCCGCAATTGCGGATTGGGATCAGATCGAATTAAAACTTTTTCCCATGTTTTTCCCAATTTTCTAAGATCTTCGACTGCTCCCTTGATGTCAAAAACCTCATCTTGAAATACTGTATATCTATATATGAATACAAATTACTTTTATCAATTGTTTTTTGTATGCATGGTCTTTTTATCTGGACAGTCATTTTGAATAGAATGTTCGTTGATATTTCTTTACGTAACTCTTCCGATTTAATTTTATATTTATCTGTATTTATTTTACGATAACAGAATAAAATTATTACCTAAATCAATTAGCCAATGTATTGTTCAGTCTATTTTTGGTCAGCTTAATATGCTACCTCTATTCAAATATAAAAATATATAAATAGTGAAAATAGTCGATATGAAACTAAACAAATACATAGTTGTACTAAGTTACCATAAAAGAAATAAAAAAACAAAGAAGATATATTTTAAATATAATTTAGTAACTAAATATACATTATTTATTTACTTTTAAATGCAAAATTGTGTTATAAGTCATTGTAGCCAACTTTACCATAAACATCTTCAAACTGATAAACTACGAGTTTAAAGACTTTTATTTTATGAAAATATATATTGCTGCGGTGGAGCTTTTCTCCATAGCAATGGGTTATATATGCAATGTAGATTTATGTAATTCTTACACTTCATTGATGTGATATGTGTATTGTTATATATCAATTGTATACCAAAATTAAAAAGACGAAAATATGTATAAAAATACACCAATAAACAGTTTATATAATTTAATATTTTGTATTCTATATAAAGAATGCATTCAAAAAATTAATAGTTGCATATTGATAACGTGACATTCAATCGGTTTAAATCATTCTTGAGATTCTCAGTTAGGCAAATGGAGGTGATTCTAATGAATTTCATATTTATTTTTGCAATTATTAATTTATTTTGATTGGAGTTCATTCCTATAGGCACATCACCCTGTAGATATTTCAATACCAAAATGAACTCATTTTAAATTGAGGAGATATAATTATAATGCAAAGCACATGCAATACCTGCTCCCACGCAATAAGATGGATCATTCAAAAGACCTTACGAGGAAGTGGCTTTCTTGTCCTTCAAAAGCTTTTTGTGTGATTCATATGTTGAGCATATCAAGGACGCTGGGGAATGAAGTTTTTATAAACAAAAACACGTTAGGAGTGTAAACCTACTACTAAATATTATTTGTTCTTCACCGTGATTACGAGTGCACACATCTACAAATCCAGGAGCTGGTGCTCGAACTCGACTCTAATGAACCCAATATGATGATCAAAATATTTCATATACCTTGAAAAGTTTAATATTCTGTTCTGTCTTTCTTTACATGGTATACATTTTAGAGTTCAACGACGTTTAATTATGTTATTTTCGATCTTGTTGTTGTGATGTTGTTAAACGTTAACAGAGTGAATCATTTTAAAAGCAAATTACACATTACAGTATTTAATAAAAATATAGGGTGTTTATTATGAAACAATTTTGCACATCCAAGCTTGAACCATAGATTATTTATTTCACCATTACACATATATATATATATATATATATATATACAGAGTGGTACAGCAAAATTAGAATGAACTTTTAAAGGCCCCAGCTCCAATGTAATTTTTTGTATGATCTTGAGCTTGGCACCATTCGAAAAAGTAAACAAAATCCTACAAACTGGTATCTGTTGTGTTTTTGTATAACCAAAAATGTCCGAGCAAGAGAAGAAAAGGCAAAGGACGGTTGGCCTCCTCCGCGCCCAAGTCGACCCGAAGGTGATCGCGACCCAGATCAAGGTACCTTGGCCACAGTCTACAACATCAGGAAGGCCATGGATCCGATCTCCAGGAAGCTTGGGACTGGGGGATACAACAAAAAACGAAGTGGTGAGTTCCTGGACCTCCTGCAGGAGGACATCAAGAAGGACTCTAGCAAGTCCATGAGGAAGATGGCCGCCGAGAGAAACGTTGCCCCCATCACCGTCAACAGGGCCGTCCACCAGGACTTGGACCTCTAGAGCTTTGTCAGGACACCAAGGCATCTGTTGACGGCCACCATGAAGGCCAAAGGGTTAGAGAGAGCCAAAAAAGTCCTCAACTTCTTCAAGCGCAACGGGGACACGGTCAAGATCTACTCCGACAAGAATATCTTCACAGTGGACGCAGTGCAGAACAGAAGAAATGATCGATTCTTGGCATAAACAATAGGTCAGGTGGGGGGGTATTACAGGACCAAACATCCAGCCCAAGTCATGGTCCTGGGCATCGTGGCCTCCGACGGCAACAAGATGCCCCCACACTTCTTTAGGCCCAATGAGAAAGTCACCTCTGATGTTTACTACAAGGTCCTTAGGTACAAGGTCTTGCCATGGCTAAATAGCACATTCCCCAGGAACAATTATGTGTTCATCCTGGACGGAGCCTCGGCTCACACGTTCAAGAAGTTTTAGGAGTTCTGCAAGGGAACATGGCCTCCTTCTGGCCCTCCTCATCGCCGGATGTGAACCCTCTGGACTTTGCTGCCTGGGGCTTCCTGGAGGGCAAGACAAACAAAACCTCACACCCCAGTGTCGAGGCCCTGAAGGGTGTCCAGTAATTTCAACGCACGTAAATTCGTCGCGGACCTTTTTATAGCCGTTTTTTGTCACGGGTAAACACATCGCTTGCTCTTTTATAGTCAGTCAATTTTGTCGTTCTTCTTTTTGTTGCGGGTATTTTTGTCGCAAAGCTTTTTTGTAGTGAAGTATTTTCCGCGCGATTTATTTATTTACTTTGTAGACCTAATCTCGTTCGCTTAAACCGCCCTGAAGGCCAACATCACCATGGAGTGGGACAACATGTCGGAGGACTTCATCAAGACCAACTGTGCCTCCGTTCGTCCACGTATTGAAGCCATCATAAGGAATAATGGAGGACACATTGAATAAAAATTGTAACTTACTGTATCCTTAACATATTTTGTTTCAGGAATTTGCCATTAAAATGGCTCTAAAAAAACTATTTCAGCCTTCAAATTGGCCTTTGTCATTTTTCTAATTTTTGCTGTACCACTCTGTTTATATATGTATATATATATATATATATATATATATATATATATATATATATATATATATATATATATATATATATATATAAACGTTGTAGTAATTTAAAATATTACCTTTGGAACGAATAAAACATTAAATGCTAAAAAGTTTATATTTTTTGTCTTTTAGTGCCTTATGTCGGAGGTATATAAACTATTTTTTAAAGGCTGCCGGATGACATACAGAGTCTACACAAACTCATTTATCATACAAATAATAGACCTTTGGATTATTTATGCATAAAAAGCGGATCTACATATAAACAAAACAAATGCCTAAGTTATCAATAAAAAATGTGATATGATCACATAATTTATTGAAATAAAACATACTTCAAATAAATAGGCAAATATCTCGATGGCAATCTTATTCTTGAAAACTCTTCCTTTCTCTCGTGTCAATTGTTGTTAGATGATACTTTTCTATAGTAGGCTTGGTTTGTATATTTCTTCTTCAGGAGGCCAATTATTTTGAATTTTTTTTAAAGACGTTATTGAATCTGGATATATAAGAATATGTGGTTCAGATGAAGGCCTTAAAATAACTGGCTCCACCTTTCTCATATTATCCAACAAATAGGCAATCTATTTTTTGATATAATTAAATTGTCAGAACTTGAAAAATGTATTGACATATTATATAGAAAGACATTCTTGCATGGGTTCGATGGAATCATGAATTTAATGACAAAAACTGTTTATCCATTCCCGAACCTGTTTTAGATTCAATCTAGTTATTCTATAAATAATATAAATGTTTTAAGAGACCAGGAGGAACGCCCACAGTAAAGATACTTATCCAACTAAGACTTTTATTTCGCTATAATGTCACTGTTTTTGATGACATATTTCATTCCGATATGATGATATATTTAAAGATTTCAGCAATATGTTTTGAAGAATGTATTTTTTTTTGTTGCTATCGTTGAGTAGGACAAAGATTTGATCTTATAATTTAAAGATAAGGTCGGTCTAATTTGAGTTAATAGGGGAGTGTTATTGCAAGACGTCTTTAGAGACGTCAAAACATTTTCTACTCGAGTGTAGCATAATTGGTGAAATGTTATACAGACTAAAAGAATTTTTCTTTGACCAATACAATGTTTGCTTGAAGACGAAAGATTTCGTTTATATGTATGTAGGCCCACATCAGGAAGAAATAAACCTGATCACCTGTAGATTGCATTTCATGCTCTATAAATTTAGAAGCTCCAAAACAGTACTTCCCTCCGACATCGAACCCATACTAAATAATGTAATATTTAATATGTAAACTAAAATAATTGTGTAATTTCTTTACAAGATGGATGTAAATTTAAATATAATAGTAACGTTGTGTACAAAAAAATAGGGCAGTGTTATTTGTTTCTCTTCCATAAGTAATAATTCAATGTTTATTAGAGAGCTACAATAAAGAAGGTTCAAGCACCAAGAGTAAAAAAAACTACGATCATAACTAGAATTCGATCAATATATTGGTTTGCCGATTAATCTGCGCTGATAATACAAAGTATCGGTGTCGGCAAATTTTGGCTCCGATTGTTGTCGATAATGACTGGTTTTATTTTTTAGAAGATTTATTTTTTGAAAATGAGGACCTAGAAGCATATTTTATAATATTTTTAAAAATACATTCATTTGATAAAAACAACTACTTTGTTTTTCAATGGATTCGCAAACGGTTTCCTCAACAGCAGCCTGGAATGAAGTGAATCTTTGTAGCAGTATGTTAACTGGTATTTTTATTATTATTATTCCATCGTTCAACCAATTAAGCTAAAAAATAGCATTACTTCATTTGTATCTCTACAAATACCTCCGAGCAAACTTTAACTATTATTTTAGGCAGCGTTACGTACGAAAAACAATGATTCCTTTTGTACTACTTTAACTAAAAAAAACAACTATGAGACTAATTTGACCCATTTTTGAAGTTATGGTATATTTTTGGTACTTTTATTATTTTAAATTTTTTGAGCAATAAAATTCAGCCCAAAAATCCAGCCTTTTACTTTGAACTTACAATGAGACTCTAAATTAATGTGAGATGTGTCTTCAAGATAATTTAAATGTTAAATACCCGAAATCTATGAACATTAACGATATTGAAGAAGCATTATTTGATAACTAAGCGTGAGTCACCGAATAATAAATCTCCTTAAATTTCATGGCATTTCATGTCTCCATATATATTTTATAATAAACGACCAAATTCTATGAACTCTTAGAACTGAGATATAGAATTTACAAAAACAGCGTTAGAAGCAGAGTCAATTGTGTTTATATTATTTATTTCGTTATATCAGGAGATTGCAATATTTTTTATAAGCTTTAATCACATATTTGATACCAAAACTATAAGTTGTCTGAGATTTTCCGAGAAAATTCACGAGGATCTAACATTTCCCGACACCCACAACTTATCCATAGAAAAGTCGATCAGTATGCAACGAAGATTTTAGGAGAGTCAGTGGACCCAAGAAACCAATAAACGATTTTTATTAGTATATATTTTTTCCTGAGAACAAGCATCTACTTCAAGAAATATATCTTTGCAAACCAAAATCCTCCTAATAAAAATGTGTCCAAGGTGTCATTATCAAGAAATTGTAGAAAATACTTTTCCACATAAACATATGGATTTTTTTCCGGGAATAACCAAAGGATCCAAAACACATACATTAAGGCGCTCACGGAGTATTATTTCCTAATCTAACTTGTCAATTTTAAGAATTCGTAAAAAACACATTTTGCCAAAATAGAGCTATAATTAATTTTCCGGAATGTCCACCAACACTTAACGTAACTGTCTTCAGATTATGTTTTTTATCTCCTAAAATGGATTTCTAGATAATAAATAAACATCTTAACCAAAAACAATAAAAAATAGACGGATTTTCGGGAATGTCCACCACCACAACAACAAAAACACTCCTTCCTCAGCCCTTAAATTATTTAGTGATAATTTCGTCAAGATCAAATGAATCATTTGGGGGGAGTCAAATAAACGAATGGACAGAGGAACGAACAAAATTCTTATAGTATTACTATAGTCATATTCGAATATATCATATATTTATAATAAAGATAATAAATGTATCTTCATATTGTTACAGTTACAAGAGACCTATAAGTATATTTGTGGGTTATTTTTGTATGTGGAGAGACCTATTTTGGCTCACCCAGCAAGAAAAATATAAGAGCGTTTTGCTAAAATTATAAGAATACCTCTTGAATATAAAATCGAGGGAACATTTTAGTTTACTCCAACGAATATTTTTACAGCTTTCTGAGGCATTTTATATACATATATTGGATTATATAGAAATTAAGCATAAAAAATATAGCTATAAATATTTCTTACTTTAATTTACATTGAAATGAAAAATTTATCTTTGTAGAAAATCAAAGTACTAATTCACAGAAATGATTTAATGAAATAACCAGAGCTGGGATTCGGCAGAAAAATCTACCGCCGGTTCGATATTCGGTATATACCGAATACCGATATCGATCGGTATTCGGTAGATTTTATTATATATCTACAGTATCGATAGATTTTCGTACGGTAGACTAGAAAGAGAGAGAAATTTATTTATGTATCTGCTTTTACTTTTTCATATGCATTTCATATCGGACAGTTTATAACAAAGGACAATTAAGTAAATAATTTGTTATAATTTATTAGATATTATTTGAAATTTAATACATACTAATCTTATATAAATTATATATGTACTTGGATTTTGTAGGAAATGGAGGGCTATAGATTGTTTTAAATTTACTGTCTCTTATTGTCCGATATTAAATGTACTTTCAGGTATTGTAGTATTCAATGCATAGCATAAGCTTATATTGAATGTCTATTTATGTATCTGCTCAATATTACTATACGTTATAGTTGTTTATTTATTTTCGAGGTTAAAGTTCTTCATACAAGGGAGCGCTTGGGTAAAGCGACAGTTGAACGATGTTTATCTGGGATTGAAGGGAATAAGCTCTCTATATATTTATGTCTCTATGTGAATGCTACAAAGGCATACTTTCAAATATACCGTACCGATTGTCAATCGGTACGGTATTCGATATTTTCTGCCGAATATCGTATAATCGATTCGATATTTGAAATCTACCGTCGGTAGTATCGACTACCGATTTACAATCGGTAGTCGCAGCTCTGGAAATAAAATATAAGCCTTCATAAATATATATTTTTTAACGTAGCTTGAATCCAATTAAAACTAAACTAAAGCACAATCGCCCTAAGAATACATGACAACTTAAAATAATATATATTTATTGTAAATTAGTACAAATAATCAATAAAAACACTGAACAGCCAAATAATTCCTAAATAATAATGAATAATCATTGTCAATGACCTTCTTCCTACTCCTTACATCAAAACAAGTAGGTTTTAATGATGGGAATAGTAGGGCTGGCTGGCTGGCTAGTAGGCGGAAACAACAATGAAAGACAGACATGATGTCAAGACCACTACGAATATCAACGAAGGCTTTACTTCCTTCCTTTAATATTTCCTGCCTCCTACCTTTCCATGACACACACGCATAGTTGAGTACTTACAACACTATACGGTTTTTGCGGAAGTAAATTCATACCACTTATGAAAAAAGAAAAAGGAAAATCAACATTTTAAAAGACCCGGAAAAAGATGGTGCACAGACATAAACACTTAGAATGCTATTATTCGCTTTAGAATATATATATATATATATATATATATATATATATATATATATATATATATATATATATATATATATATATATATATATACAGTCGGCCCTCGCTACTCCGCCCCTTGACATCTCGCAGTTCTTTTACTACGCGACGACGGCTTGGCTTCCGTTTTTTCACGGTAAAACGTCCCCATATGAACTCAATGGCAAAATTATATATGAACATCGCGACCCTCATATATATCGCGGTGGTCGTGTAGTGGATTCGGGCCGTCACGACTTTTCGAGGGACGACTGTATATATATATATATATATATATACACACATATATATATATATATATATATATATATATATATATATATATATATATATATATATATATATATATATATATATATATATATATATATATATATATATATATATATATATATATATATATATATATATATATAGGTGTACGCGCAAATCGTGCGCTAATGACCAAAAGTTCGATATTTACAAATGTAGCTTAAACTAATGGAAGCAGAGTAATGTTATATAAATATTAATTATGCATTTAAATGTAAAAATGTTATCTTAAATGTAAACATGTCAAAAAATGGCAAACATACACTTTAAAGATAATTACCTAATGCATAATCTAATTTTATATAATATTACTGTGATTCCATTCGTTTAGATTACATTTGTAAATATCGAACTGTAGGTCATTTGTGCAGGATTTGCTTGTACACTAGGGGGTATTATAGAAACCTTATATTAAGATATCAAATAGTAACCCCCTGCGAAAGTTGCATCATAAGAAACTAAATGATCCTAGAAAAATGGATTTTGGTTTGACCCCCCCTTACCCCCCCCCCCAATTGCGTTCAAAGGTTTCGTTATGAAGCAAAACTTTTTTGTTATTACTTATTTTATAAAAATTGTTTTAATTGAATTTAGTTATGATCAATTTATGACTTTGTTATTTTTGCAAATTTTCGTCAAATAATATTTAGTGCCAATAAATGAACATAAGTGCTGACGCACCAGCCATTTTTAAATAACAGCTCCTACTAGGGTTCTTTTATAGTTTCAAGAAGGAAAAAGAAAAGGAGGGTACTCATGTTGATGTTTTAAGTTATTACCTCCGCCGAAGGAGGTATTGTTTTCACTGGCGTTGGTTTGTTGTTTGTTTGTTGTGTTTGTTTGTTGTTTGTTTGTCAGCAGGATAACTCAAAAGTACCAACGGATTCGGATGAAACTTTGTGGAGTTGTTAGAAGTGTCAAAAGGAACAAGTGATTAAATTTTGACATCTCTGAGTGCAGAATTAAGATGCAAAATGAGCTAAATACTAATAAATATTTCAAGTTAGCCTACTCTGCCAATAGATGTCGCTGTGCTGTGAAATCGGGTGCCGGGAGCGTCTTCCTCTCGAAATTTCCGTCGAGGGGAACCCTCCCCCGTCCCTCTACGCCGCCCCAGTCGTGAAAAATCCGCCTCGGAAGGCTCATAAGAACCCCGTGACGGCGGAGGTTTACACTCTCTGAGTGTATATATGCCTCTAGTTTTTAAATACGTTTACTTTTCACATCATAATTTTCATACAGTAACTCCCTCACATGGTTGAGAATGTAAATCTATGACGTTGATTATATCCATAAACTTTTGCAGATAATAATATAAAGATGAATTTTTTTCTCAACTGATAAAGAGAAGCATTTAGTCATTGTTAGAGGTAACTTGTTATTTTTATTGTTATCTTTGTGTGACAGTCTATATGGAGCTCACTCCTGATCTATACTATACTTATTCAGCAATCATTCATTACTATATGTAGAAGGATCAGGAAAGCCACAACCTATGGTAGTGATTATAAATACTCCAGTGGCTTGAATGGAGTGTCATTACTATTTGCAACAATACATAGTCACCTTTATAATTTACAAAAATTGAACAAAGATTAATAATTATACCCTATTTTCTTAAGTCTCTATTTTAATTTTGATAAATACGATTATTAAGTAAGAAAAAAAATATTTATTTGATCCAATAATACATTGATTATACTTAACACGTTTTTATTGCCATATATATTTAGAATTTGAAGGTCTTTGAACTCTCACGTCGACATTTCTTAAAAGGGATTCAAATTTAAAAAAATCGATACAAAAAGGTGTCAGAACCTTATTATATTTTGTTCATTGTATTGATTTCAGCACCCTTTAAGTGATGTGAATATATATTTAAGAATGTTCAATGCACTGTATCAATATAAAAGGGTACTTAATTAAGTGGTTCTTCCAATTGGTTTTAAATGTCTGTCTACTTGAAATTTGAAGTGCTTTC
Source organism: Caligus rogercresseyi (assembly GCA_013387185.1). Lineage (NCBI taxonomy): Eukaryota > Metazoa > Arthropoda > Copepoda > Siphonostomatoida > Caligidae > Caligus > Caligus rogercresseyi. The sequence goes on along the minus strand of CP045890.1, from coordinate 5,565,207 downwards.
AGATTTATCTGAGGTCCTTATATATATATATATATATATATATATATATATATATATATATATATATATGAACGAAAAGGATAGCCTGAAGCTTCTTCTAGAGGAGCATTTCCCTGACTCAAAAGCCACTTACAATAATTGCCCAGAACCGACGCACAGTCATAACGATCCCCACATACAATTCTTTGACCAAAAAATGGTGATAAGTGCAATTAATAGCCTTAAATCAAATAAAAAACCTGGTCCAGACCAAATCCCACCGCAAGCATATAAAAGTTTGCCAATATGTTTGTTTCGAGGTTAACAAATCTCTACAACTCAGTTTATTGCACTGGATATACTCCAAAGTGCTGGAGAACGTCTAAAGTAATATTTATTCCCAAGCCGGGGAAAAAGGATTACTCCGAACCACGAGCTTTCCGACCAATTACTCTAACAAATGTGGCCCTAAAAATCCTGGAACGTATGTTACAGTGGAAAATCCATGCAAGGTGTAATTTGGTCCTTCCTAACCAATTTGCCTTTTCAAAGGGACAATCCACAGACACAGCCATGAGTAGGCTTGTGGATACTTGTGAAAATAGTTTTCATCGGAACGAAGAAGCCCTGGTTGTCTTTTTGGATATAGAGGGTGCTTTTGATAGAGTTGGATTTTGTCATATCATCGAGAGCATGCACAAATATGGGGTGGACGAGAAGACGATAACGTGGTACGACAATTTACTGAAAAGTAGAACTGTTTCTGCGGAGCTAGGTGGGGAGCATGCATCAATAACTCCGATGAAAGGTTGTCCACAAGGAGGAATACTGTCAACTATTGCGTGGAACTTAGCTTTTCAAGAAGCTATGGAAGAGCTCGAAAGACCAATTCATAAGGTCGCCTACGCAGATGACCTGGCATTGTGTGTCCGGGGCACTGATCGTCACACCCTTTTCTGTTTGATGCAAGATGCCCTGAACAAACTTACGAATTGGGCTAATAAGAGAGAAACCATCTTCAGTTTACATAAGACTAAGTTCATGCTTTTCTCCAAAGAAGAAAAGACTTGAATATTTGTCTATATCTGTCCGGGACCAAGATTGAAAGAGTTAAAACCTTTAAATATCTTGGACTAATACTGGATGATGAACTGAAGTGGAGAAAGCATATAGAACACACCATCTCCAAGACCAAGAGGAGTCTATTTGCACTGAGAGCCTTTGTCGGGTCAGACTGGGGTCTTAGTCCTCAGAAGTCCAAATGGATATACGAAGCCTACGTCAGATCCATTGTAAGTTACGGTGCTATTGTATTTGCACCAAAGCTTCAAGGAAGCAGATTTGTAAAGGATGAGTTCAGCAAGTTGCAGAGACTTGGCCTCATGAGTATCACTGGGGCCATGAGGTCCACTCCCACGGCTACAATGGAGATACTTTGCGGGCTTATGCCACTTCATCTTTATGTTATGGAGCGTGCATGCATGATGAGACTTCGGACAAAGAAGAAAAATCCACTCAAATGGTTCGACCATTTGCGTAGAGGTCACCTACAATATCTAGATAGATATATACGTCGAAATGATATCCCAACTCCCCCTCCTCGCGTACCTTTTTGGTCTGGCACTGTGAGATATGCAGTGCAAAAAACATGGTGCATCAAGGAATTTGATCTGGTTGGCTATACCGACGGTTCAAGAATCAATAATCAGACAGGTGCCGGCTGGGCTTTGACGAAGGGTGACACTGTGCTCGACCAAGGAACCTTGAAGCTCGATGAAACAAACACGGTTTTCCAAGCTGAAGTGGAGGCTATTAAGAACCTTTCTCTTCATCTTCATGGAGATAAATTAGGAGGGAAGAAGTTATTAATCCTTTCTGACTGCCTTTCAGCCATCAACAGTCTCGAGATGAAGCGGGGTGATCTTTTGTCAGAAGAAATTATCGGCTGTAAAAATGCCTTAAACAGCTCAGCATGTTCTATAACGATTGGATGGATAAGAGGACACGACGACAACACTGGAAATGAATTCGCGGACGCATTGGCCAAAGACGGAGCCAGGAGAGGCACACCTGTCTCTGTACCGATATCGCTATGTCAAACCAAGAATGCCCTCCGACAAGCGTCTTTGAGGAGATGGAGAACCAAGTGGCGGGAGATGAGCTCTTGTAGGCAGTCGAAACTGTTCATCCCGAATCCGTATATGGGAAATACAATCTTCAAATTCAAAAGAGCTCAAATTTCTGTCATTGTTGGCATGATTAGCGGGCACATCGGACTCAACGGGCATCTTTACAAGTTGGGAAAGGCCATACGCCCAACTTGTAGACTATGTAACGAGGATGACGAAACTCCACACCACCTCATCTTCGACTGCCCAGTAACAATGGAGAAAATGATGGCTCTCAAGGGAGAGATTAAAGATAAAAAGTTATCCTTGGAGGAATATATTTTTAAAGTATATAGATGTTTATGTGTTTTTAAACATATTTTTATTAATAAAGATCGTAGCTCCTAGATAGGTTCACTACCGGCTGATACCGGATTAAGTTCCGGTGAGGTGGGTCCAATCTAGGAGCTAAACAAACATATATATATATATATATATATATATATATATATATATATATATATATATATATATACAGAGTGGCTAGGCAAAAATGTCCGGTTTGATATTTTGATTTTGTGAACTTAATTAACTTTTAATTGGTTGCTTCTATGGAACTGAAATTTATTTGGCTTTAAGTAGTATATAAAAGGATCTAAATTATTCAATATGGCCTCCATTGGCCTTCACGACGGCTTCGAGGCGGGGCCGGAAGCGTTTGCAGGCATTTATAATGTGCTTCTCAGGGTAGTTGTCCCACTCCTTGATGATGGTGGCCTTCAGAGAGTCAAGATTGAGGTGAGGGGTCCGGTTGGTCTTGCTCTCAATTGCGCCCCACCAGAAAAAATCCAGCGGATTTAGATCCGGGGATGACGGTGGCCAGAAGTTCTTCGGCCAGAAATGGGCCATATTGTCCTTGCAGAACTTTTGGTTCTTAGCCGCCATATGAGATGGTGCACCATCCTGCTGCCACACATAGTTTCCGGTGGGGTAGTTTTTTTAAACCATGGCAGAACAGTATACCTCAGGACTTTGTAGTAGGCCTCGGTGTCGATCTTCTCGTCCGGCCGAAAGAAGAATGGAGGCATCTTCTTTCCGTCGGACCTGAATACACCAAGGACCATCACTTGCTGGGGATTCTTGGTCCTGAAGACTCCTTGGACATCCTCACGTTGCTTAGCAAGCCATCGATCATTTCTGCGATTGTAAACTTGGTCCACCGTGAAGATCTTTTCGTCTGAAAATATTTTGATGAGACACGGCTTCTTTTTCAACCAATTTAGGATGATCTTGCACCTATCGAGCCTCTTCTCCATCGCTGCTGCTGTCAATAGCTGTCTGTGGGTCCGAACGAATGATTGCAAGCCCAAATCTTCCTTGGCAGCCAGCTGGATTGTGCGCCTGGACACGTTGAACTCTTTTGAGAGACGGTTTAGGCTGATGGTGGGGTCCGATTCAACTTTGGCCTTAACTTCATTGAGAAAGTCGTCTGTCCGCTTTTTGTTATGGCCACCAGATCCAGGAGCTCTGTTGAAGCCTTTACCATCATTTTTGGCTTGCTGGATACGACGGACAGTACGGATATCAACGCCAACGATCCGGGCAATATCGACTTGATTTATTTGCGCGTCAAGCAAATCGTGAATCCGTTGTCTTTTCGCTTGCTGAACACTCATTTCTGGTCTGAGAGATATTTTTTATAGTTATAAATTGTAGCTATTTGTTTCAAAAGCGTAGCTGATTTACTTGTTTTGAATTTTTACGTACGCTCTGCGCACAAGAAACAAACTTATCAACCGGACATTTTTGCCTAGCCACTCTGTATATATATATATATATATATATATATATATATAGCCCCTTGGTTTTAAATGTCATTCAACTTGAAATTGAAAGTGTCTTGCGTGCGATGATAGCAGTATGTATGGACAAAAAAAATAGTACTTGTTGGAGGTTAAATAGAAAACTTTGTTTTATAACAACCAGAACTTGATTCTAGTCATTAACTTGATTAAATTAATAATAATATTAACAGAGGTTTCATGAGGTAGAGTAAGTATTCCAGCCTCTGCCATGAAGTATCTCAAATTGAACTGACTCGTTATAATCAAAATAAAAATAATTTGAAGACCTACAACAGTCACAAAATATAATTCATAATAACGATTATACATTTTATATTGGAGACAAAATAATGGAGTAGGGAAAAAAATCTTAATTTTTCATAATCAAGTGAAGTTCTTGTGATTATCAATTAAAGTAACTACTGCTATGTGCACAACATTATTGAAAGGAAAAAGTGTCTCTGCAAAATGCTATACAGAAAAATAGGTACTTTATTTTCTTAAATATGTATATAAGTGAGAGCACATTTATAAAATAAATTATTTATATGCAATACATTTGATGAGCCAAAAGGTTTAACAAGATTTTCAGATGGATTGCCAAAAACGGAAAACATGAAGAGCAAATTACAATAATATCATAGCCTCAAATGTAGACTATTTTACATCAACATCTAGGACAGCAGTAAAAAGATGCAAGTGGATTACGTGCTATAATTGCTGAAGAATCTAGAAGTGCCCTCTGAGCTATATGAGCTATGATGGTACTTTCAGCAATTAGCAGAAAAAACATCATCGTTCAGCTGTATTCTGGACACATTGACGTATTTCTCTGAAGAATCCAATAAGCTCTCTATGTCTTTATATCTCTATGGATTTCCACGATACATTAAAATATTATTTTGGAGTCATTACGTAAATACTAAAATTTTCATTAACGGATATCAACGGGTTTTGACCTTCAAGGCACATATCAGAGTTTATATATATACCTATATGTATATATATATATATATATATATATATATATATATATAGTGTATATATATATATATATATATATATGTACATTCAAAATCAAACGAGATAATAAAGTTTCAAAATGTTGATTTTTTGGGTATTTTTCATAAAAATGACTTTTTCAAAACATAAATTTCTCGTTGAGTTTTGAATGTATAAAAAATAAAAACTGATTTGGAATCCTTGCAATCATACCTACATTTTGCAGTAAATTGTTTGAAATAAAGGACATTTGAGGCGATCGATTGGCGAAAAAAAATTACTACATAAGTTTACTAATTAACTTTTGGGCCCGTTGAGCGGACACTTCTCATTATTCGATTTCGTTCAAACTTTCAAAAGATGATATCTATGCACTAAAGTTAAATTCTAGGGGGAGCTCGACTCTCAAATCTGAAAAACGTTAAATAAGAATCATCCTAATATATATATATATATATATATATATATATATATATATATCTATATATATATATATTATATATATATACGAATGAGGAAACAGTTGTTGATCTTATTTCTAAGTTGTTTTTTGTTGTTTTTGTTGCTGTTCAAAAAAGGGTGGAGCGTGAAGGCAGAGTTTCTTCTTCTTCGTAAACGTTGTAATCGAAGGTGGTGGTGGTTGCATTATTCTTTATTTAACTGGCTGTACAACCCTCTTCAAGGTCAGCTTCCTGATTGGGGAAGACCGAAGAAACAAAAGTGTTGCTCAAGTATGTACATAGACGACATGCTTTTAAAAGGGGAAAAAGACAGTGAGTGTCAGGAAAGACATACCAAGACGTGACGCAGCACTGACTTTTGAGCTGCCCTACCACTTTAAACATAGAAACAACTAAGGGATGTTTGTAATAAAAAAACATATAAGTTGGCGGTTAGTAATCAATTTAAATAGAAAAACTGTTTGAATAATAATTTTATTAATGTTTAACAAACGTGTCTACGAGAATTCAGGCTATCAAGTATATATTTTCCATGATTGAAATATGTAAAGGTCGAGCACACCAGAGTCCTCTAGATCCAGATCCCATTTCGTACGTAGCGTGCTAATGCTTAAACGAACAAGTACTAAAGACTCCACAATTTTAAACTATATCCCAGTTTCAACAAAAACAAGTAACAATAACTTTTGTCCTACCGGCACACAAAACTAAGATTCTTCGATTGCAAAGCCACTTGGGCAGGAAAAAGGTTATATTAGAGAATGTAAAAAGTATAACTTTTAAAAATGTGATAATATATATATATGGAAGTTAAATCAAAATGGAACATATAAATAGAATATTTGGTGTAGAAGATAGACAGGTTCATACTTTGAATGACAAGGCAATCTTGTTTATGACGTCACCATGAGAATAATGATCATGACTAACTTTTACCGTTAAATATATATAGTACGCATGTAGTTTCTGAATCCGAAATCCATTTGCTTAATTTGTTTTATCTCTTTAATTACTATTTTTTAAGGTTAATAATTATATTTTCTATATTTTTCTAGGGATTGCTGTTCTTTGTAATTGTGAGACTCTAAGCTTCAAACATTATTATAGTTGTAAAGGACATTGTGAACTGTAATTTACATATGTAGTTACATTCTTTAAATACTGTTTACTGTGTACATATATATGAACTGTATTATGGAAACGGTATTTTGATCATTTACATAAAATTAATAAAAAATGACAAGGATTGAAAAATTGCCTAAAACATAATTGAATTCTTGTGATTATATAGAGTTCTTAAAAAATATTTTTTAAATAAACATTGAGGCTCTTGGTAAAAAGATACTATAACAACACTTGGACCGATTGTTATCACGCTTAAATATACTATATTAATTATAATGAATTTTCGCTTTACCTTAAAACAGGATGCCCGATATAGGAGTTGAACCACATGTCCGATGGAGGTTTTGGAGGCCTGTGGAAACTGTGGCTCCAGGCGTTGGACGACATACATGACAAGAACCTTCCGTGAGAGCGCCTCGCCGTTTTCAAGGGCGAGTAGGACAAGTGCCAGGACTCTTCCTGCATGGCAGGCCCCAGGAACTGGCAGCCTCGTCCACGAACGGCGGCCCAGAGGTTTGCAGATAGCTGCTGCGGGTTTTGATGATGTAGAATGAGTTCCGTGACGGTTCTTTCGCTCAGGGATCGGGCCGCCCGTACGGCACGGAGTCGTCCTTCGTCCTCCATGAGCTGACAGTTGATGAGCGTGATGAGTTTCCTCTGCATGGATCGTGAGAGGGAGGAGGATGGCTTGAGAAAGAGTGCCAGGCTCTCCATGATCTTCATGAGGGAAGTCACTTGGTCGTCCGAGGAGTTCCGAAAGGGCTCCAAGTCGCAAGGGACGCGAGAGGAACCGCTCTCGATGAGAAGCATGAGAGCCGTGTTGATCGGAAGAATCTCCACATCGACAGTAATGACGCCCTTAAAATCAATCAAAAATCAATCAAAGTCTGTATATAGCAACTTGAAACTAACGTGGAATAAAGTTATTCAATGTATTAGACACTAAAACGGCATCAGATTTGATATTCTCGATGTATATTTACTTTAATATAATGGCACTTCCATTTTGATAAATAAAAACAGCTTATATCAAAGCAGATTCCATATTTCCTCATTCAATTAATTAATAATCAAAAACAATAAATACGATAAACAGAAATACCATTTTGATCCATAGATCTTCGCTGTGTCAAAATATATAATTAGCATTTTTGAATATTTATATTGTTTAAATGAAATAATATAAAAAATATGTACTACATAAGTATAAAATAATAAGTAAAAATAAATGGACTTAGATATATTATTATATCAAAGACCATTTATTTTTTCATTACATGAATAAAGGATTTTTGTAGGGAATACTTTTCAAAACACTGCTTACAATAAATATTGACAGAGTGAAGTGAAGCATAAGTGGACTACTCAATAATATGAAGGATTTTGCATAAGCCTCATACATATTTTCTTGTTCGCGTAATACAATAAAAAAATAATGATCACCAACTCTGAAGGAAATGTTGATAATGATGCCATATTAAGTAAATATAAATACGACCAAACCTGTGTAGGTGGCCACCTGTATAAAGTGGTCACTTGCCTCCCTTGAATGTCCGTTATAGACAGGTTTTACTGTATATTTCATTAGTTATATTCAAACCAATCCAAAGCATTTTTATATCTGCCTTTGGTATTGTTTATTTGTATTGCATTCCCTTCTAAACGAAGTTTCTAAGGCAATATCTAAAATAATAGCGTTTGCTAACTTGCTAGAATGACCAGAGTGTCTCATGATCATGACAGGCTTACAGATATTTATTTGAGATCAACAAGAGACGTGTAAAAAACGTATTCATTCAAACAACTGTCATCACTCAAGGAAACCCAAAAACTGACCGTCACAGACAGGTGGCTGCTTACTCTATAAAGAAAGGAAAACGCCTTCTGAAATCTATAAACAATTGAATCTCCAGTTCTTTATTTTTAACTAACAAAAAAAGCAACTGACAAGTTCATATTTTCCCCCCTTCTGTTGGGTATTTATTTATTAAATTATAGGCTACTAATGGTACGTATTATTATAAAATAATATTTATAACTTTCCCTTAAGATCTCATGGGACAAGTATATCTTTTTTAAATCCATTTTCCTTTATTACCTTGTGCTTTAATATTTGACAGCTGTAAATGGGTCCCACAAAGATTTAAAAAATATTGTAAATAGATGTCTCTTAGAGATTGGTTAGAGCTCCTCCTTGTCGAATGCAGGGCCGAAAAGATGTATAGAAAGGCAGCATTTAGACCACATATCAAATGCAAAAAATGTAAAATAAATATTGTCTTAGGTAGAAGAAAACAGAGTATGGAATGAGTGAATTTGTAGGAGCTTCAACAATGGATCAATGATGGTTATCTTCGTAACATGATACTTTTCTTAATTATATTTGCAATGAATTCGACTTTTTGAATAATACTTTATGCATAAAATGTCAAATAAGACTCTACTTATTTTTATGACAAAAGTTCAAAGGAGTTTTTCATGAACCAAATTGAAGGAAGAAGGACAGAGAACAAAGATGGGATTTGACACTTCTCTCTTTAAGTATAGAATTGTCACAAATACTCATTCCTTAGGTGTGTGCCTTATGGATAATTCCAAAAGAACATAATTGTTTCTTCTGGGATAAAGCATGAGAAACACCAAAAGACTTCAAATGTTCCCGACAGGTGGAATTTCGGAGTCATCTTAAATAATTTGATATAAAAAATATTATATTGTGTTATTTGTTTTGATCCACATCAAGAGGGTCATTAATTTTATAACAATTTAATTTAGCATTGCCAAACTTAGATAAAATAAGAATGATCTTAAAATATATTATTTTTAGATTGTCATTTAATGTATGTTAAATATAACTTGAAATAAATGGATTTGCACTTTGTACAACAACAAAAAAATCTACTTTCGCAAATTGGGACCCATTCAGACAAAAATAATAAACGTCCACCCCTTTAGGTCCTTTAATTTTAACATTTTCTCGCTTTTATTCAATACGGTTAAGCCAACAAAAAAAGTAAATCATGACTTACCGAATCAAATGGACACTGATTCCGTTGTAGGTTAAAGAGACACGTCTTACAAATGGTGTGCCCACAGCCCAGGCTGATGGGCAGCCGGACACGAATGTCGAAGCCATGCTCGCAAACAGGGCAGTTCAAATACTCTGTCCACTGAGTAGCGGCTTGTATCGGCATGTTAGGGGATAAAGATGAGGGAGAGAGAGTGGAGAGAGATCCAGAGATCAAGGGGATCTCAATAGGAAGGAGCAATGGAAAAGGGTCCCTCTTTCGTGACACATGATGATACACACTTATCCAATGGTTGTTGAGTCTTGATGATGCATATATAAAAATGTTGTTGTTAGCTGTTGTTCCGCAGACAACAAGGATGGCATAGAGACTCACACAGAGAGTAGGGTTCATATTCCACTACTAGATGTTGAAGTCGTGTTTGTGGACACGGAAGAAACAAGTCTCTTCCGCGCGCCCAGGAAATAACGCCGACGTTGCCCAGCACACAAAAGGAGCAACCCCTGTTTGTCTGAAACATCCAGCAAAAAAAACTCCGTAACAACAACCAAGAAGCCGTCTTCTTCCTCCTTCTTCTTCTTCGACGCCTATTTACCCTTGAAAGAAGAAAAAATAAGAATATAGATAGAAGGCCCACCAAGGACACCACCATAACATTCGACTACCAACAAAATAATACACCTCCCCACAGTTTATTGACCTTCAAGATAGACACATACCAATCCACCACCACTCACACCACTCTTCTCCATCCTTACACAATCCACACACACACACTAAAAATAAATATTGGAAATATCTCTTTTTATGCAAATAAAGATTTAAAAAAATAGAAAACCTGCTAAAAAAAGGGTTTTTTACAATGTAATTGTACATATATAATAAAAAGTCCTACCAATTCAACCCCCTCTCATATCCTTTCTGAGTACTACACCTTGTCTATGTTCATCAACACGGAAGTCATTAGGGAAACATAATACATATTATTATTACATACACACATAACACGCCTCAGCGAATAATTATTATATATTAGATATATATTTCTTTCATTGTCGTCATAACTGTAATGAATTAACCATATACATAAAGATTGCTAATAGATGGCTTTTTAAGGGAGAGGAAATTAGGGATACGATCAAACGAATTATTCTTGCAACGTGATTGGTTGAAAGAAAAGGGAATAGTCCAAATAATGTCATAAATAGCACTTAATCACTAACGACACCTGTTGAGGAGATAACATCACCGTTCAGAGTGAAGAGTGTGCTTTAAAAAAATACTAAAGTACTCTTCTTCATGGGCCGCTATCGAAGCTTTTGAATGGACTTTCCTAACTTCAAAAGTAACTACTTATACTCAAAGAAAATTAATATTTGTTTCTTTGTTCATATCTGTCGATAAATGGATCATTGCCCTGACTATCGGACGTAGAAAAAAGAAAGAAAACAGATTTACCGAATGAGATATTAGGAAGAATTGGCCGAGAAAAATATGGACTAGGAAGAAATGGACCAGGAAGAATGGACCAAGGTAGAAAAGGAAAATGATGACTCATGGAAGAAATGGACCAAATACCATAATTGGGGTTTTTTGAACTACATACAATTGACATAAAGAAGAGAGTATGTCATTATTTACTCAGTTTATATGAGAAATATATTTGTACAATACTTAGATATATTCCACTCAAAAACTTCCCTACCTACGTATTTGATCCATTCTTCCATGAGTCATTCATTTTCTTTTCTACCTTGGTCATTCTTCTTGGTCCATTCTTCCTAGTCCATTTCTTCCTGGTCCATTATTCTGGACACCACCAAATGAATATATTATGTTTACTTTTTGAGCTTACGAAAATAACCCCTTTGTTGTCCATCCTTAGAGAAGGGCTTCAATTAGTGCGTGCCTTACGGGGGCTTACCATCACTGACACGACTGACTGTGTGGATGGACCTGTCATTCTTAGGATAACGTGTCAAATTTAGCAAATAATTATAATAATAAACAATGTTTATTATTATGACACCCCCTTTATGTGTTATTATGTGTGTGGGGGGGGATCTCGGATCGTATTAGAGAATGAGGTGATGATTTTATTAATGAGTGGATTTAGCCTTAAGAGAATTATGCAAGGTTATTCAACTTTTGGTGTGGGGCTTTAGTGGAGGAGGGCATTGATATGGAATGACAACGGATTTGATGACTGGCATGGTGGTAATCCTTCTACTTGAGAATTTCAATTCTCAAGGAGTGCCGAACTACAAATTTAAATTACATCAACATCTAAAATCAATACTTTGGTCAATAAGCAAAACTAAATTGATTTTAAGCACGCAATTATAGTTCATTTTTTTATGATCCACATATTTCAATATATTCTTTTAAATTGTATAACAATAGATGCTCAAGTCATAGGTCATGCTCTCCAATACCTTAGATGAAGATCTACAGACATTGTACCAAGCAATACATAGTTATTCTAGTGTTATTTCTGGCTCCCTCAAGGTTATGCTCGAATTTAACCAAAAACAACCATTCGAATAACGTTTCCTCTCGATTACATTTAAAAAACTCTAATGAACCTAACGTTCGGGGAACGTTTTTTTTTTGTTACCCTCTAAGCGCTCGAGAACTTTCCATAAACTAAAGAAAAATAACGTAGAGTAGCTCAATCTGTTTCAGAAACTTACGCAGTTTGTAATGAAAAATTGGGGTTTCCAAACGAACCAATGGTTTATCCATAAAATTTGAGTGGTCACACATTGTGTTTGTTAGGAGGGGGGAAGCCGGATCCTATCGTTTCACTTCCAGGGCAAGTGCGGACGATACAAAACTAATATGTTATACAACTTTGTTCTTATGATGGCACTTGAGGAGAGATCGGGGAGCAACGTTTATCCCTCGAGGATTTTATTTTAAATAATTTAAATACTTAAAAATATTATGAACTAATATTTAAAAATAAAGACAGCTCCTAGAGAGTATCACTACCGGCTGATACCGGATTAAGTTCCGGCGAGGTGGGTCCAATCTAGGAGCTAAACAATGACTCCTTTATAGATAACTCACATAAATACATACATCTTGTATTTGCTTATAAGACACCCACTTTCAGTTTTCACCTGATTTTCCTACAGTGACAGCATTAGAGAGGTAAGATACGGCATTATTTATTAGCAATGGATAAACATCTGGTTGGATTAAAAGCCAATTGTCAGACCATCATGGGTCAATTAGTTTTCTACTGTTTTTATCGACAATTAATTATCCCATGCTATTTTAACATTATCTAAACTAACTAAACCCCTTTGTTTCACACCATTGAGTTAACATTCGTTCCCCATTGTGTAAATTGTTGGAAATTTATATTTTTTCCTTCAATATTCTCAGCCCGAAAGGTTGACCTCCTACAAACCCTTGTATCCCTTAGAACTAAGAATATATTTTTATTCTTATCAGTATCGACAAGATACGCAGCATTATCCCTGAAAATCCCCTAGCTAGAAGAAAGGGTAACGTGCACGTCCGAGCTATAACAATTTAGACAAATATATGCGTCATCCAATTCTTTTATATTTAAAAAAAATACAATTGACTATTTCAATAGAAGTGTCTATATTTTGTATATATATTCATGGTTTATATCAATAACTAGAGGCATGTATACACTCAGAGAGTGCAAACTCCGCCGTCACGGGTCCTTATGAGCCTTCCGAGGCGGATTTTTAACGACTGGGGGCGGCGTAGAGGGACGGGGGAGGGTTCCCCTCGACGGAAATTCGAGAGGAAGACTCTCCGGCACCCAATTCACAGCACAGCGACATCTATTGGCAGAGTAGGCTAACTTGAAATATTTATTAGTATTTAGCTCATTTTGCATCTTAATTCTGCACTCAGAGATGCCAAAATTTAATCACTTGTTCTTTTTGGCATTTCCAACAACTCCACAAAGTTTTCATACGAATCCGTTCCGTACTTTTTGAGTTATCCTGCTGACAAACAAACCAAACAACAAACCAACGCCAGTGAAAACAATACCTCCTTCGGCGGAGGTAAAAATGAAATGTCAGAAAGCCGTAACAAGTACTATTTTCAGTAATAATTACGTATTGCAAAGATGAAAATGTTGTTAATGAATCCTTCAGACGATAAAGGAATGCAATTAGAAATGCAGAATCACACATTTGATGCATTTAATAGTGAATTAAGTATATTGAGACCTCATTACGTTTAATTAACAGTTAATTATATACAAACTTATGAAAATTTTTTTTTTTTGCATATATGGTTGGATAGAATACTTATTTATCTTCAAAAATGAGAAAAAAAAATATGTTTGAATATGAGGATATCAAGTTTGCATTAACGTTGGATTGTTGATTACCATTTTACAACGTCTGGTTAGCCTGATATTTTGAAAATAATAGATTGGTTCATGTGTTCCTCATGTTTGTATTGATTTACAAACTCCAAATGCTTTCAGATGAAATTGCCTTTATTGAAATTGACTTTTATATCAGCTGAACTTTTGAAATGTATATAATCCATAATTACTCCCGTGATTCGTTAATCAAAATAATATCATTTGTTTCGCTATGAATCGATGGATGCAGAATATATATAAACAATACATCTTATTTAACTATATAGAATAACCATCCAAATTTAAATTGGACCTTAATAGCTTTGGCAAAATCATATAACTAATTAGAGGACATCAAGTTTAACAATGTAAAAAGGTATAATATGTAGGTAAGAAAATATTTACATTCCATAGGCATTATTCAAAACTAGTCTGAGTCTTCCTTGATGATCTTGAAACTGTTTCCTTTGCAACAATAACAAAAAAAATAGAGACTACTGATTTTATATTCGTGGAAATGTCCGTCTTTAAAGTAAAGGTGGGGCAGTTCATAACAATGAAAAACCAGTCGACTTTTTCACCGTTTCGCACCTTATATATATATTATTCATTCCAAGATCTCCAAAGCTAGAATTGATCAATGTATATTGAAAGTCAATATATGTCCATATTGCCAAAAAGCTGACTACTCGCTTGCCGGGCTGGCGTCATTAAAATCACAGGCAAGTGGAAAGAATGACGTAACAATGGTATTTTTTTAATGAATTCAAAATAATAATAATAATAATAATATTTCTCGTTTCACCCTCCAAGAAAACATGAAATAAACATTCTTTGTATTATGTATAACTTACAAGTGATAATGTTTTTGATAGAATAACTTTTATTTATCGTGTCACACAATATAATTTAAAATAATGAGGGATTTATTTTAGTGACAAGCAAAGTTATAACATAAATTTTCCAAAGTTTGATGGCTATCAATTGCACTTGATTAAAGGTAGATAAAACTTTATTGACTCACACACACACAGGGCCACTAGACAATGCTCACGTCCTCGACAACACTGCTAACAAAAAGAGAATGAAATAACCTGAAACAGGTATTTAAACTCATAATAGATTTTTTTTTTCTTCGAAGTGTTGAGTGATAGAATAAAAAAGCGAGGCATAGACATTTGGGTAATAATACGAATTGGAGGTTGTCAACTATTGGTTTAGGGTAAATGGGCAATACACATAGGTTGTTGACTCACTTAACATCATATTGTCTTGAATCATAGAGATAATAGTGCTTAATTAAAGGAAAAGAGTGTTGAATTGTTCAATCATACGTACTTATATATATATATATATATATATATATATATCAGATTTGTTCATTTGCCGCTCATTTTTAATTGTTCGTCGTTCGTGAACGATGCTCGACGAACGACAAAAATTTCACGAACAACAACGAAAAATTCCTATTGTTCGTTGTTCGTTTTGGCACCAAAAAAAATGACAAAGTTTTTCCTTTTTCATGGGAAAAATTTCCTTAAAAAAAAACGTCATCACTTTTTTTCAGAATAACAAGAAAAAATTCCTTTAAAAAAACGTTGTCAATTATTTTCAGAATGACGAACGACAAACGAACGATGAACAATAATTTTTGGTGAACGACGAACGACAATTCGCGAACGTCAACAAGTCTGATATATATATATATATATTCAGAAAAGTAACATAACGTACAAATAAACATTGTAGTTTAAAATTATTTCTCTACATATAAAAGTTTTTCAACAACATTAAAACAAAGCACAATATAGAAAACAATAATAATAGTAATTACTCTTTAAAAAATCAGTGCAATTCTAATAAGAGTAACAAAAGATAGTATAATAAATAATAAACTTTGAAAATTCCCAGGATAAATCGTTTCCGTAGTAGGGGTAATAAATTGCAATCTTACAATATAATTTGTTAAACTTTTAGTTAATCTTTATTAAGTTTTTTGAAGCCTTAATATATTGTTTTGAGCAGGACGGATAAAATCTGTCACCTGTATATACCCATGAGGATCTTATCATGAATCTTAATAGACAAGACTGAGTACCTAGCAGCAGTGGATATCAAAATATATTTAATGTCATACTTGGATATAAAATCGGCGCTAGATAGCCTTAGTGAAATATATATTTTTTCTCTCTTGAGGAATTGTAATGTTACCAAATTTGGAGTGATCACAAAAATAAATTCTGTTTGGATCCGCTGGATAAGAAAAATAAAACTTTCCCACTTCCTCTTTTTGATTAAAGCGTTAACGTAAGTAGCGCATGCAAGGAAAAAGTAAACAAAAAAAAATGCCCAAATTTTGGTTATTTTCTTTACGTTAGATGTCGCTAGTCCAAGAAATTACGTCACAATCCTATTTAAAACCGGTTAAAGGGATTAAGTTTGATGATTTGAAATATATCAAATCACGACAACATATTGCGAGATTCCAAATATAATAATAAAAGGACTATGTTATTTTTTCAACAAGCTCATCAAGCTCTTACGGACTAAAGAAGGACTAAAATTTTGGCCAATTGCTTTTGGGAAAAAAGGAAAATTTAATGTTATGCATGCGCTACTTTACTTTAACGCTTTATTTTGATTATAGCACCATATATTTACTTCCACCAAGGTAAAAATTAATTGACTGAAGATGAGGGGTTTAAATATATATTCTTTGGTGCAGTGTAAACTTCAAAGATCTAAAAAGATTTAAACATTCTTTGATGTATTTAGTTCGTCGACGTTAAAGAAGAGGTTTAGGGTTTCACAGACGAAGGAATACAATATTCAAGTAATAAAAATATATTGTTATGCTGGCTTGATTTGTATTTAAGTCATCATGCTCCAAATAAGAGATATTATATTTGAGAATACTTCATGACATCATCACACGCTCAGTTAAACTTCTCTGAAACACTCGATTAAAAAATTAGGCCCGGATTGGATCTTTAAAGTATTTTCACTTTTAAATACACTATGCCATTTCTCACTTACTTATAGATACTCAATGAGTGAACTCTATAACGAAATATAAGCTACTAGAGATGTTTGGGGGTATGAATTTATGTCCATTTTATACATCACAAAAATATTGTTCAATTCGTTATAAAAGCCTATTTCTTCACACACTTGTTTCTATATGTATACAATATTTAAACTACTGACGTTAATACGTGAAATAATTTCCAAACGCTGAGCAAACGCTTTTGTAAGTAACTGTTGTTTTAGCAAATAAGCTGAATCGTGTTATTTGAATACTGGAATAATAAATGCGTCGTGTGGACTTGGTTTAGCGCAATGAATATTGCATCTCTTATGTTGGTAGTAATACAAAGATACAACCAACTTGAGTTACGCAGGTTTATTTAAAAAAAATACATACGACTAACTACTATGTTTTTAAAGTTAAAAAGTTAACTTTCGATAAAGATGCAACGATTGCGACAGCAAATTAAGTTTTGATGATTTAAATCCTAAACATATTAACCCGTTTTTATTTAGCAGGTGTTTCTGTGATAATTTTTCGAACTAGAAATATTAATTACTCATTTTGAGAAGTAGCGATATGTAGTAAACAAATTTTTAAAACTATGTAAAAAGCGATCAACGTTAAATTCTTAGATACACTGAATTTAGCAACAAGTGTAGCAACAAGATGAAGGGGTGCGATAGCCGTGCGTGTTAAGGCGTGTTCAACTCTCAATGTTGGGGGCACAGGTTCGAATCCCGAGAGAAGATGGTCATTTTTGGTCTACCTCACTGATAAGATCCAAGGTTCGATAGACTAATTTTAATGCTATAATGCTTCTTTATATCCTTTCAGATGCAATTATATCGAACCATATAGGCAAAAAAAAGTGTAGCTTACCTTTTATGCGAATATCAATTATTTAATAATAAAGATACTTGCTTTAAGGTAGATATCTACGGGCTGATACCAGTTTAAGTTCTGGTGTTGTGGGACTTATCTATGAGTAATAAAAAAAACAAGTTCATTTTATCATACACGGCAATCACAGCAATTATTATAAGCTCTGAAGTTGTTGTGTCTTAATGATTCAATTAAAACAAATTATTCACCTATTAAGGCGTAACTTCAATAATTTATCTTTATTAAAATATCCCTGGCTGCTATTACAACCTAAGAAATTCAATGTATTCAACTTAATAACGCTTTGCTCCTTCAACCAACATATTTGTTTTTTCAAAAGGAAATATATTTTGACGGCATTGCTAGGGAAGGAGAAAATGTGCTATTTTTGCCAAATAAGTTGACTTTACGGTACTCAGTTGTCATTTCAATCTCAGCTGTTGAGAAGTGAACATCAGGTATTCAGAGAGAATAATATACTTCTTAAAATACTAGTAGTCTCTTCTTCAGTGGCCTTTTTCAATGACGTCATTGTGGAATCCATTGAAGTGACTCCTCTAATATCACAGATTATTATTATTAATTGAATAGAGTGATTATCATATTCAAGAAAAAAAGAATACTTCTTTTGTTGGCTCATACATGTCGATTAATGGATCGTCACACCTACTATCGACCGTAGAAAAACAAGAAAACAATGTTACCATATGAAAAAAATGTTGATTCCTAAGTTTGCAAGAATAAACTTCTTGTTATCCCTTGCCATAGCAATATTGGACTACTCAAATCAGTATCACAGCAGATGTCTTTGCTTATATGGAGATAAGTGAAATATTTCTTTATTCTTCAATTTATAAGCACCATATTACACAGATTATATGTATATATTCAGAGCTGGGATTCGGTAGAAAAATCTACCACCGGTTCGATATTCGGTATATACATTCTACCGATCGATATCGGTGTTCGGTAGATTTTATTATATATCTACAGTATCGATCGATATTCGGTACGGTAGATTAGAAAGAGAGAAATTTATTTATGTATCTGCTTTTACTACTTCATATGCATTTCATATGGGACAGTTTATAACAAAGGACAATTAAATACATCGTTTGTTATAATTTATTGGAGATTATTTGAAATTTAATACATACTAATCTTATATAAATTATATATGTACTTGGATTTTTTAGGAAATTGAAGGTTGTAAATTTTTTTCCTTCAGGTATTCTAGTATTCAATGCATAGCAAAGTTTATATTAAATTCATATTTATGTATCTGCTCTATAATACTTTAAGTTGTAGTTGTTTATTATTTTAGAAAGTTCAAGTTCTTCACACAAGGGAGCGCTTGGGCAAAGCGACAGTTGAACGATGTTTATCTGCGATTGAAGGGAATAAGCTCTCTATATATTTATGTCTCTATGTGAATGCTACAAAAGTCTACATACTTTCCAATATACCGTTTGTCATTCGGCACGATATTTGATAATTTCTACCGAATATCGTATAATCGGTTCGGTATTTGAAATCTACCGTCGGTAGTATCGAAAACTGATTTACATTCGGTAGTCGCAGCTCTGCTTTATACCAATACATATTTTGACTGTACTTGCATACTCAATACATAAATTATTTATTATGATTTTAGATGCCTCCATTTAACATGTCTCAAGTTATCCACCATCCACTCAACACAAGAAATCCTTATGACCCCCTTATAAACTGAATCATATATGTCTTCTTATCATAAACGCCATATAAAAAATATGATGCAAACAATAAACTCAAATTCCGAGCAAGGTTTTTGTGATTGCATGACCTTTGACTGATGGATGTAGATTAGCCTTCAAAAAAGGACTTTTAATATAAAGTATTTTTTATGTCGATAAAAATATAAGTATATTTAACCAGGAAACCATCCTGGTATTTTTTTAATGGATTGATAGAGTAAGGTCACTATATAAAGAAGATAATGATCATGTGGTTCATTTTTGCTTTAATTAAAACAATTATATCGTAGAGGGCTTGGAGAGCTCGAACTAACGATTGATACATCTGAAATACTGGCAGTAGATCACTGTTATTTACACCAATCGTGTTAAGGATAAAACCAGCGAGCATTTTCATTGTGAGAAAGTTGCATCAGTTTATGCATCAACGGGCGATGTTTTAGCGAAATTATTAGCTTCTACCATTATAAGAAGAAAAAATATTGTTTTAATCGTTGAAAAGAAGATAAGAACATGCATTGCGATATAAAGAGAAAACACCACATACTCCATGCAAAAGGATATGCTTCTAACAGGGACGTCAGTAGCATTCTACCAACGATTACTCCTTCATATTAAGACTTTAAATGTGATTTAATAATATGCAATACCAAAAAAATATTGTCTTTTGGGTATTGAATGTTTGTCTTTTTGTATAAAATACAACTTAATTTATCCACAACAACATTATATATCAGCACAATAATCAAACAGATATACTCTTAACAGTATTGCATAAAATTTTAGTCAAATCAGGTTGTTCTAAAAATCGCTATACTTTAAGAGATATAAGCAAATACATCTTTGCACGTACTCTCCCAAAAAATTGATCTTTTGATATGAAAATATACAATTACCGCTTGGTAACCACTGTTACCTGGATAGAAAGAAAAAAAGAAGGGAGAGAGTATATTGCCTCACTTCTCTCCCTTCTTTTTTTCTTCTCTTTCTATCCAGCTAACAGTAACAGCAGTTACCAAGTGGTAATTGTATATTCTCATATCAAAAGATCAATTTTTTGGGAGAGTACGTGCAAAAATGTATTTGCTTATATCTCTTTAAGTATAGCGATTTTTAGAACACCAAACATATCAAATGAAAGCTTGTAAACCAGCTTTAATATTTTGGTATACTAAATCATGTCAATTTAATAAGTAGAGAGTTATATGTACATTAAAAAAGCATATCTCGCGTACAAAATGACGCATATAATGGATTATAAATGCGTCAGAGACAAAGTAAAATTTTGAGAGGATACCTTGACGCAAATCTAAGAAACACATTTTTTTTATTTTTTTCATAATCGATTTCTTATAGGTCAATACAGGCTCTGAATCATATGATGTAAACTCAGATTGTACTGAATTCTGAATTGATAGAATGCAACCAAGGTCATTTTTGGATTTATCATCCAAAGGTTTACTAAACTTAAAAGTACTATTTTACTCTGAAGCGAACAAGTCATCTTCTACAGGCGAGTGAAGTTAATTGATACAAAAAAGCTATGAAATATGCTAACATTACACACTCCATTTTTTTCTTTGTTTTTACTGAAAACTTTGTTTTATTAAAAAACATCAAACATACGTCTGGTAGTTAATTAGATTTCCTTTAAATTAATAATTATTATTGAAGTCTGTAACGTCAACCATTTTCAAGAAATTTGCGGAAAACTATATTTTTACTAAATTTTCCGAACTTTGACCTCGTTGCGCGACCTCGTAATGTGACCGATTTTGTTCAAACTTTGTATGTCGTCTTCTTTTATCACCAAGAAACAGAAAATCCACAATGTTGCTAACATTTCAAACATTTGAAAAATAAGAAAAACCCTAATATATATATATATATATATATATATATATATATATATATAATATATATATATATATATATATATATATATATCTAATCTACTACTTATTTGTAAGTAGTTTAGTAAATCATAATTAAGAATATTGACTGTAAACATAAATTACTTTCATAGAGTGCGTAAGAATACGCTTTTATAGGCTCAAACATCCGCAAATAGTAGTTTTGCGCAAGCGCCCAATTAACAAATTTAACTTTTTAAAGTAAAGTTAAAGTAGTAGTATAACTTAATATATTTTAAGAATTTTTTCAACATATTCTATGGTTATCAGAATTTCAATGAGGTTTTAGTTATAATTTATATATTTCAAGATTTTTTCATTTATATATATATACGACCAGTGTATATATAAGATCTTAAAAAGGAAATTAATTAATATTAAATGTTTATTCATACTGTTTAAAACACCAATTTCCCCTCTTTTAATAATTACTTTACATATTATCCTTTAAAAAATTATTCAATAAAGAAATGAAACACCAAAGAACATAAAATATTATGCAAAATATCAAAATCCTTGCCTCAAAATAATTATTTTATTGTTCCCAGCCTTACAAACACATAATATATGTATTTAACCCTTTATACGCGGCTCCGTGAATTGTTATCCGATTTTCTTTTAATTTGAAATATAATCATCTTTTTACCTTATTTGAATGTACCCCAAACGAAATTTAGGTGACTAAATTATAAGTCATATTTTTGGTATGTTCCCAAAATGGGAACGTTGGCGCTTCTAGTAGTACAATTTTGTACATTCCATAATTATTATTTATTTCCTTTATAGATATCATTTTCAACATTTTAAATCGACAATGGAACTTTTAGTTGTTTTAATAAAGAGGACTACATGCCTCGTGCAATCCTTTAATACACTTTGTACATTGAATTATTGTATTTTTCTGATATAAGACACACTTTTCTTGAGTACATGATTACATAAAAGATTTTTTCCGTCAAGTCTTATATCTCTGGCGGACTGAGAAATACGTCCTGCAAGAGGCACTCGTTCACTTTGACGTTGTATCATATTCAATATCCCTCCTAAATTGTAGATAGCTCATTTTATCGTTTTGGTTGGCCAACGAATAACACTTCAATACTCCGACAAATTTAATGCGAAAATAAAAAGATTCCACCACCGTCTAGAGCAAATATATGATGATAATAGATAGTCGCAAATATCCCCCCCCCCCCCATTTCAGAAATATACACTCTAATTGACTTCCTGGTTTCATATTTTCCGGATTAAATATCGAAATTCTATGGATATCCAGGGGGCTACACATCTTCCAAATCTTACGGACTTGTTCCTCATATAATGTTTAGTACCTAGTAATCCAAGATATGAGATCATGGATTATCCATGCTAATTCTTTCGTAAAACCCACCACACTGGAACAATTTTCTTTAACCATGTCGTATTAGAGTAAGATTTCAAAACTTTATATTTGTCTAATTGGGAGTTGCCATACAATTGTCAATGTCTCGAGTTACTTCAGCAAGAATAGAGTCTGGATGCAAATATTTTTCATCATTTTCTTCGTCACTAGGTATATCCCGCTCACTATTCGTTAGAATAGAACCACAATATCGATCTCCTATATAGAACAACTGATGAAGTCATGGGGGATATTTTAATAGATTCTCTAAATCATTTGAATCATAAAATTAATTGAAATAAATTATACATATTAATAAACTTACTATTCACCTTTGTCCTCCATTACAAAAATAATTTTAACACACATTTGTCTTTTACTTTTATGTAATTATATCTAATAACGTACGTAAACTGAAAGGAAACAAATAATTGTACGCAAAAACGTAGATTATGAAAATTTGTACCAATAGGCGCCAACGTTCCCCTTTTGGGAACATCATTTTAAAAGTGGATTTTAGTCTACTAAAATATTAATATTATTTAAAAAAGTGTTCAATGTAAATCTTTAGTATATTTGCTTATCAAAATAGTTATGAAATAGTAATAATACCAGTTTTACCCCTATTTTTCTTATTATCTAAAGATAAGTCCAAAACTTGATAAACTCGGTTTTTTCAAAGCCCTCAAACAAGTATTAAAATCAGTTTTCGTTTATTTTCAAATAATATATTTTGTTTTCTAAGCTTTAATTTATAATATCAATTCATTCAATTTTGTTTTTATTGCATATGACACGATGCAGAACACTTGAAAAGAATGCTCCCAAAATGGGAACGTTGACCTGTAAAGGGTTAAAATTGTAGTATATACGTAAAAAAATACAGTAATAAACATTATAGTATAAAAATTTAAAAGAGAACATTCAAATTAAAATTACTGATTATAAAATAAATCATTGCATTACAGGGATATTATAAAAAGTACATCCAATTAAAATAACTGATAATAAGATAAATCATTCTATCACAGTAAAAATTATAGAACACACATGGCATCTAATTAAAGTCTTTTTAAAATTATTCCAACACATTTTCTATAACTTAGCGCCATCGATGGGAAGTATTTAATTTCTTCCAACACCCTGGTCCATCCATTGTCGAAAAAGGAAAATGTATCTTGAGGCCTTAAGTGGCATACGTATACCTTATATACGCACTATTTTATAACATAAATAAATTAAATTATGATTAGGGATTAACCTATATAATATATTAACCAAATTGTACATGCCATTTAGTGAGGTCAAATATTATATATTATATATAAAAGTTAATTCCTTAAAGAAATATCAAACTCCAATTACATTTTATAATTACTTTTTTTGCGTATTTGATTATATGGAATGGAAGTTTAAATGACTGTCTTGGAAGAAAATGAAATGATAAAAATATTCATTACTTCGAAATCCTTTTCAATATATGAATATTCAAGGCATTTCTTAAGCATGATATAAATAGCGCCACTGAGGCATCAAGTATTTGAACTCCTTTTGCTCCAAGATCTACTCCTTCTAATGAAAGGAATGCAAAAGGTTCCCAAATCATGAACGGAGTCCATTGGTGGAATGCCCTATTAGAATAGAGTGGCAAGGAGTTGGAGAGAGAAAGAGAGAAAGAGTGAAGCATGTGTGTGTGTGTGTGTGTGTATGAGTGCCATTCCAAATCATCTTTCTTCTTCTAAATAGACATTACAAGGAACACGCCAGGGCAGACTACACCCAAAGAAACGATCAAAATCCATTTACGACCAACACTCTTGGATTAATTATTTAAAAATCTATAGTAAACCGCTTTCGCAAGTTTTTATTTCATTAAACTAAAATTCATGCATTTAGTTTGATTGTGATTTCAAGGATTCCCTTGAAAGATTTCGGACTCTTACCCTAAGCGATTCCGTCCAATCCTCTACGCCAGGCTCAGACACTCTGCACGGCCACAGGAGCACTCCACCCACACCCCTCACACGTCTCTACTTCACCTAGGAAAGATCTCAGATACACAGTTTTTTGTTATTGTTCTTTCATTTCAGCTTCATCATTGAGAACAACAACAACAGCAACGTCGAAAGAAGCAACAGAGAGAAGAGTTGACAGAGGTTGCGCGGGGGAAGACAACGAAACAAGGAAAAGGTCTTCGCGTTCGAATAAATAGGAGCAGCGACATGTACATGTAAACAAGATAAAAATAAAATTGAAAGACATGGCCAAGGAGAATATAAATATTTATATTCTCCTTGGACATGGCCCACATCTAACATGTCTATGCAGGATATTCAAAAAAAAAACGGAGGTATACATTCAATGACGTCATCTCACTCTTATAAATTTGTATTTATTTTATAAAAAGTAAAGCCTCCATGTGACATCACTGGTTGTACATTTTACATTCATTTCATTATCTACTCCTCAGTGTTAGTTAAAAGAGGAACCTTTTTTTTGAAACGTCACTTGAATTGGATTCCCCTCGAGTTTTTCAAAATGGTTGTAAAAGCTTGCGATTACACATCTCATTACTGAAAGAAAATAATGAAAATAGCAAACTCCAATGAAATTTCATTATATATATTTTTAAATAATAATTATAAAATAACGTTAGCGGCTATCGGCTTTTGAACAATTATTTCATATCCTGCAATTATGATTTTTTTTTAAAAGATTAAATCATCTTTCTACTTTTGTTTAAAACCATTCAATGTACTAAAGAAGTAATTTTATTCATATAATCATTATTCACATAAATGATCTAATAACCTTATTTCCTTAAAAATAACAAGCAAATTCTCAGTATAGAGAAGGTTTAAAATTCCATGGATAAAGACTTATTGGAGTATAAGTAATATGAATTGAGGGAAAAAGGAGATATATTTGAATTTACTACCATGAGATTTTTGTGTAAGACTATTAATGACAAGAGTATATTATATATCGAGGGCCAATCATAGAAATAATGAAATTGTATGCCAATAAAAAGAGAAAGCAATGATATATAGTGAAGTGACACTTATTATTACATCAGATACATTGATATGCAATGCATTATGTGTTATATAATTAAGATATCAATTAACAACTAGAGGCATATATACACTCAGAGAGTGCAAACCTCCGCCGTCATGACCTTCCCCCCTTCGGATTTTTTCACGACTGGGGGCTAGGCGTAGAGAACGGGGAGGTTCCCCTACACGGAAATTCCGAAGAGGAACACGTCCCCGTCACCCAATTTCACAGCACAGCGACATCTATTGGCAGAGTAGCTAACTTGGAAAATTTTTAGTATTTTAGCTCATTGGCGCCTTAATTCTGCACTCAGAGATGCCAAAATTTAATCACTTCTTCCTTTTGGCACTTCCAACAACTCCACAAAGTTTCATCCAATCCGTTCAGTACTTTTTGAGTTATCCTGCTGACAAACAAACCAACAAACGCCAGTGAAAACAATACCTCCTTCGGCGGAGGTAATAACATAGATATCTATTATTTAAGCATTAATATGGAGAGTTTTTTTTCATCACTAGAAGATTTTGCAAAGTATATGACTGAGGGTTATGAAGGTTACTTTAGTCTATTTTCTCTTCAGAAATATTCATGGAATCTCCTCAATTATTTCCACATGGTTTATTTCCTCATAGAACCAGAGCCCTATAAATTCTTATACTTATGAATAACTTCTGAAGAAAAAATAGACTAAAGTATGAACTTTCATAATGCTTAGTTATCTATAGGGCTCTGCATAGAACAAGCCAGGAATAGATCAACGTTGAGCTTGGCATATTACATAGTTCTGCTTGGAAGGGGAGAAAAGAAAGAAAAATGAGGTTTCAATAATACAGGAGAAGAGAAACGTAAATTGTGTATATGACGTCATCGGATTATGGTTTTGGGGGGCGCGTTATTTTCAAGCTATATAGAATCAAGTTATGTTTAATCAATATTCGAACCAATTTTACCTTTGTAATTGAAATAATAGAATTTAACTAAGATTTGCAATAATGACATATTTTATTGATAGCATGGGTATGCAATTCTTTGTCTTGGATGCGTCATATTTTCTATAAAATTATCTCTCAAATGAAGGATTTATTCGTCTAATCTAAAATTTTAGTTTAATTTTAAAAGAACAATCATTTAGATAATTGTTTTGATCACAAAGTAAATCCTTCAAAGCTCATTCAAAAATTATGCTAGTTGAATATCAAAGATGAGCTATATTTTGAGTTTAATTTCGATCTAATACTGAATTGTCCAATACAACATATTTTTACTGTCAGAAATGTTATATAATAGTAGAATAATGTTGAGCACAAATATTTTGAGGGGTAAAAAGGAAGATTTGTCCATGTAAATGAATGATTTCCATATAATTGTGAATAAATTGATATAGGTAAGTCTAAAAAAATAAAGCCACCTTTATACCATAGACGTCATGCATCACATTTATTTATATAGTCCCTCTCCTGTAGGAATAGACCATAGAGATATAAAGATATAGAGAGCTGATTCCCTTCAATAGCAGAGAAACAGCGTTCTGTTGTTTCTGTGTGTGCAAATAAACAAAGTAATTTATACGACGTCATCGTAAGCTGATCTTAGAGATAGAATCTATGAATGATGAAGAGAATAAACTCTCTACAGTAAACCCTCGATATAACGACCCTCTGTATAACGAACTTCAGATACAACGAATCTCTTGGAGCTGGCCAAACAAGCCTCAGATATAACGAACTTAAGTTCGTTATATCTAAGGATACCGAACTTCCTAGAGCTGGCCGAACAAGCCTCATATATAACGAACTTAAGTTTCGTTATATCTGAGGCTATCCAACCTTTTGTGTTCATGATCGAACAAGTCTCAGCTATAATGAACCTAAGTTCTTTATATTTGAGGCTACCGAAACTTTTTGTCCATGACCGAACAAGCCCCGAATTTAACGAACCTAAGTTCGTTATATTTGAGGCTACCGAACCCGAATTATGAGCTGCTGCAGATCATGCGGTTTGAACTTATGCGTGAGGTGCAGCAGAGGAAGACGCAGACGAAGATCTCTGACTTCTTCAAGGCTGGCCCCTTCCCAGCCGAGTAGAGGTCTAGGACAGAGTCTGAGACCAGCAGTGTGTCTGTGACTTCGACTTCCTCCACTAAACTGCCAAATGTGTCCAGCGGCAGTTCGTCGTCACTCCTTTCAGGATATACCTTACACTCCAGAGCCCCCTTTAACGAACTTCAGATTTAACGAACTTTCGGATATATCGACCCTGCCCTCCCCCCATATAGTTCGTTATATCGAGGGTTTACTGTACATCTTTTTATCTGTATGTTGTGGACACACTGACGTATTTCTCTGAAGAATCCTATGAGCTCTCTATATCTTTCTATCTCTCTGGAATAGACCTTGAAGGGGGAGATAGTAGGTTGATATTATCCCGTATGTTGTTTATATTTTAATTCTAGCCTCTGAGTCTTCTTCCTTGTTTTTGAGTCAGCGTTCCTCATTGATTCGAATTCCCCTTGCGCTTTGATGGATTTGTGCTTCAATTTCTCGGACGAGGATTTTGAAGACGAGGTTCTTGAGTGCAAGAAAGAGAAGGGAAAGGTCCTTGGATCCGTCTACGAGGCCCGATTGGACACGCCTGAGGCAAGTATTCAGATCACCAGAAAGGGTTCTTTCCTCTAAGATGGAGTGGCGTGTCTCCATTTACGAGGATCTCCGTCGTCGGAATCGTCGGGAAAAGGTTTTGCAGAGTTAGTGACCCGGTCTGCGGGTCGGGGTAGCCGTGGGGGCTCTGGGATCTCCAAAGAAGAGGAGGGGGAGGAGGAGAAGAGGACAGGGATGAGTCTAGCTCTAGCCTTGTCAAGACACTGGAGAGCAAGCTCTTCAAAGTGCAGGAAGAACTCACGGAGCTCCATCGAAATAAAGGAGACACGCCCAACGAGTCATTGATCTCTCAACATACCTACAACTCTCACAGCAGGTCAGTAGTGCACAGAGGATATCTCAGTATGAGTATGTAGAAGAATCAATGGAAAAGAAAAGAAAAGAAAAGAGTGGGTGAACCAACAATGACTTAGAATGCATAATCTATAGATTAGAGCTTTTTCATAGAGATAGATTTAAACCATGAGACTTTTCAACAGAAATAACAATTTGAATCCTCCCTCATAACTTTTAGATTATTTAATTATCCCAAGAAAGCCTATGTCTAAGGCTACTGCATTTTTAATGCCTCGCAATGTACTGATATATGTAAAAACATAAAGGAATAAACGAAGAAACTTGAAATGAAACCATTGGCCAATCAAACTCACCGCTTCTCACGGGAGGCTCAAATCGTAAAATAATGTACTGTATTGATATAACAACCATAAAGGAATAAATAAAAAAGAAACTAAGTAGTGTAACCTAAAGAGTACTATTGGACAATCAAACTCCTTGCTCTTTACGGGAGGCTCAGATTGTAAAATAATGCACTGTGTTTATATAAAAACAGAAAGGAAAAAAAAACTTAGTAGTTTAACCTAAAGAATACCATTCAAATGAAAAGTAGTCGAGCGTTTACGATCGTCGTTTGATTCTCGAGAGAAGATGGTTGATATTTATCAACTACATTGAAAGGATCCTGGGTTTAAGGGTCTAATTTTAGACATGCTGGTATGTTTTATTCACATGCATATACTGCATTCAATCATTTTTTAGGCATTTACCTTTGAAGCCAGGTATTTTAAAAACCTTTTTGTAATAAATTACTCACGGCAAATCTAAATATGATTATTAAATTGGGCTTTATTTTATGCTAAATATATAATGTCTAAAATGATTCTCCTTGGTTTAATGACAATAATGGAACCTTCTATTCATGCAAATAGGAAGTCCGGGATAAACAAGCCAAACTTGTGGAGAGCGAGTCCCAGATCTTAAAGTTCCAGGAGGAGATCGAGTTCCTCAAAGATCAGCTGGAGGAGCATCGGGAGCGGAATCAGCTCCTCAATGACGAGTATCAGGCACTGCAGCTCGCGCTCAACACGGCAGACGCCAAGTTAATCGAGGCGCAGAAGGAAAACGATCGCCTATTAGCGCAGGTCATGGAATTTAAAGAGCGGGATGTCCAGCTCATGAATCGAGAGAACGAAATCTTCCTTCAGAAGGTGCAACTCCAAGTGCAACAGCAGTTACATGAGGCTGCTGAAGAGAAGACGGTTCATTTGCCAGATGAGTAAGTTGGATTTTATGTTTGAATTAGTAAATTTAATCATGCAAGAAAAATAGCTCAAGATACTTAGTAATTATTTAAATGTTTTGAATTTGTTTCCAAAATAATTGATTTTATCCAAAAAAAACAATTTACTCTATAGACTTAATACTAAATGATTCCATAAAGAGTTTATAAATCAACGAAAAAACTTGTAGTATGGAATTTCCGAATTGTAATTTCATATCGCTTTATTTAAGACGGATCCATACTTCGAAACCACTTTTGGTTCGAATCCCCAGTTCTATTGAGCACTCATTCAAATTTTCATTAGTTTCACAGTTCTGTCAAGGATTAATTCTAATAAAATATATTTTCAGGAGGAATATACAAACCGTTGGGCAGGCAAATTTATCTGCCATGTTTTGCAACACCGTTCGTCTCCCTACAAAGTCCTTTCTCAAGTTCAGTGCGCACGAAGGGGAAGTCAACTGTGTGGCTTGGAACCCCCACAACTCCTCGCTCTTCACGGGAGGCTCAGATCGTAAAATAAAGCACTGGAATATTTCCAAGGCCACTGCCGAGAACCGAGGACTATTCTCTGGATGCAACGGATCCATCATGTCTCTGGACTTTGATACGTCTGGGACGCTGGTCCTGGGGCATCGGGAGACTTTGCATCCCGCATTTGGAGTATCGACGGGTGCCGACTCCGACACACTCTCACGGGACACTCCGGAAAAGTCATGAGCGCCAAATTCCTTTCAAACTCCACCAAATTCATTTCCGGTAGTCAGATCGCACCATTAAAGTCTGGGACCTTCAATCCAAGGCTTGCGTTTCTACAAAGTTTGTGGGCTCCACCTGTAATGACATTGTCACGAGCGACGCCATGATAATATCCGGTCACTTTGATAAAAAGATTCGCCTCTACGACTCCCGAAGGATTGGCAACAATGACTCCCATCAAAACGAAATGCTGGTCAGAGGGAAAATTACATCTCTGGACCTTGCCATGAACGGCCACCTCCTTCTTGCATCCACTCGGGAGGACACTATTGAAGTCATCGATCTCAGAAACCTTAAGACGACCCTCAGTTCTCTCGCAGCTCCGGGCTTCCATATTGGTTGTGATTGGGCCAGGGCGTCCTTTAGCCCCGACTCGGAGTATGTGGCCTGCGGATCTGCAGATGGCTCGGTTTTTATATGGAAGCATGATGTCACCACCCCAGAGCGAACTTTGAAGGAATTTGACTCTGTGGTAGTGGCAGTGGCCTGGCAGCCCTCAGGAAATGGCCTTGTCTCCTGTGATAAAACGAAGAACGTCGTGGTTTGGGCGGATATTTGATTAAATCTAGCCATAGTTTGCTGGTTCGCTCTCTCCACAATAAAAATCTAGTCAAAAAGAATCCCCAAAACCACCGCCACGGTTCTGTGATTAATTTTAATGTTTTTTTGTCTTCATTCGACGTCGTTATTATTATAAGTGTCACACCCCAAGACTTATACAATTACTGGATACTCAACCAATGATTGAATACATTTATTCTTTTATTAAATAAATCACATAAACGGATCCTTAAATTAAAGATTTCGTGATAATGATCCTCCTTTTGTCATTCTTACTACAAGCCATCATCAAGATGGCTCCCAGTGTAGTAGTATATTTATTCCTTTCCTTTTGATTGGTTGAAACGCGTATCCAGATATTAAAGATGTCTATGGTCACAACTTCTAGCTTGGTTCTTTTTAATGCTCGAGATGTCCGCTATTTTTACTACTACTTGCATCATAATTTATTATTTATATTTAAAAAAATAAACAATAAATCGAATGTACCTATTTATTTATTTCAACTTCTTTATATTCATTTAGTGGTTCTTGAGGGTGACCCATGAAGAATGCAGACTCAAGCTCAGGCTAAATAGGCTCAAGTTTAGAGGGGACTACTTCTATGCAAGGCGGCGCTATGAAGACGCGGCCACGGAGTATTTGGATCTCTTGGAGATGGTCAAAGGGGAGAAAAGGAGTAGTCTTCCCCTCAAGCGAGAAGTTTTTGAATCACTGAGCCGGACTTATATGAGGATGGGGAACTCAGACGACGAAGCTCTTGAATATGCTCTCCTCTTTGTAAGTCTATCGCTCTCTTTGTACCCTGGTTTTTGGAAAAGAGTCGCCCCATATCATAAGAGATGAATAAAGAGATTATCCTCTTGCTTAGATTTAGGGGGGAAAATATCTAGACAACGTTT
Organism: Caligus rogercresseyi; assembly: GCA_013387185.1. NCBI lineage: Eukaryota > Metazoa > Arthropoda > Copepoda > Siphonostomatoida > Caligidae > Caligus > Caligus rogercresseyi. The sequence continues at coordinate 5,532,853 of CP045890.1, read as the reverse complement.
TTTAAGAAGAAACTTAAGAACTTATATTAATTTAGGCAATATACGCTATCAATAAAACATGACATCAATACATAATCTTAGTTAATGTCCATTATTATATTTAAAATAAATCAAACAATTTTAAAAGTTAATATTTTTATCATTATAAAAGAAGAGGCCAACGGCCTTAAAACATTTTTTTGTTGTTTTGATCATCGAATTTATGCTTTGAAATATTAGACATATTGCTTTTTTAAATGAGTGTTGCAACTAAGGCTAATAAAAGTTTCTAAAGTAAAGCTCTGTACTAGGATGCATTTGCCATGAAAATATTTATAAAGGATTGCGTTTGTTAGGTTTCATATTGATAGCTCCTTCATAATTTAATCTGAATGTATTAAAAGTATCTTTAAAATCGAATCATGTTCCATATAGTTTATGATATGAGTAATATCAGGGACGTAAATCTCTAGGTAGGATGGATTTCGATTCCAAATTTGTGAAGCATTTTATTACAAATTATTTTTCTGTAGGTATTGTTTTGAATAAAAAATTGGTTCTTCGTGGAAATGGAATATATTTTATTTCTCAGTTCAAATAAATACTGAATAACTTTTCTATTGATACTTGTTTTTCCAAAGGATTAATTGATTTCTTAATAGCAGGGATTCATCGACCTATGTATATATATATTATATACATTTATATATATATATATCAGGCTTGTGAGCGTTCAGCTTTTTTTGCATTCAGCGTTAAAAAAAAATTAGCGTTCCGTTCAATGTTTTTGCGTTCAGCGTTCAAATATTTTAAAAAAGAATTTCACAAAAAAGTACTGCGTAGTGATGATGTTATTTTTTTAAAGAAAATAATTTCCCAAAAAAGTACTGCGTAGTGATGACGTTTTTTTTAGAAAATAATTACCAAAAAAGTACTGCGTAGTGATGACGTTTTTCCGAAAAAAGTCCAAGAAATGTTTGGAAAAATTGAACGCTGAACGCAAAACTCTTTTTTTTGGCGTTCAGCGTTCAAAAAAAAGTTGCGTTCCGTTCATTGAACGTGCTTTCAGCTGAACGCCGTTCAATTTTGCGTTCCGTTCACAAGCCTGATATATATACATACCTATATATATATGTATATCCGCCACATGTGGGTATTATCCCTTGAAATACACAGAAACTCAATGTATCTATATTTGAGCAACTGTGCAGTAAGTTTTTATTATGTGTCTACATTGAGTTTAGTGTGTTATACGTATTTACCGGACTTGTTGAGTTGTCGTTCATTTGTAATCGTTCGCGAATGAACGACACCGAAAAATTTCCTATCGTTAGTTTAAAAAATCATACAGTAACTTGGAGGTTTGTTTTTATTCAATATATCTTCATGAATGTCTATCCCTAGTGCCAAAATAGGTAATTCCCTTCCATAGCCTTGTAGTGATGTCTGTTTTTGTGACTTTTTAAAGAAAGATAATTCCTTTGTAAAAACGTCATCACTTTTATTCAGATTAACTTTTGAGTAATATCAATTCCACTTGTTTTTGTTTAAAAAAAGTAGAGTGACATAAAAAACAAAACATGGATTGAACTTCTTGTATTAAAAAAACGTCCACACTTTTCGTACAGAACTCATCATTTTTACACAATTTCTTCTTAAGAAATTGTGTAACAGTACACCAACCGGGCTCGGGCAAAAAATCGGTCAATTGACATGAGTGAACTCATTATAACAAATTGTCCGGTTCTTTTTTAAAGAATAACTAAGATCATTTATTTTGAAAAAACGAACGACGAAAATTCAATTTTAATATTAACGATGAACGAACGACGAAAATTCAGTTTTAATATTAACGACGAATGACAACTTTGGATAACGAACGACAATTTTTCGCGAACGTCAACAAGTCTGGTATTTACACTTTTATTGCAGAAGGAAAATAAAAGGATGTAACCGTAAAAAAACCTTATCAGTGCTCTAATATATTCCATAAATGAAGCCCAACTCTAAATCCAAGCTATCATTCATTTCTTCTTCTGTTATCATATTTTCCTCTCAAATAGCACTCCACCTCAAACCCTGTGAACCCCTGCAACGTCTTTGCAAGTTTCGACCTCCTCGCTACAGCCTATGCTCGCCTCGGAACTCGGCCTCAAATGTGGCTGTACTGTATCATTCAAATGCTTCAGCACCGCCCTCTCACTCCCCGGGCTTGGAAGCTCCTCGGAGACGCAACACCGGAAGAGCCCCTCAAATCCCTCGCCTCCTGGCTCAGAGCCATTGGCCTCTATGAGAGCGTCCAGAAAACCGTGGGCCGCATGGCAAGAGAACAAAACCAAAAGTGTATCTCTGAACTGAAGGACAAAGTGAAGCTCCTGGGTTTTAGCGATGATATCTACACTGACATGAAGCGGGTCATGACTCGTGACCTTGTGAATGAATCCAGGGATGCTGGGGAGGATGAGACCTTTCAGGACCTTGGGGCCTCTAAGAGGCTGAAGCCTCTTGAAGAAGGGATGCAATCCCCCCAGAGAGTGTGGATGGACTTGAGTTAAATTGGAATGTGGTTCGGGAGTTTGAAAGGAAGTGGTTTAATTTATAAATAATACCTCAACTTAATATACAAGAAAGCCTTTACTAATTTTCGAAGCTTGTGATCACATAAACAATATCTTTATAATAATAGCGCTTTTTTTCTTATACGGTTCGATAATGTTGCAGTATGACTGGATATAAATAAGCAATAAAGCGTATAATTAGTCTATCGAACCTAGGATACTCTGTATCAATGAGGTTGATCTAAAATGACCATCCCTTATCGGGATACGATTCTGCACCCCCAACTTCAATGGGCATAGACTTAATTTATTTTCGTGGAAATAAAAATGAATTTATGAAATAAATATGTTTGGTATAAAGAAGAAATTAAAAATGTTCCACGATATGAATTAATTTTAAAAGTTCTGAACCATTTTTTGGAGTTTTTGAAGAACTACAAAAAAACTAGTTGTACGATTGTTTGTTAGGAACTATTTTAGTTTCGTCTTACGTTTCTGCTATGTTGTTGTCATAGGGACTTATTGACTTAAAATAAATCTGAAAAAACCTTACAAATAATATATAATTACAAAAATAAATAGGTCAAATATTAAATAAATATCCTCGAGTTGCGTGTTTTAAAAGTAAGGTGAAACTGAATTTCGTCCACTCCTTTACAGGCAGTGTTAGATCCTTATTTTTAAGATTGATAGCCTAATGGATAATTTCATACTAGGCCAAGTCAGAAAGCAGAGCTGCTTCCCTTGTGTGCAATCTCATATTTCAGTTGTATGGAATGAAATATGGTTACGAGAACGTTTCTTGATGTATTTTCTTCACGGAAAGTGAGCCAAGTGATCAAGGAATGAGAATGAAGACACACTAAGCCTGGGGTCGGCAACCCAAAATGTTGAAAGAGCCATAATGGACCAAGAGAAATAAAAATTGTGTCTGGAGCCGCATTTACTCTGCTGATAAGTCTTTAAATGTGAGACCAAAACAATTATTTTCAAATATAACCAATTTATACTTACTGATGACAAAAAAATCAATGGAACATATTTAACAAAAATAATTAGCATGTATACATTAAAGGATATTAAGAAAAAATGACCGAGGAAAATACGGTCTAGGAAGAAATGGCCCAAGATAGTAAAAGAAAATGATGACACATGGACAAAGCATTCTTGAGTTCTCATACTTTAGTATAGAGCAAAAGCATGTTTAAGCCGCAGGTTAGCCTCTCAAGAGAGGAAGGTAAGTATTGATTAGTCCCAAAGAAAGTATCTATTAAGTTATGTCACTGCGTATCCTCGCATGTGCAAATCCAATCGTAACATATATATAGCTATTTCACTAGCACGTCATTCATAGCCTTTAATTTTCCTTGTTGAATCTTATTATCTGTAATATAAAAAATAGGTACTTCGCTCATTGTTCCAAATGAACAGGTGAAGTATTAATTCACAAACGTATGTTACAAGAGTGCAATTCAAAATTGCTCAGTCAATATATTATTGGTCGGGATCAATTTATTCAAGTACTAAATGTGTATTTGCATTTTCTTTGATAAGTGAAGAAGAAAAGGTCGATATTTCTTCTGTATTTATGGCCCCAAATTAAATGTCTTATTTGATGTTAATAAGATATCGTTCTTTTTGTTGTACTTGTGATATCTTTTATAAATGCATTTTTAAGAGACGAACTCACACTACATAGAGGAAATAATAATACAACAATTCAGTGGGTTTGGAGCTTTGATGGACCAAGTTTTAATCTTTTATTATATTTGTTGGAGAGTGACGAAATTTATAGTTTTCCAGCCCTGGTGAGCTTCTTCTTCTTGATGTTGACGGCTCTGGCCAGAATCTTGTTTCGGACGGCCTTGGCCTTAGCCAACTTGAATCGATCGAAGTCCGTGAGGGTAGATCGGAGAGCACGTCGTTCCATGCGCTTGGCCCATGAGGATCCGGACCATTGCTCAGAGATCTTGTCAGATTCCCAGGCACCTTTCACGATCTTGGAGCGGGCGTTGAAGGGGAACTTGGTAGTGAACTTAGTCAAGTGGAGGTGCTTGATGCGGTAGACCTGGCGGGGAACGCCGGGACCCTCCAAAAGGACGCGGTTCTGGTCCACAACGTTGACAATCGTGGCGATGTTGTCAGAGTGAGGACCCGTGGTCATAACAGCCACACGCCGATTTCAACAAACTTCTTGAAGGGCTGAAAATATTAAATGAAGAAAAAATTAAATAATCGAATAATTCCAAAATTCGGAGCACTGTAAGATCTTACCATCGTGACCGGAAACGAGAAAAGAAGGAAAGAAAGAGAGAAAGCAAAAAATTATGAAAATAGACTACGTCATATCCATACCCACGAAAGGGAACCAACTGAAGTACTACTCTCTTGTGGCTATGATATCATATGGCCATAATATGATATGATCTTGTAACAAAACAATTATTATGGACACTTATTAGTTGTTATGAATAGACATGAACGAAGCTTACCTCAAAGTATAATGACTATTTTTTTCGCTGTATTCGTTATTTATTTTTTAAAGAATTTTGTATTGAAGCCTTTAAAGCTCTGGTCTCTTAGTTTTGAACATAACATTATGTATTTACGTATATTATAGAAAAATTGTATTATTCATATTGTAGCAGAGTTGAACATATCTATGGAGGCCAAGTAAAACATATCTCTAAATAAAAGGTTTTATATTTTGTACATAAAATATTAAAATAATATAGTTTAAACCTTATCTATTTTTTCCAGAGCTGCGACTACCGAATGTAAATCGGTATTCGATACTACCGATGGTAGATTTCAAATACCGAACCGATTAAACGATATTCGGTAGAAACTACCAAATTCCGTACCGATTGACAAAATTGACAATGTGAACAATTTTTTTCAAATAATTTTATAGTATATGGAAGGGTTGATAGGAACGACAACCTTGTAAAAAGAGTTTTTAAATCAACGTCAAATATGCCGTCGGTTCCATTGGAAGCTTTTAATAAATTTGCTAAAATTTGTGTATTTCTCCAAATAAAATATGAAAAAATCGCCTTCAAGAGCAAAAAGATAGTCATAGAAAAAGTTTAAGAGAGAGGCGAAAAATAAAACAGTGGATTAAATGCTCCAATAAATATATACTTTTTTCTAAATATGTCTTTCTAATAATATTTATGTAATATATGATTATGAGCAGTATTTTGTTTTGTTATAATTTATGAATTATATAATTTTTTCTAATATGTCTTTGTAATAATATTTATGTTATATATTATTATAAACAGTATTTTGTTTTTTGAATAGTTTATAAATTATATACTTTTTTCTATATAAGTCTTTGTAATAATATTTGTGTAATATATGATTATAAACAGTATTTTTATAAAATTTATTTCGTTGTTTTATGTGTTTTATCAATAATGATTGAAGAGTTTGCTTTTTCACGAAATATTTTGGATAGTTTCAGCAAATTTAAATCATCAAAAATTTATGAGTACCCTCAAAATTTGATTTGATTCCATTTTCTAATAGAATTGTGATAATTAATTATTCTATGATCTAATTAAAGGCTAAATTCGGTTATATTTAACTTTTTTACTTATAAAATAGAACCTCTTTTGGGTTCTAGGCGTACTCGACTTATTTGCATATTTGCAGTTAGCGCTCCTGCATAGAACTCTTTTGCATCAAATTGTTCTTGTCTGCGGCGGTTTCGCCTGGGATTGTACCTAGGAAGGATTTCTACCAAGGAAGGTTAATTATCATTTACTTCATTGTTTAATGATACAGTTCGAGTCATGTCTAATAAATAAAAAAGGTTGAGTGATTGATCAATTATGTTGCGATAATTGAAGAGTTTCAATAACAATTACATTATGGTTACTTTTGTTAATATGAAAATAAAATTTATAATTACCATGTTTGATAACATGGTAACTAAGCAATTCAATGATACCAAGTAGGTTTTGGTAACTGCGAAATTAAATTAAAAACTGACATTTGATCTTTGAAATGAGAGATTCAACAAACAATTGATTAAAAAACAAACAAAATAGGAATATTCTTTACTCCTACTTATGAGGTCATACCTTTTTCAATATTTGATCACTTCAATTAACTATTCATATATTGCAAAAACTCCAGACCTTTTCTCTATAAGTAATAGTATACCCACCGTGTTTGGATTTGTCATAGTGATTTATGGACTGTGATATTAGTGCAACTCTTGGCTAATAATTTGAAGAACTAGAAGGACACCTTAGATAAACCTTAACATACCAGCTGCTTCGAAGTCTTGCAAAGCCTTTAGCCTTAAAATGTCAATGACATTAAAACTCGCAACGTTGAGTTTTGCTGGTGCATATATGGGTTTCCATTAAATTGGCAAAAAGTAACTGCCAAAGCCATAATCTTCAAAATTTATACGTTAAAATAATTTTTATGAAAAATAAACTTCTCCACAAAGGTTTCTTTGTTTATAAAGTGCATTACTAAATAATAAGCTGGGAGAATATTTAAAATTTTATTTAAACTTTAAATTGCATTATTGTTTGAAACCTATGTTCCAAATATCGGTCGTATAAAAAATATAATTGATTCATACTATTCCAGAAATTTAATTCTTTTCGTTTCCTTACAATATTACTTTGCAAATCTGGAAGGTGATTCTTTTTAATTGGTTCCGAAGAGTTTTGGAAGAAGGCACTGTATGGGCAGAAGTGTTGAGGGAATAATATTTTAGGAATTCGGGGCGGTCTTTGGGGGTGGAAAGAGGAAATGGGCCTTCTATTATATTGGGGCTGTCTAAAGGAATTAGTTCATTCTGGATAGAAAATTTTCATGTTAATACATACTTTGTTTACTCTCTTTTACCAAAAATGGCATGGCAGGAGCCAGTAATGGGAAATAAAAGATTACTATTTCTTGATGGGACTTCCATTAAAAAGAAGCTAGATTGCTTGGGGGATATTTTCAATAGTTCGAATAATTTTACTTATAGTGAAATTTTAAAGAAAAATACAATTTTAAGTCAAATAGATTAAAAAAACAGGCGAATAGGACCACGAGATAGTTTTTACAATTTATGAAATCAAGTTCTAACAAGACCCTTCGGATTTTATTATTAGAGGAAAAATCAAAAAAACATTTTATAGCTCAAGTAGATAGAAGGAGAGGCAGTTTTAAAATAAGCTGTTCAAGTTATGATGTAATAAAGGGTATTCAACCTAAAAATCTTAATTATCCCCTATTCTGGTTAAAGTATAGAATTGTTACTAACACCTTACCCCTTGGTGCAATATATGGCAAGACAAGTGAGGATAAGTTTTGCTCCTTCTGTGAGGATGCAAGAGAAACTTTGGTTCATTTTTTAATTGAATGTCCAGAGGTGATTAGATTTTTAGATGTTTTAAGGGAACGTTTTAACGAAAAGTTCGGCCTTCTCCTGCTGTTAAGGGAATTTGTTTATTTTTACTCTGGCCCGTTTCAAAATGAAGTCAATTTTTTAACGACAAGGGCGCAATTTTTATTGTATAAGTTAAGAACTAATAAAGTCCCCCTACCCTATAATTTGTCCAAATAGCGGATTTTGTCTTTAATAAGCCAAGGGTGTAATACCTTTTTTTGGGCATATATTTATATAAATGCCAGTGCTTTTTTTTGTTTGTTTTAAATTATGCCAAGTGTATTTTTGTTTATTTATTTGATGTATATATGTGAGTGTTGATTTTTTTTTGCAGAATGTTGAAGTTTATTTTTTATCCTCATTTGTATGAGTGTGTGTTAAAAAGCTGAGATGTTTAGAATAAAGTTGTACCAAAGAGCATATATACATTATTATATATGCTCTTGGTTGTACAGTCGTACAAAAAAAAAAAAAATAATAATATTACTTTGCAAATCTATCCATTGAAGTCTTTTTCTAAGTAAACTATTTTTTATGATCGTATGTAATTGTAAGGTCCTAGGAAATAATAAAGTAGCTCTCGATTCTAGTTATTAACAAAAGTGATGTCACTGGTTAGCACTCACAGTTAATTAAAATTGGAATTTGTATTAATTAATGCGTCTTCGAGAACCTCCAAATCTATATAAGGTCCTGAAAACTACACATTTTCTTCCTGTCAGGCAGCTGATGATCCAACCGATGGTCGCCAAGTATTGCTTCTCTTGACAAAGCGGTTCCTTAATGAAATATTAGAAAATAGCTTAGAACCTATATGCGATAAATAAGAGATTTTGAGTTGATAGGATACAAACTGTATGATTGTCTGGTCTTAGATAGTTGGCCCAGATATAAGGTCTAAGACACGAAATTTGCAAAGTTAGTTAGTTACAAATTTATTGTCAGTTACAATAGTACATACAAACAATAGACACTAAGGTAAAGAACACAACCACACAATGGGGTATCTGTGTTACAACTTTGCAGAGTTATACACGTTTAATTTATACATATTTCAATTCTAATGAACTGTGATTACGTGCTTACCAGTGACGTCACTTTTATTCATAGATATAAAATATAGTTAACTTCATAAGTGGACTTTAAGGGATAAAAAATATTAATAACGGGGGGTAAAAGCCCAGGGGGTGATTTTCGGGGGGTGGTAGTCCTGTTACGAGTTAAATTTTAAGACATTGAAGACTGACACTTGAGATGGAATAACTTGTTATGGTATTGTATAGAAATATTCTCTTACCAACAATAGAAGACGTAAATATTTCATTTGACCTAATATTTTTAAATTTAAAGTCAACATATCATTCAAGTAACAGATATAAATACTATGAAATGAGGCAATTTTAAGAAAAAATATCGTAAAGTCAAGTTAACCCAACTCAAACTTTTATGGAGATAGAGTAGATTGACCTTCCATGGTAGAAAATCCTTCGTAGGTACAATCCCAGGCGAAACCGCCGCCCGACAAGAATACCCTCATGCAAAAGAGTTCAATGCAGGAACGCTAACTGCAAATGCAAAAATGCGTGCCCGTCGAGTACGCCTGACACGTATAGAAAGCTTCATCTGTATTTTTGTGTCCAATATAAACAAAGTATTTGTACTACGTCATCGTAAGCTGATCATAGAGATATATTTATCTCTATGACCAGCTTTCGATGACGTTCTACAAATTATTTGCTATATTGGACACACAGAATACAGCTGAACTATGTTTCTCTGCTATTGAAGGGAATAAGCTCTCTATATCTGTATATCTCTATGAAGAAACCCCCATTGTGGTGGGTGTAAAAATGCATCTTTTAGACGAATTTAAAAGGTACAACTATTATTGATTTTTTAATAACTAGTTTATGTAATCACATTTTGAACATAAAAAGAGAAACGCATTTGGTTAATAGAAATGTGTTGAATTATAAATAGCGCGAAGAAATTAGTCTTCGTAGTCCTTTTCTAAATGATGCAGATTTTGAAATTGAGGTGTGAAAATTATAGAGCTACAATTTTATGCATTATACTATTATTTGCACAGAATATATCGTATCAGCAGTTAAAGTATTGAACAAGCCATTCATGTACAAAATATGAACCCAAAGCAACTTGTATCTTATAAGAGCGGCTTTAAAAAAGATGAATGGATACTTTATATGTTTTTATTTATATGTATTTGAAAAAAATGAAAGGTTCCGCGGGCCGCTTTTTTAACCATGCAATATATTCAATCTTTAAAAATATATATATTAGCCATCAAAGATTAAGTAAATTTGAATTATTATCATTATGTTTGTTTCACGTTTTACTTACCTTGGTTTTACGCATATGTTCAAAAGATTTTTTAGTTTTTATATTTGTTTTATTTATTTATTACACTGAATTACTGTTGCAAATATGCAATAAAATATTTTATGACCCCAAAAAAATATCAAATGTCTAGATTCTTAGATTTTGTTGCTCGAATAAATTTCATTAATTAAAGTAAGTTACAAACTCGAAACATAAAGTGGATTCATCAAAAATATCAAAACAACAATTTTAAGTCAATACATGTACAAACAAATTGAAACTAAAATAAAGAAACACGCACCATTGACTAACAATTAAAAGTTTTCATGCATTGATATAGCAACACTGCAAATGTTATTTATAAGAAAGTACATTAATACAGTAAAGCATAGTTAATGCTTACGATTTGTCTTTTGGTGTATGAAAAATACATAACTTAAGCAAAAAACCCGCTAATATTTGGATAAAATTGTTTGTTTCTAAGCAAATATAGCTATTTTAGGTGTTCAGAAAAAATGAATTAGGAAAATACGACTCAGGAAGAAATGGTCCAAATAAAAAATTGACAAGTGCGATAGCCCTGTCCATTAAGGCGTGTTCAACTCTCAATGTTTGAGGCGCAGGTTCGAATCCCGTGGAAGTGGTCATTTTTGGTCTATCTCATTGATAAGATCCTAGGCTCGATGGACTAATTTAATGCTATAATGCTTATTTATATCCTGTCGGATACTGCAATTCTATCGAACCATATAGGCAACAAAAAAAATAGACCAGGAAGAATGACCCAAGATAGAAAAGAAAAATGATGAATCATGGAGAATATGGCACAAATGCATAGGTAGGCTAGTATTTCAGTGAAATACATCTAAGAATTCGTCAAATACTATTTCTCATATAAATTGAGTAAATAATGGCAAAAAATATATTTAATTTTAGCAATTATAGATAAACGATTTCCTAGTTGTTGTCATTAGATGATGCTAAGATTTACTTGGTCATGTTTCCATACGTCATCATTTCCTTTCCTATCCAGGTTCATTTCTTCCTAAATCCTATATTTTAAGATATGCTAACTTGTAGCATTGTTTAATGGAATCTTAAGCCTAGAATAAATATGTATAATTGGGCGGTTTGAGTGATCGTCCTGATTTATTTGTTGAATTTAGATTTTATAAAAGGGCAATCTTCCAAAATATTTCGTCTTTAATTTTATTCATTATTGAGAAATCTTTTTTCTGAAATTGCAACCTTTTGCTCTCTGATATTAATAAAACCTTCAAATGATTACATTTTAATATTAAATTGACAAACATAAGATTTTTTTGATATAAGGGAATATATACTTTAACCATTAAAAATCACAATGTTATCAGTGATTGCTGCGTGCGATGAAATGAGCGAAAACGATAATTATCGCTGAGGTCAAACCTTTTATCGCAAAGTTTTATAAAATTACCGCTCATTCACTTATCGTTAGTCCCAAAAAATGAGGAACGATAAACGATAAATTCAAAGACGACTTTAAAAAAAAATCGAAATACTTTTTCTAAATAAAAAACCGTGGTCACTTTTTTTGGAGGCTCTTTTCTAAAAAATAAACCGTCGTCCCTTTTTTTTTTTTTTTTTTTTTTTTTTTTTTTAGTTTAAGGTTTATTACTGTATACCGTATACATACATATATACATTAATATTACAAAGATAATATAATAGTACAGTACATGCATAAAATAAAGAGCGCGACCACACAAAGGGGTATATGCGCTACATAGTAAATGTTAGTTCTAGTTTATAGTATAGTTTTCTTCAATAAGTTTTTCATTTTTTTACATTTCATTAATTTTAAAATACGAAGTACTTCATCTTCTTCTTGCGATGAATCATGCCTTTCATACGATAGTGCTGGACATCTGTTGATAAGATGATCTGCACTCTGAGTCTCTTCCATGCAGACGTTACACATTCCATCAGTTGACTTTTTTCCATTTGCTTAAGTGAGCGAGGAAAGGTCCATGGCCGGTGTAAGCTTGAACTATAAGTTTAAGGTTTTCTCGTTCATATTTGACAATTTTTGTGAGGCTTTTCTAACATTAGAGATTATGTTTCATACTTTGGTCTTTTTTGTATCTGTTTCACCAGGCAGCATAAAAGAAGTCATTTACTTTTTCTTGATGTAGCTTGGTGATGTTCCTACAATTTTCCTTTTGACTTTCTGTGCCACTCTTTGCTAGACAATCTGCAAATTCGTTTCCTGTGACATCAGAATGGCCTTTGCACCAATCTAAGTGATCTTTTTTTCTTTTTCACTCATGCATAATTTTTGGCATCTTTTGACTACGTCACTCTTGGTGAATGGTTTAGGATAGCTGCAATAGCTGATTGAGAATCCGATCGTATTACAACGTTTGCTGATGGTTTTTCCATTCGAGTGAGCGTTTCTATTGATTGTGCAATAGCAAAGACTTCCGCTTGGAAAACTGTAGCTTCTTTATTAATGATACAAAGGAGTGATGGAGTGATGTATCACCTCGGGTAATAGCCCAGCCAGCACAGTATTGCCATTTCATCTTTGGATCCATCTGTGTATATAACAATGTCAGGTTTGTTGACTTCTTGGTTATTTATCCATGTGCGACTACCTTTGATGTAATCACTGGATTGATTTAACTGTAGTTGAGTAAGTAGTTTATCACTCGAGAAACGGTGGCCACGACGTTTGGAAGGTCACCAATTCCATCCCAAGTGTCTTGGAGGAAGTGTTTAGTTCTCCACCTTGATTTGTAGCCTGGGCTTGGAGGAACAAGTCGAGAGGATTTGCCCAAGACAGCTTCCATACCTGCTGTTGGGGTTGATCGAAGCGTTTGGGTCATTGCTAAAAGTACTTTTCTCTGAATGGTATTTAATATTTTAATTGCACATTTCTTTTTAGCAATTGAATGTCCCCATATGAGGCACCATAGGAAATAATTGTCTGGCCATTGCTTCATATAGCCAGAGAATTTTTTCTGGTGTTAGTCCCATTTTTGGCCTATCACTGCCTTGTCATGTTCCATAGACGAGCTACCTTGGCAGCCTTGTCTTTAAGGTGTCCATCCAGTTGAAACTTTGATCGAAAACCACACCTAAGTACCTAATTTGTGTTGAAATTTATCTTTTTGTCGTTCATTCCAAATGTGGAAAGTGTCTAGATCTCAATTTGTAGGCTTTTGAGAAAACAATGGCGGTAGATTTTGCTGGGTTAAAGGTCAGACCATTCATTCTACCCCATTCAAGGACCTTGTTAATAGTTTTTTGCATTTTGTTGACTAGAGTGGGGGGATGTTTTCCACTTATTAATAGAATAATATCAGCATAACCCACTGCCCTTACATTTCTGGAATTTTGTCAGCAGTGAATCCATGACGATATTCCATATCAATGGTGAAAGAACTTTCAGACAAATAGTACAGATATCTTTGTTAGAAAATTCAGGGACGAACCATGCATTCAAATTATTGGATGTTCTTATGCATGCCCTTGGGTGTGTATCAGGTTTACTGTGCACAGTGTAGCCATTGAGGTTAAGACATTTGGTTGTACCTTTGAAGAGGTACGGCTCAGTTATAGAGCTATCTGAGATGCTCGTAGTTTGAGTTCAGAGTTGGCTGCTTTGAATGTTGTGTATAATATACGAAACTAATAATTTTGGTTTCTTTGTTGGTGGATCAACCATTTTGGCTACCTCCTCGAAGAATGACCATTGTCGACTGTTTTTTACTTCGAGGAGGTTTAGTTTTCCCTAAGTTTTTATTTGCAATCTCCCCGTTCCCAGCGAAGGAGTTGTATCAGAATCAGGCGCTCGCTCTCCAGGAAACCCCTTTGATCGCACAGCCTCGTTGACAACATTCCCCCCGCATTCGAGAAGGTATCTGTGCTCTCTTTGGTGGCTAGATGGTCGCTAGTGGAATTATCAATTATTCCATCGGGTTCTGACTCTGAACTCCTCTTTGTCCTCATCTTCTGTTTCTTGCTCAGGTTGTAAAATTGTCGCCTTCCGAGGGTCTTGGAATCGTACTTTCCTGCAGAGGCTATACGTAGGGTACAATCAACAAGTTGCATGTCTTTCAATGCGGTTGTGTCAACAGATAAATGTAGAACTTTCCCTGTCTAAGTCATTCTGACCTGGTAATTTCTACCTTACCGTTGATTTTAGAGCTTTGCATTGGTGAGAGATAATGCGAGTGAGTACTTCGTCCGCAATATTTCCAGTTACCCCTTTATGAATCTTGTGAGACTCGTCTGTTCTTTCCTTTCCTCCTCATTTTTTCAGCTTCAGCCCATGAAATGGGTAGGAGAGGAGTTGATTTAGCGACAATATCCTGACAATCGGCCATGTAAAGCGAAGTGGACTGTATAAGATGATGATATACCAAACCCCAAAAGGACTGTGATGCTGTATCCCTGATGCAGCGGCAAAACCTAATTAAATGATTACCTCAATAAATAAAGAGACAGAGATGAGAGAGATAGGTGTTCTTTATTTCAAGTGAAGGTATCAACTGAGTATTCCGGGAATAATAATAATAAAAACCCGCGAAAATGCTCTCCCAAGTAATGCATCATGCTGTTATCAACCAATCAGATCGCTTTGATGCAATGGTGTACTTTAAGTACTCAACTAATGCCGGGAGATGCCGCCATTAGAGAAAGAGTAAATAAAGAGAACAAGTCCCTGCTTGATATAGTAATAATAATACTAACGTGGGTTATATTATTCAAACCCATACTAATATGATAGATTTGCCGCGACACTCCCCCCATGAGACGTTAAGCAATTTTTACATAGCTGAAGGTCTCATAATAATAGGTAAATCTATTTTAGGCAATGTGCGGATCCCTAAGGCAGTAGAGTCAACGTGCGCACCGTCACTCATGCAGGATTATTTATCATTAGTAACTGATGAAACTACATCTTTGTTTTGTCGTTAGATTAGCTTAAAATCTTGTTGGTGGTTGCGAACTTTCCCACATAGTTTTTCTCGGCACCCAACTGTTAGTGTTCGAGACATACCCGAATCATTGACTTCATAAAAGAAACCCAATTTACAACTAAGTTAAATGAAAAAGAAGAAGAAAGAAAGAAAAAATACCCCCCAATTAAAAATAACAATCCCGATGTATCTCGAACCAGATGGTTAATCCTCCGACCTTGCCATCCTTTATTAAAGCAAACCGAAGCTTGCTCAGCAAGGAAGTCTCCTGGCTAAGGTGAAAAACATTGAGTACTCAAAAATAAAACCTATTCTTAGGAAAAATAGAGCAAATTCAAACTGGGAATGCCTGCTTGTCCTGGAGCTTCCAGCATTATGAGCTTCCACCTAGATGAAAACACAAAATGCCGTATTCAAGATCAAGGAGTTTGGATTCCATGGGGTTGTAAATCCCATATAGAACCTCTGGTCAGAAGGTTGTAAAGCTTCTGGCCCTCGGCAGGTTCGACTACTGCTGGCAGTTCCAACATGATTTAAATCTATCCGTGTATCCGGATATGAACTTTTAACTGGACGGAAAGTTAGCCATAAAAACCTTTCTTGAGGAAAAAAATAATGAGAAAACCTCATAGGAAAAATTTGGACCAACTCCCTTCCGAAATTAGTTCTTGCATACTTATCTGTATGTCTGTATTAATTTATAAATACTTATAAGAGGGAAAAATACTCGAAGTATTGAAAAAACCCTCTTCAGAGTTTTCCTTTATTAAGAAGTTTATAATAACCTGGGCGTTGTCTTCTTCTTCCCGAACCTTTATGACTTTCACGACTATCAGTATTTCTCATTGACGGCCCATTTGATAAGTCACAAGAGTTCTCTCCAGCGGCCTCTAAATGCTGAAGTGGAACAAGAACAGATTCGGAGGTTGCAGTTATTGCCTCTTTGTCTGGGTCAGGGTCTATGGTTCCTTCTTCACTGGAGTCCTGGACGGGATCACATACGGCGGGAGATCGGTCAATCCCTCCCTTAGGGGTGATCATTCCCTTTGTTTGGGTGACTTTCAACGTCCGCCGACCGCTTCCGACACATCCATTATCCAGATCCAAATTATCCAAGCCTTTACTCTTATTAACTGTTTCTGCGAAAACTTGCGAAGACTCGAGCAATGCCACCTGTCTAACCGATCTTATAATAACTGTATCAGTTAGGTGGTATTCTCCATTGATTTTTTTCTAGGGTGTCTGGTTTAAGCAAGACAACATCCCCAATAAACAAAAAATCTTTATGGGAAGGATCTTTAATCCACTTTGAGGGTATACTTAATTCTTGTAAGTATTCCTTACGCCATGCAGACCAAAAAGAATTCAAAATTTGCTTTCTGGACACCCACATATTGGCATGGGGCATATTTTCTAAAGCCTTACTTGAAGGTGTATGAATGGAGGTTAGATTTCTGCCGTACTGAAGCATATTTGGAGATATACTCAAATCTCCATCTTGTGTTGAACCAAGCGGGCGATCATTAATGGACCCAAGAAGCTCAGACACAATAGTTTGCAACTCTTTCAATGTTAACTTATTCTTTTGAAGCAAGACTTTCAATTGCTTTTTAAAGATAGCTACCATACGTTCTGTGACTCCATTTGTCCAAGGAGCTTCCGGGGTACTAAATTTCCATTCAATGTTATCTCCAGAGTAAGTTTCCTCTTGAATTTTTTTAAAGTCAAGATTTTTAAGAGTTTGTAGCTGCTTATTTGCAGCAACAAAATGTCGAGCATTATCTGAATATATTATTAGCGGCTTACCGTACCGTCCAACAAATACTCTAAGAGCTTGTAGAAACTCTCTTGTCGAACAAGACTCAATTATCTCAACATGGATAGCTCTTGTATGTAAACAAGTAAATAATGCCATCCATACTTTAAATGTAGGTGGATGAGGACAACGATTTTCATACATCTCCTCACACTGATGCTTACAGTACAAAGGGCCCAGATAATCGATTCCTACATTTTGCCATGGACTAGGGTGATCCATTCTTATTGTAGGCAAGGGGGCCATTCTTGGAGTCCCAAATTTTATATATCGACAACGAGGGGCTTTACATAGCTTTCTGACAAGAGATTTGACATAACCAAAATTACCAAGGAACCAATACCTTGTTCTTAAGGTATTAAATGTTTGCTTCTGTGAGCAATGAAAAAGTCGTTCGTGCGTATCGAGAACTAATCTTTCTGTTCCTTTAGGTACAATTATGGGATTAGTAATGTCAAAAGAAATTGTGGAAGATGTATGTAGTCGACTCTGAAGTCTTATTACTCCCAACGTTTCATCATAAAACACTGGAAGATGTCTGAGTGGTGATCCCAAAACACTTTTCCGTTTGAGTGAGTCAGAGTCTTTTAGGATTTCTATTTCTTTTGAAAACCTTGCTTCTTGTACGATTCTAACTAAAAGAACTTCAACCCATTCCTTTTCGTCCCTGGTTATATTTAGGGATTTGATGGGAACCCTTCGGGCCCATCTCCTAATACGAATGAGTACTCTTTTAATTAGAGATAGCCTGGAGCATCTATTGATAAGCTCTTCTATAACCGAAGTAGACTGGATCTGTGTCTTATTAATCATAGCTTTTTGATTATCATCCGCCACAGCCTTGACTTGAGCGAAGTATAACGTAAGATCAGGCGCAGTCATTTTTGATTTGGTGTCAGAGGCTTCATTGAGCATTGGTTGTTTTGGCCATTTGTCCAAGGTTTCCAAAAGAAAACCCGGCCCATATTTCCAAAAGTCAATTTTATCAATAAGATCGTTCATATAGCAACCTCTACTTGGCAAATCTGCTGGATTGAGGACGCCAGGGCAAAATTTTACTTGCGCACCAAAAAGGTTGTCAAGTACTTTGCAAATTCTGCGTTCCTCCCATGGCTTACAAGAACCTTTACCTCTTTGTAACCGCTGTAGATTCAAAAGAGAGTCGGTGAATATGACTGTATTTTTAGGGCAAATCGTTGGTTTCAGTGCGTTCTGAATATAATTTGCCATAGTGACAGCCATATTCATAGCGACAAGCTCTGCCCTTGCAATCGTCAACATGTCCTCAAGCTTACTTTTCTCACGTAGTGATTTAGGCATTAAGGAGCTTTTTGAGTAAACAAGTTGGCTCATGGTTTTTCCTTCCTCGGTTTCTACAATGAGGTAAGCAGCGACGCCCATTCCTACTTTGGAGGCATCACCAAAAACTGCTAGATGTTTTATATCTCCCCCGTTATAACGAGGAAATCGAAGGTCTTTCAGCAACGGAATTTGTTTCACCCATTTGCAAAATACTTCCACGGCTTCTTTAGCAGCTTTTGTGTCCTTTGACCTAAGGTCTTCGTCCCATTTAAGTTTGTCCTCCCACAATAGTGGGAGGATTTTCTTAAACTGCATTATAAATGGGGAGACATAACCTTGCGTGTCAAAGATCTGACTAGCTAGAGACACAATATCCCTTCGAGATAATGAAGTTGACTCAGGATTGAACTTATCAAATTTGTCTCCAAGATCAAATTTAAATTCATCCAAACTTATATTTAACTTCAACCCTAGAATTGAAATATCATCTCTTGGGACAGCTACTCGGTCCGCTTCAATCAGCGAAAGTATCTCTGGATGAGTAGCTGCGATCTTATGACCATAAAAACCTCCACTTTCCAGAATTTTCAATACCTCTAGAGTTGTTCGGGTGGCACCTTCGATCGTATCTTGAACGATATGAATATCGTCCATGTAGGTCATTTTATCAATGACATCAGATGCTACTGGGTACTTTTTCGACGCCTTTTTGGCAGTCTCTTTGAGACACCACATTGAAATATATGGTGCCGAGACTAGTCCAAAAACGACAACCTTGAACCTCATCAACCGAGGTTTCTCTCCAGGTCTTCCCCAAACAAAACGAAACATATCTTTATCGTGAGGATCTGCTAAATTTATTGACAAAAACATCTTTTTATGTCCACTGCCACAAAATATTTTTTGCATTTCACTTTCAGAATAAGTTCCATTATTTGTGGAAGCATATTTTTACCTGGCATTAACAACTTATTTAAAGACTTAGTTCTATCTTTAACGTCAGGTAAGGATGCATTGACCACAATCCTACATTTTGTAGAGTCCTTATCTAGACGGAGAACAGGTCGTGATGTAAGGACATAGTTGGGATGTTCTGTGGTTCGTTCATTTGAAGGAACCTCCTCTGCGTAGCCAAGGTCCAGAAACTCTTGATAAGCTGCTTCAACTAAGTTCATATGTTCAGGCTTTACCTTATTATGAACTCCATGCATAACTGCAATAGCTCTATTGTAATTATCTGATAGAACTCTACCTTTAAGATCAGTGTCTATCCATGGCATTTTTATAAGCCACCTATTAATTTCCATATCAAAAAAGGCAGTTCTTTGCATGTGTAGATCAGCTTGGAGCTCTAGTGAGGTAAGCTCAGCTGTAATAGGCTCTTTGGAATTTATACCAACATTCTCTCCGTCCCAAAATCTAGCTAAATTGAACTCCAGAGAACGATAAATCGTATCAAGGTCAAAGTCTTCATACTTTTTAATTTTTGTTATAATTCCAGTGTGAACGGAAGTCTTATTATTTAAGACAATTCTGTCAGAAATACCATCTGCTCCACTTAAGACCCATCCTAGCATAGTTAACTTTGCAACAGGGAACGTCATGTCAGTATCTCCCGAAGGCAGCAAAACCCTTTTTTGCTCCTGAAGCATTATGGCAGAATAATAAGGTTCCGAAAGAAGAATCTGAAAAGCTCTAGCTCGAGGACTAGGCAATTCTTCAGTAAATGTGATATTTTTTGTATAATCCCATTGCTTAGGATTAAACTGAATTGGCTCTAATAGGTTGCCAATTTTATCACAAGTGATTGCAACAATGGGCGCAGTATAAGTAAAATCATTGAAATTTGCTAACTCAAAAACAACTTGCTTTTCATGATATGAACTTACTACTCCCCCCGCAACTGCAACATCAATATAATCTCCCTTCAGACCTAGGGACTTTGCAGTAGCGGCTTCAATCATTGATAGATTAGCTCCTGAATCAAGCAAAACTCTTACTTTAATTGTTTTGCCATTTACAGGATTCATTGCTCGACAACACAAAGTAGCACAAAATGAATTGTACTTAGGTATATCCACGGAACTTTTCCCGGAGTCACCCAACCCAACGCATGTAGTAATTCCATTTTTGGCAATATATTTGATGAAAATACTCTATTTGTTGTGTTACCGATCTCAATCACTTTGTTTGTGTTATACAAGAAGTTTTTAGACCCTTTTGACAATGAAGAACTGCCAATACTTGGATACCCACAAGCAAAATCAACAAAGTTTGGCGAATAAGTTGAATAATCCCTCAACCCATCAGATAACTTTATGTCTTCTATTAAGGCATTCTCCCTTTGGGAGGAATTTGTATCCTTATTACAACCCCGAGACATGTTTCCCCACTGTTCATTGAAATTGTCTTGTTTAAACTTCTTAGATGAGTCAAGAAATAAAGAGTCCGTTACATAGTTTTTACGATTTTTTTTATTTTGACACTTATGGAGGGTTCATCGCCTATGTTGTACCAACATCTAGACGCTATATTCGTGAGCTTCCTGAGATCCTCGGCTTCAATATTGGCTCGCTCCAGCTTTGAGAAAAAGAGCTTAACCCCAAAAGCAGAATCGCTCTCTTGAGAAGTTTTAAGGAGCTCCTCCATCTTTCTAAGATGGGCATTTAACCTCAGCAAGGCCACTCGGCAATCGGCAAAACTTTTCGTATTCCGAGTATCGGGACGCAGCGAAGGGGAAATTTTCCTCGACCAGAGAGTTTAGATCCTCGTTTGAACTCCCGGGTGGACCTTAAATAGGAGTCTCTTTAGGGTCTGTCGGAGCGAACTTTCTTCATAGGTAGAGAGTCCTTGTGAAGGCATCGAAATTGGAACTTCACTTTCTAAGGACATATTGAATTCCTTTTTCTAAAAAAAGAAATATATATATAACCATTATTGATGAATTACAAATAATACAAATTCAACAAAAGGTCAGGGCAAGTCTAAAGGTAATGTTATTTGACCCAAAATACACTACACTCAGAACCCTTGAAAAACAAATTTAAATTGTTAATAGAAAAAAGAAGTGATCTCGGGAGAACTGAAAAATTCTCCAGGCACGATTTAGGTAGAGTATTTTGACCACAAAATACACTACAGTCAGAACCCTTGAAAACACAAATCTAAATAGTTGATAGAAAAAAAGGAGTGATTCGGGAGAACTGAAAAATTCTCCAGGCACGATTTAGGTAGAATATTTTGACCACAAAATACACTACAGTCAGAACCCTTGAAACACAAACTCAAATAGTTGATAGAAAAAAAGGAGTGATTTCGGGAGAACTGAAAAATTCTCCAGGCACGATTTAGGTAGAGTATTTTGACCACAAAATACACTACAGTCAGAACCCTTGAAAACACAATTTAAATAGTTAATAGAAAAAAGGAGTGATTCGGGAGAACTGAAAAATTCTCCAGGCACGATTTAGGTAGAGTATTTTGACCACAAAATACACTACAGTCAGAACCCTTGAAAACACAAATGAAATAGTTAATAGAAAAAAAGGAGTGATTCGGGAGAACTGAAAAATTCTCCAGGCACGATTTAGGTAGAGTATTTTGACTACAAAATACACTACAGTCAGAACCCTTGAAAACACAAATTGAATTAGTTAATATAAAAAAGGAGTGAATTCGGGAGAACTGAAAAATTCTCCAGGCACGATTTAGGTAGAGTATTTTGACTACAAAATACACTACAGTCAGAACCCTTGAAAACACAAATTGAATTAGTTAATATAAAAAAGGAGTGAATTCGGGAGAACTGAAAAATTCTCCAGGCACGATTTAGGTAGAGTATTTTGACTACAAAATACACTACAGTCAGAACCCTTGAAAACACAAATTGAATTAGTTAATATAAAAAAAGGAGTGAATTCGGGAGAACTGAAAAATTCTCCAGGCACGATTTAGGTAGAGTATTTTGACTACAAAATACACTACAGTCAGAACCCTTGAAAACACAAATTGAATTAGTTAATATAAAAAAAGGAGTGAATTCGGGAGAACTGAAAAATTCTCCAGGCACGATTTAGGTAGAGTATTTTGACTACAAAATACACTACAGTCAGAACCCTTGAAAACACAAATTGAATTAGTTAATAAAAAAAAGGAGTGAATTCGGGAGAACTGAAAAATTCTCCAGGCACGATTTAGGTAGAGTATTTTGACTACAAAATACACTACAGTCAGAACCCTTGAAAACACTAATTGAAATTAAGTTATGCTCAAAATAACTTTTGGGCTGATAAAAAAAATATCCGCGTACGTAAGATCTCAAGATTTCTCTCAAGATCCGGCTCGAAGGACCATGTAAAGCGAAGTGGACTGTATAAGATGATGATATACCAAACCCCAAAAGGACTGTGATGCTGTATCCCGATGCAGCGGCAAAACCTAATTAAATGATTACTTCAATAAATAAAGAGACAGAGATGAGAGAGAGGTGTTCTTTATTTCAAGTGAAGGTATCAACTGAGTATTCCGGGAATAATAATAATAAAAAACCCGCGAAAATGCTCTCCCAAGTAATGCATCATGCTGTTATCAACCAATCAGATCGCTTTGATGCAATGGTGTACTTTAAGTACTCAACTAATGCCGGGAGATGCCGCCATTAGAGAAAGAGTAAATAAAAAGAGAACAAGTCCCTGCTTGATATAGTAATAATAATACTAACGTGGGTTATATTATTCAAACCCATACTAATATGATAGATTTGCCGC
>CP045890.1:5488668-5509618 GCA_013387185.1 Caligus rogercresseyi | reverse complement strand
GTATTTCTAGACTTGATCAAGCCTTACTCTTACATATTTTGAATAAAATTCAGGAGTAGTCCGAAAGCCCGAAATCAAGTTATTTAAGTACATTTATTTCAATTTATTTTAATTCCCTATTTATCGGGCAATTCTGATTGACTCCCTTATACGGTTTATTTTCTTGTCGCTCTTGTGATTGGACGCTGAGATCGACTCCAGTTGACCTTAACTTTTTATATTTATTTGAACTAGCTTGATTTCATTCATCTAGGACAACTTTTGGTGACCTCCTTTTAACAGATGTAGGATCGACTCTCCGTCGATCTTATCGGCACTTCATTAGATTTTAACTAGGTTGATTGGTATCTAGGGCACTATTTAAGAATTCGCTCCTTTTCCAGGGACTCCTTTATTCACTTTTGTAATGACGTCATCTTAGGTCATGGGGGAGTGTTATGAAAGAGCCACGCTTCGACGTGCGGGTCAGTTGAAATATAGATATTAAAGTGATTCCTAGAAAGGGGAGTCAGACGACTCGGGATTGTCGTCAGAGACACAACTTTAAAAGTCCCTAGTGATAAAAAAACTATACTCAAGTAAAAGAGAGAGAAAAGAGGGAAGGAGAAGAAGAAAAAAGAACTCTATCATTCAAATAATCTGTCCATGAAGGCAATAATAGAAATTGACGAGTGATATAGAATCCAATCGGAGGCATTCCTCCAATAAGAGGCTGCCTAAGATTTTATCCGCCCGTGTCGGAATATGGCGTCATCTCATATCCGTGATTGTGATCAGCCAAGATTGCATCATTCATGTAATTAATGTCCCCAAACAAAGATGGCTTGGTTTATGATTATTCCCGCGAAAAAGAAGCGGGAATGAAGGGTTTTTTATCCAAGTGGATTTTCCCTTCCCACAACAAGCTTCTCCACACAGAGGAGAGATGCATCCTTTTTTTCCTACCTACAAAGGATGGTAATTTTTATGGCGAGGAGAATGGGGCCTTTGACTTTATTTTTATGTATTGCAGAGTTTTTATATTTGTGATTAATTTATTATTTAAATATTTACTCAATAAAATAATTTCTTAAAATTGTTGATGTGCTATATGTATTGAATTAAATGTAGGAATTTAACTTCTAAATATGAGGAACAATTCGTTGCGACAGGATCGTCATAATAAACAACCCTAGCTATCGATGACAAATATTGAACGTAGAGAACAATAAGTTTAATGTGTTCTAGGCGTACTCGACGGGCACGCCTTTGCATTTTCCCGTATTGCAGTTAGCGCTCCTCCATTGAACCTTTTCATCAGGGTGTTCTTGTCTGCGGCGGTTTCGCCTGGGATTGTACCTAGGAGGTTTTTTTTTAACCAAGAAATTAATTATCATTTACTTAATTGTTAATGATACAGTTCGAGTCAGGTTAATAATAAAAAAAGTTGAGTGATTGATCAATTTTGTTGCGATAATTAAAGAGTTTCAAAACAATTATATTATGGTTACTTTTGCTAATATGAAAATAAAGTTTCTAATTACCATGTTTGATTCCGTAACTGAGCATTAATGATACCAAGTAGGTCTTGTAACTGATAAATTAAATTAACAACTAACATTTCATCTTTGAAATGAGAGACTCATCAAACAATGATTAAAAACAAACAAAATAATAATATTCTTCACACCTACCTATAGGTCAAACCTTTTTCAATATTTGATCGCTTTAATTAACTATTCATTATTGCAACATTCTATCCCATACCTTTCTCTATTAGTAATAGTATACCCACCGTCAGTGTTGTCGAATATTACTTCGAAAGTGTAAGTAATTACTACTTTTTACTTAGTAGTAATATTTTTTTTCAATATTAGTTATTACTTTACAAAAGCTATATTTTCTTAAAATCATGGTATGTCATAGAGAAGTTAAAATGAGTAGGACTAACAACCCCCCCCCCCCCCCCCCAAAAAAAAAACAGCCCCGGGGCTTGTAAAATTCAATTGATTAATACTATTCCAAAAATTTCATTCTTTTCGTTTCCCTTAAAATATTGTTTGCAAATCTATCCATTGAAGTATTTTTCTAAAGTAAACTATGTTTTTATAATCGTTTGCAACCTGCAGGTCCTAGGAATAATAAAGTAGCTCCGATTCTATTTATTAACAAAAGTGACGTCACTGGTTAGCACACTGTCACAGTTAATTAAAATTGGAATTTGTTTTGATTAATAATCGAGAATCTCCAAATCTATCAAGGTCCTGAAAACTGCACATTTTCTTCCTGTCAGGCAGCTGATGATCCAACCGATGGTCGCCAGCATTTGCTTCTCTTGACAAAGCTGTTCTTAATGAAATCTTAGAAAAATAGCGTATAAATGCGATAAATAAGAGATTTTGAGTTGATAGGATACAACTGTAGCTTGTCTGGTCTCACAAAGTTGGCCCAGATATAAGGTCTAAGAAACAATTTTGCAAAGTTATACACGTTAATTTAACATATTTCAATTCTAAGGAACTGTGATTACGTGCTTACCAGTGACGTCACTTTTGTTCATAGATAGGAAAATATAGTTACTACTTCATAAATGGCTTTAAGGGATAAAAAATATTAATTACGGGGGATAAAAGCCCAGGGGGTGATTTTTCGGGGGGGGGGGGGGGGTGCTATTTCGGAGGGGTGGTAGTCCTGTTAGGAGTTGAGTTAATTTAAGACATTGGAGACTGACACTTGAGATGGCATAACTTGTATGTATTGAATAGAATACTCTCTTACCACAATAGAAGGTCCCAGGGCAAGAGGTTTACTGTAATTTCATCGCGAGTAATTTGTCGCCGAGCTTTTTATAGCCGTTTTTTTGTCGCGGGGTAAATACATCACTTGCTCTTTTAAGTCAGTCAATTTTATAGTTCGTCTTTTTGTCGCGGGTAAATTTGTCGCCAGCTTTTTTGTAGTGAAGTAATTTTGTCGTTCTTCTTTTTTTTTCGTAGGTCATTTTGTCGTTCTTCTTTTTTTTTCGTAGGTAATTTTGTCGCCAAGCTTTTGTAGTGAAGCATTTTTCCGCGCTGTTTATTTTTTACTTTGTGGACCTATTCATGGGGACTCTGTCTGGGGTCCCATGGGGTTTAAAATCTACCGCTGACATTTTTAGGAGAAAAGACACGCTGCTTAAGGGTTGTGCACACCTTAGCCTCGGTTTTCCGCCGCGAGTTGAATCTACGCAGGGTCAACGGTGGATTTCAACGTTATAGAACCCCCGGCTGAGACTGGCGTACCCCCCCCCCCCCCAAGATTAGACTATACAAAACTCTTGGCAAAATGCATACAACCCCACCACCCTGGCCCTCGGGTTCTGCCGAACACAATCGGAGTGTTTTGGGGTTACAATCCCCGCCAAGGGCCCTGGTTCTGCCAACCCAATCGAGGTGTTTTTGGGTTACAAATCCCACACCAATGGTCCTTGGGTTCTTCCAACCCAATCAAGGTGTTTTGGGGTTAAAAATCCACCGCCAATGGCCCCATGTTCTGACGAACACAATCAGAGTTTTTTGGGTTACAAATCCCCCGCAATGGGCCCTTGGGTTCCACAAACCAATTGGGATGTTTGTTGGGGTTACAATCCACCACCAATGGACCCTCAGGTTCCGTCGAACACAATCAGGTGTTTTGCAATTGCAGGACGTAAGGTAGAATTAATTTCTACTTCACAACAGGCACAATGCTTCAAATGCTTACGGTTCGGACATACAAAAATTAATGTCATCTTCAAAGAAGATAACTTATTCACGATTTGAAACAAATTTCCGACTTGGACTAGGTCTCCCGGTGAGGATCTCTGGAGAAGAGAAAGGAGGACCGCTGAAGAAGCGGCTGAGCGAGAGGAGGAGTCTGAGGATGAGGAAGAAGTTCCTTTAGCTAGAGACAAAGATAAGGATACTCTGGAGTTTGTCATCCACAACACTAAATGCTCCAATCCAACGACAATTCAAGGTTGGAACAACTGAGACTGATGACGGGTCCTCATTAGGGATATTTTGGTTTCGCGAGGGCGGAAAAACTCCCTGTTGAGGGACAATTGGACCAAAGTGATGACTAGAGCTACTGCCATTCCTACACAGAGACTGGGCAAAAGAACGCCAAAAGAGTCCTCAGCAGTCCGGGTACGGAAAGCAGTAAGCGCACCAAGGATCTAAGCTCTGGCGAACAAAACTGACCTAATAAGACTAATATTTATCTCCACATTATGCTCTTTAGCTTTTCTTCTTGTCCTTTTCGTTCACTTTTATACTCTGTTCCTGTCTACTTGTGCCTTCCTACTGCCATGGAGCTAACCTTACATGTGGAGAATTGGCCTCTGATATGATAACTCTGTGATTTAACTCGATGGCTTCCAGTACTGAAACAAATATGCTGACAAAAAATGACCTCGACTATACCTCATTGAAGTGCCCCAAATTAATATGGGTAAGAGGTTGACATGCTCAGCAGAGCTAGGTCAGAGACTTCTAGGCAATGAAAGCTATCTTGTTCTTGCAACTGAGCCTCCCCTGGTCGAGGCGGAGTGGACGTAGTAAAATTGCAGGTATGTCAACTTTTGTCAGTGACAAAGCCAAGCCGAGAGCAGTAATCTTTACGTCTCCTGATATCATAATTACCCAAATTCCGAAATTCTGCTCAAAAGACCTCACAGTGTGATCAATCAAAACAATCAATCGTAAAAACCTAATTACAGCTAGTTATTACTTTCGATCTTCTGAATGCACTATGATTAGACCTCTAGTTGAATATTGCAATCTAACTCACAGGCCTCTTCTAATCGGTGGGGCTTTAATGCAGAAGCACTTTATGGAGAGATAAAACCACAAACTGTCGTGGTGAGAAGCTCGAAGAATTCTTAGCGAACTTCAATCTTAACCTGCAAAATGTGGGCTGTAGTCCCCGTTCGTGGGAGGAATGGGAGAGTTATCGATATCACTATTACTAACCTCTGGAATCATCACTTTGTGTCGTCCTGGACAACAGACGCCTACTATTCAGGCTCTGATCATAGGATCTGTTCTTTCTATATAAACGCAGCAAGATATTATACACATAGTATTAATATAAGAAACGCTAATTGGACCTCTTTCAAAAGTGCATTAAAATCAAAATCAGCACCACAGATTCGCTTAAATTGCCGGGAGGATATAGATAAAGAAGCAATAAGATAACTACGGAACTACTCGATGCATTACAGAGTTGCTGTAGCGTAAAATCTGGCTTACTAAGAAAGCAAATCCCTGGTGGAATGACGATCTACGAGAGCAGAGACGCAGAGTAAAATATATGGAGCGTAAAGGGAGATCCGCTGAATTTAAGGTGGCTAAACAACGGTATAAAAAATGATCATTAAAGCTAAACGGAGGCCTTTAGAGAATGGGTGTCAACCTTGGGAGGCCCAAAAGATCTATCTAGACTGATGAAGACCAGAGCAAATCACTCACACGTTCGTGTGGGTGTGATGGATGACAAACACAACGAAAAGGACAGTTTGAATCTTCTCCTCTGTGAGCATTTCCCTGAATCTATTGACCCTGTCTGTGCCACCCTCGAAATAATTCAAGGCTTCAAACCATGACCTCGATGCACACTACTTCGATTGGATCTCGTCAAAAGCTCTCGAATGTTTGAAACCGAATAAAAAGCCGGGTCCGGACCAAGTCCCTGTCCAGGCATATAAGAATGCGCCAGACTGTCTTCTTGAGCGTTTAGCCATATTATATAACGCCATTCTGGTCACTGGATACACTCCAAAACCGTGGAGGGAATCCAAAGTGGTCTTTATCCCTAAGCAAGGAAAGAATGACTATATCGATCCTAGGGCCTTCCGGCCGATCACGCTCACAAATGTAGCCCTAAAAATCCTTGAACGTATGGTTCAGTGGAAAATCCTTGAAATGTGTGATTTGGGTCTGCAAAATCAATATGTGTTCTGTAAGGGAAAATCGACGGATACTGCTATAAGCTGCCTTGTAGACTGCTGTGAGAGTAGCTATCACACAAAAGAAGAGGCTATTGTCGTTTTTCTGGACATTCAGGGTGCTTTTGACCGTGTCAGATTTGATCATATGATTAGTGCCATGAATAAGTATAAATAGACAATGTGGTCACAATGTGGTATGAAAACCTTTTGAGAAGCAGAACCGTGACTGCCAGCCTTGTGGTGAGCAGGTTTCTGTAATACCCACCAGAGGATGTCCACAAGGAGGTATCCTCTCCCCTTTGGTGTGGAACCTTGCCTTTCAGGAAGCTGTGGATCTTTTCAAGAAACCAATTTTCAAAGTAGCATATGCTGATGACCTGGCCCTTTGTGTTAGAGGTAGCGATCGATCTACCTTAGCCAGTCCTTATGCAAGATGCTCTAATGGGCTTTTGGAATGGTCTAAAAAGAGAAGTATCACCTTCAGTACAGGTAAAACACAAGCTGATGATCTTTACCAAGATAAAAAAGGGACTAAATCCCCCTCTATCTTGGAAAGTCCGAAATAGAAAAAGTAAGAACCTTCAAATATACGGCTTAATAATTGATGAAAAACTCAACTGGAACTAGAGGCATATATACACTCAGAGTTCAAACCTCCGCCGTCCCCACCTAATGAATCACTAACAGAATTACAATCCAATCATATATGTCTACATAAGTAGGTGTGTTTGGTGAATAATGAGTGAGGAGAGAGCAAAGAAAATAATATACACTCAGAGAGTGTGTACCTCCGCCGATCCCCACAACATTCCTATTCAAACATTCTCCCTTTCACATGCCCGATTTTTCTATCTCTAATCATTGTTCCTCTCTGTTAGCTCATTTTGCATATTAAAAAGCACTCAGAGATGGGAAGACGGAAGAAGTTTAAGCTACGTCACTGGGTTAACATAGTCCTGAGCTGATATATGAACAATAATACTCAATGAATATTTTTTTAGCGTTTGTTCTTTCCTACTCCCTGAATAGAGACCCCATTTCATTATTATTATTAGTAGTATTTTGCTCATTTTGCATATTAAAAAAGCACTTAGAGATGCCAAATTTAATCACTTGTTCCTTTGGCATTTCCACAACTCCACAAAGTTTCATTCGAATCCGTTCAGTACTTTTTGAGTTATCCTGCTGACAAACAAAAAACAAACCAACAACGCCACTGAAAACAATACCTCCTTCGGCGGAGGTAACAACCACATAAAACATGTCATCTCTAAAGCAAAAAGGACACTTTTTGCTCTTAAAACCTTCGTTGGGACTGATTGGGGTCTAAGTCCGTTGAAATCCAAATGATATATGAGGTTTATGTGAGGTCGGTTGTAAGTTATGGATCCGTTGTTTTTGCATCTAGACTCCAGAAGAATCAGTCAATGATTAACGATTTCCGTAAACTTCACAGGCTTGGTCTTATGTCCATTACAGGTGCCATGCGGCCCACCCCGACGGCTACTATGGAGGTCTTATGTGGTCTAGTACCACTTCATCTGTTCATAATGGAGCATGCATGTCTGACTAGACTGAGGATAAGGAAGGGAAATTACTGGCATGGTCGGATTTGTCATCTAAAGGACATGTCCGATCTTTGGATAACTTTCTTCAAGCAAATGGTATTCCAATACCTTGCGATGACTCGTTGGTGTGGACCAATCAACGTGGATATACATTGGCAAATAAATGGTCTATCGAGGACTTCGACCTGGTTGGATATACCAACGGCTCAAAAATAAATGGGCAGACTGGAGCTGGGTGGCTGATTGCAGATGGTGATGCTGTGATTAACCATGGTTCCCTCAGACTCGATAACACAAATAGTGTGTTTCAGGCTGAAGTTACGGCTATTTCTGACCTTGTTGGAAGTCTACCTCTGGAAAAGACTGAAAACAAGAGTCTTCTCATTCTAACAGATTGTCTCTCTGTAGTTGAGAGCTTAAATACTAGACCTGGAAGAATTCTTAACGCGGACATTTCAAAGTGTAAACTGGCCCTGGAGTCATCCCATAATAAAATTACCGTGGATGGGTGAAAGGGCATAATAATATCACGGATAATGAATACGCCGATGCCCTGGCAAAGGAAGGAGCCCAAACGGGCAAGTATGTAACTATACCAACATCAATTGGTCAAGCAAGGAGTGCCCTGAGGCGAGTGTCCATGTCCAGGTGGAAGACATACTGGACTCATATGACTACGTACCAGCAATCAAAATACTTCATTGCGGAGCCCTATCTTGGATTTAAAAACTACCACTTCTCAAGGCTGAATGTTTCCCGGATAGTGGCGATGATTAGTGGGCACGTAAGCCTCTGTAGACATCTCCACAAAATAGGCAAAACCCAATCTTCGGCAAGCCGGCTCTGTGCAGAGGGAGAGAAACTCCCATTCACCTAATATACGAATGCCCACGGATAAGGAGACAAATGGAGGAAATCATCCTGGAAAGTGAAAAGAAGAAGAAGCCTCTTGAGGAGTTCAGTTTTAAAATATATATGTTTCTGTCGAAATTTAATATTTTATAAATAATTAGTTAGCTCCTAGACAGTTTACCACCGGCTGATACCGGATTAAGTTCCGGTGAAGTGGGGCTGATCTAGAAGCTAAACAACAAACAAACTTTGGGGAAGACTTTTTCTAATTCGCATGACCTGTTGGTAAAAGCATCAGCTTGACTGGACTATTTTTCCTGACTTCAGGACAGTTCTTTATACAGGACGGTAAACTTGTTGCTATTCTCAGAAATCTTTCTGGTGCCCCCCTTCTTGAAATAAATAAGAGCCGCTTTTCAGTAGTATACAAGGAGGCAATAGGTGCGATTTTTCTTTTATAGTTTTTTTTATTACTTTATTTATTTAGAGAAATTACACATAATACAATGTAAAAATAAACATTGTAGCTTAATTTAGTTCCCTACATTTAAAAGTTATTCAACAACATTAAAATAAAACACAATATAAAAAACATTAACATTAGTCATAAAAACTATTCTCTAAAAATTCAGTTCAATTCAAATAGGAATAAAAAAATAGTATCATAAATATGTATAATAAACTTGGTTAATTTCCAGGATATATCATTTCGTAGAAGAGGTAGTAAATTATAGTCTTAATAATATTTTTTGTACGTTTTCTTGAGCTTTATTAAGTTTTAAAAAAATTAAGATATTTTTTGTTCAGGACGCATAAATCGGACTAAGTCACCTGTATTTACCCAAGAGGAACAATTTTTATCAGAGATCTTAATAGATTTGACTGAGTACCTAGCTGCAGTAGAGATCAAAATGGATTTAATGTCATACTTATATATGAATCGGCGCTAGATAGCCTTGTGAAATATAATTTCGACATCTTAGAAGGGACATGTCCAAGGCACGCGTTTTTGGATGACTTTTATGGCTAGTTTTCAGGCCAATAGAAGAATAGGAGGTACTTTTTTTGTCATACCCCCCTGACATTTAGTGAAACAAACTCTCTCAAGATGACAAGAGCCGTACAATTAGCAAACGCGCGATATATTTTGTTGTAGAGCACTTCACAGCTTTTGCATGGAGTCTTAAAGAAAATACTACCCATCGATATTTGGAACTGAGCTGTGAACCTCTCGTCCTCATATATTCCATAAATCGAACTCAATATTCTAGGTTTCCATGTTAATGAAAGTCTAATTCTTTAATATAATTTTCGCAAATTTGGTAAGCTTCCTTTTTAAAATTGTATCAAATGACAAC
The DNA here is from genome assembly GCA_013387185.1 of Caligus rogercresseyi. Classification (NCBI taxonomy): domain Eukaryota; kingdom Metazoa; phylum Arthropoda; class Copepoda; order Siphonostomatoida; family Caligidae; genus Caligus; species Caligus rogercresseyi. The sequence goes on along the minus strand of CP045890.1, from coordinate 5,499,896 downwards.
TTCACATACCAAGGATTTGGAACTTGATGAGAGATTGCCACGCTCCTGAATGGAAAGATAACTTTCCAGAATTAAATTCTGGCTCTCGATGAAGATCGTGGGTTGTATAAATCTCTCGAGATAGAGTAATCCACTCCAGTTATTTTGAAAGAGGTTTCCGGAGGAAATTTCTTCTTATGGTTCTGCCGAACAACATCAATTGTGGACTTAGAATAAAAAAAGAGGGATACCTTTCCAAATTAAACGTTGTATAGTTGCTAAAAAAGGGATAATTTTTCTAGTTTCTCGTAAGTGAAATGGGATCCTAACATTACCAAATAAATGTAGGACTTCTAGTAAACACTGAACGCCATTCATTGTGCGGATTCGTCGAGATGTCTATTAAAACCTTTTTAATAATCTAAGTAAGTTTTTTTAAATAACTCAATTCCTTTTATTCGTATTCGTTAGATTTTATATATATCTACCGAACACCGAATATCGATCGGTGTGGTAGATAAGACAGAAAGAGATATTATATATGTATCTGCTCTGTGACTTCTTCATATGCATTTAGTATCGGACAATTTATAACAAAAGACAATTAAGTACATAATTTGTTATAATTTTTTTAGAGATTATTTGAAATTTAATACATGTTATTTTCATATAAATCATAAATGCACTCTCATTTTGTAGGAAATGGAGGTAATAGCAAACAAAATATTTCCATAACTGTCTTTGGTTTTACGTTGTCCGATATTAAATGCGCTTTCAGCTCTGGAGTTGTTTATTTATTTGTAAAGTTCAACTTCTTCACACCAGGTAACGCCTCCAGTTCTAAATACCGATTTACATTCGGTAGTCGCAGCTCTGGTAGCTCGTGAAAACCTTTCAAGCTACTCTAGACGTTATAAAAAACGCCTCAAAGGATTTATTTTGGAAAGCCGTCTGTGGACATTATTGGTATTCGATTGATTCCGAAAAATATTCATCTAGAGAGAGTGCGATCCATTGCCAAGAAAAAATCCATCGCTACCGAATGACCAAAAAATCATGGTAACAGTAATCGAAATACCTTTCAAAGCTTAAAATGATGGGCAAGCTATATATTATACAAGGAATGTTTATTTTATGCTTTCATGCAAAGTGGAATGTCATAAATTTTATTACTTGTTTAATGACTTTAGCGGGAAGAATACAACTTAAATATAAAGAAGACATAGGGAGCTAATTGGATTCTTCAGAGGCATACATCACATTGTCCAATAAAAACAAATATGTATGATCTCTATGCATAGAGATCATACAGATATTAGAGCTTATTGAACTCGTCAGAGAAATACGTCATTGTGTCAAGAATATAGCTGAACCAAGGTAGTTAAAAGCTGAACGATGTTTCTCTGCAATTGGAGGGAAGAGAAATACGTAATTGTGTTATGTTTATATCTCTATGATTCTATCTCTATGATCAGCTTACGATGACGTAGTATCAATTACTTTGTTTATAGTGGACACACAGAAACAATAGAACGCTGTTTCTCAGCTATTGAAGTTAATCAGCTCTCTATATCTTTATATCTCTATGATCAGCTTACGATGACGTAGATCAAATTACTTTGTTTATATTGGACACAAAAATACAGCTGAACATAAGTTTCTCAGCTATTGAAGGGAATCAGCTCTCTATATCTTTATATCTCTATGGAATAACATTATCAAAGTTTTCCCGCTTGCCGGTGTGACGTCATTAAAAACGAAAAGACAACTCTTTTGGCGATATGGACATATCTTTGGTAGCGTTAGAAAAATATATAGATTCGGTATTACCGTCTACAGATCTACTGATACTATCAATCAGTGATCCCAGCTCAGATATTAGCTGTTGCTTTCTTTAATTAGTGTTAATTAGTTTAATTAGTGAATTTGTAGGAGTCCATTCAAAGGATTCGATAATAACATGAATGTAGGTCCATAATTATGTTTTTAATAATGATTATGAAGAAAAGCAAATCAAGATACTTAGAGATATCTCTATGTATATTGTAGATAATAATATTCCTTTTGTTGCGTATTGTTGAGAAGGGAAGAAGTACAGACATCCTTCAATAGAGGGCTACAGTGAGACAAACACGACATCTAGTGTCAGCTAAATTAAGTTGGAGGTATTAGCGAAAAAATATACCATATCTCGGTGTTCGGATCATCTAGTACGATTTAGTCTTTTTTCAAACTTGCTAAGAAGCTTAAAGGCGGGGTTGATTTGCATCGTCTAGTTAAATACTAGTTGTCATATTACTACAATCAGCCTTGTCAAAAATACTGTTAGAAGGAGAAAATATTTTACATGAGTAGGATATATACCCAAATAATTTTACTTCAAATTGGAAGCGAGTGTCTGTCGAGGCAAGCGTAGGGCTTAGATCGCTCCTCGGAGCCTGATCAGCCCTGCTACACCTCCTTTCCCCATTTCTTTCTTCAGCTACTGTGATCCCCGATTGCCTTAATCTCCGGATTCTGTCGCACGGTGGAACACGATTGCACGTACAACACAGTTCAACATCCCTTCGATGGGACGGCGGCATCTGCAAACTTGTGTTACTTTGAGCGCTTCCATTATCATGGCCCTGTCCGAGACGGGTTGCCAATGTTTTTGCATGTATATTTAGTTATGACGTCATTATTCTACTGAACGACGTCACTACCTTTCTTCTATTTAATAAAAATATTTACATGTCTATTTCAACAACACGTGTAGTTCAAATTAAACATGGGCAAGACCAAGAAGAATCGTAAAACTCCGCGAGCGAACCTGCTGAATGAAATCCCTCCGGAGGACGATGAAGGATCCTTTCTCGTTCCTGCAGAGTCGGATGAGGCTTTTCTGGAAGGCATCATAGCCAAATTAAAATCGGGTTTGTAATTAATTTCTAGTTATCATTTATTTATATACTTTATATTTAAGTGTGTACAAACGATGAAATAAGCTATGAATACTATATGATATGAATACTGTTAAAGTAATATAATAATTTGTTTTGTCATTTTAGGCAAGGACGAGGATCGAGAACACGCCTGTGAGAATATATGTATAGCCGGAGAATGTCACATATCCCGAATTCTGGACTCCGGTCTACTTCGTATTCTCAGCCTCTTCTCCTAGACCCCAATCAAAACGTCCGTCGTGCAGCTGTAGGTGCCCTTCAAAACCTTTCCCAGGCTTCAAGACAAAGCCCCGGAGACGTTATTCCGGAATTTATGGACGCCGACGTTCTCACACCCCTCCTAAGCCTCTTCCAAAGGTTGTCTCAAGACATGGACGAGGAAGAAACCTTCATTCAAAGCGTTAAACTCCTTCTGAACCTCTGCGAGTCAAGCTCAATCGCCATGGAGAGGGCCTTTCAAAACCCTACCGAGCTCCTTGAGTTCCTCCTCTCCTCCCTCAAGAGCCGATCTCCTCGTTCTCAACTACCAGTTCTACAATGCCTCCTCACTGTATCCGAGGATGCCCAAATGTCGACGAGTATCTCAAGGAGCAAGGAGGAGAAGTACTTCGAAATATACTCGTCACGGATTCATCGGATCAACAGAAAATACTTGCTGCTGGCATTCTCATCAATGTCTTATCCTCATCATGTGATTCTGAGCTCGAGCTCATCCTTAAAACCATCGCTCACACACTCGAAAAGGATCACCGGACCCTTATCAGTGATTTCTCCAAACTTTTGCCCTCAAGGGAAGAGGAGCAGCAAGAAAAGCTTGAGGAATCCAAGTCCCAAATGGACACAAATGATTCATCTGGGTCTGACATAACGGCTCTTCTCAACGCTCAAGAAACAGCCCTTGAAATCCTCACCAATCTCTTCTGCGACAATGATGATGAAGAGAGTGATGAAGGCAATTCAATGGGAGACTTTGATGAGGATGAGATGGAAGGGAATTCCATGGGTGAAGGCTATACCCCCACCATTTCCCCTCTTATGAGTGAAGCCCTAAGAAGGCACCAATTCGTGAACCGACTCCTGGAAAAAGCCATTCTCCCCCCTGAGGAAATCATCATGAGGCTCAAGGAGTCTGATGAGGGAAAGGCGCTTCTTAAGGCCATCAAGTCCCTTAGAAGCAAGGCTTTTCTATGCTTGAACAATATTCTTCTCTTACAAAGCCCACAGGAACTCCTCTTCGAGGGTGGAGATGAAGTTCGTCTATTCGAGATTTGGACGGAATTGGGGACACTATGCTTTGGGGAGAGCGGAGAGAAAGATGCCTCCGTTCTGGAGGCCGCTACTTCAGCCCTGCGTGCGCTAACGACCCGCCTCTGCGCCATCCGCTGCAAAAACTTCTCCAATCTTTCCTTCCAGGACCTGAACATGATGCTAGAATTATGTAAAGTGAGCAAAGCCGAGATTCGGCTTCACTTAGTGCACATCCTTGGTAGCATAGGGGCCCTTGGTCTGAGCGGGGAGGTCTCCAAGGGTCTTACGAATTTCTTGCTGGAAACGGCATCTCGGGATAGCGACGTGGGAGTTGTGGCTGAGGCTCTGGACAAGATATTCGATATGTATGCCGAGGACGATACAGATGAGTTGGCCGTTGAAGTGGGCCTGGTTCCGAGACTTAAGGGACTCGTCAATGGGTTCAAAGTGAAGTCTGGACGATCGGATAAAAAGGACTCCCGTTTCCCACTGGTTCACACTGCGAGAGTTAATTTGAATAGGTTTATTAAATATAAATCTAAGAGAGCCCTCATTGCTAAAACTCTATGAAAGTTATTTGTTAAAATATTTACCTACGTCCAAATAAACCTCTCAAAAAAGTAATATGTCTTTTTTAACCTTAGTACTTTAACCCATTAGAGCCGAAACGTAGATTTTCTACGTGGCAGTAAAACAGCTCTCTAGCACATCTAAATGGATAAATTATATGCAAAATGCGTGTTAATGTCTGTTTGAGTAATAAGAAACAGCGGAAAAAGAGTTGATCCCCATTGGTTCTTTGTTCCAGTTGAAAATAAGCAATTTATTTACGATGGTTGCTAACACCTCATTTTTTATGACGGGTAAGTACTATTTGTGATCGAAAATGTTCTCATGTCGTAAGTAAATTCAAATTTATTTTTTCTAAATTATTCTTAAAATACATATCTCTTAATTATATTATTTACTTAAACCTCAATTTAAATAATAAAACTGTATATATCTTTGTTTTAAACGATACGTCGGAAGTCTACATTTGACACTACAGCATAAAAAATCATAGTTTGGATTAGTGCCGAAGACTAGATTTTTCTACGAGCTAATTTCTCAATAAGTAATTATCGTAATCAAATATTTTTTCACTTCCGAAGTCTTTCATCATATTAGAAATTTGTGAGAAGTTTCAATGTTTTGGTATCATTTTTTAACTTTCGGAATCTTGTTCGTTTTTTAATTGGGTTAATTTCATTCATAGTTTTTCCCTCTTAAGCTATTTGTGGTTAATTTTTGGAAGTAAGTATGAAAACGGAGGTTTTTATTTGTGATCAATGATTAACAAATAACTCCACTAAAATCAAAATGTTGTAAGACTGTCAAAAAATTATTGATATAAACAAGATGCACTGTAATTATCAAACCTCATGTTTTTTGTGCATAACGTCAAAGTAGTTTTTTTATTTGGGGGGGGAGGTTCAGTCCATCCAATTTTAAATTTTAATATCCTAGTTTTTATATTTTATAAGAAATGAATTGTTAAATACTCGATAAAACGAGGCTTTACTTGTTGTTTCAAAAGCTTCCATAACATTGAAATTATTGTCCGTTGGTAAGTTTTTCTTCAAAGAAGAACTTTCTAAAAATATTGTATGTATATGTCAGATGGTATTAGGAAGAAATAATAAAAGATAGAAAAGGAAACGGATGACGCATGGAAAACAGTCCGAATAAATATTTGCCCCGTTTAATAACAAAAACAGCTAGAAAATAATTTATCTTTAATTGCAAAAATAAAGTTATTTTTTTCTATTATCTTCTGAATTAATATGAGAAATATAGTGTTATAAACTTACTTTCCATTCAAAAACTGGCCTTCTTTGGACCATTTTTCATGAGTCATCATTTTCCTTTTCTAACTTGGGTAATTTCTTCTTAAGTCGTTTTTTCCTTGTCCATTTCTTCTGGACACCATTTCAGATATAATGCATGATAGCTGTAACAAAGATATGTAAATGACTCTAATGGAGAAACATTTTAAATAATAGACAACTACTAAGTGTACGTTTAAATATTATTGATAACGTAGCTATACATATTGAAACACATAGTATATGAATTACGAATAAATTAAGAATATAATCAGTCTGAGTATTCTTATAATTTTATTTTTGTTCAAATTAGGGCACTCTCTAATATATACAAGGAGGCTGTATTAAAGGATAAGTATGAAAAATAACGAGGAAAACTGAGAAATGAAATAATTAACTAGACGCCTTTTATGAACCATAACTTCCACGTCATCATAGCTGAAGGGAACGAATTATTAGTCCTTAAAAAAAGAACGAACAATACTCATTTAAGTTATAATCTTTTTTAAACACTGATGTAACAATCAGTGGTTTCTGCGATAACTTTTTTTTCAACTTGCAATAACGATAAAACGATTTTTTCTCAACCTGCGATAAACGGTAAAAAATTCAAAACCCAACCTGTGGTAAGCGATAAACGATAAAAAAATCCCCAAAAAAGTGACTTTTTAGAAAGAATTTCCAAAAAAAGGTGACGACTTTTTTTAGAAAAGATTTTCCAATGATGACGGGTTTTTTTTTTAAAGAACCTAAAAAAGGGACAACTTTTTTTTTTAAAGAACCTCCAAAAAAAGTGACGACTTTTTTTTAGAAAATAATTTCTAAAAAAGTGATGACGTTTTTTTTCAGAAAATAATTTCAAAACTTTTTTTTTTGATAAGAACCTAAAAAGGGACGACGGTATTTTTTTTAGAAAAGAGCCTCCAAAAAAGTGACGACGGTTTTTTTTATTTAGAAAAGAGTATTCCGAATTTTTTTAAAAGTCGTCTTTGAATTTATCGTTTATCGTTCCTCATTTTTTGGGACTAACGATAAGTGAATGAGCGGTAATTTAGAAAACTTTGCGATAAAAGGTTTGACCTCAGCGATAATTATCGTTTATTGCTCATTTCATCGAACGCGGCAATCACTGATAACAATCGTGATTTTTTAATGGTTTAAAAGTATATATTCCCTATATCAAAATCTTATGTTTGTCAATTTATATTAAAATGTAATCATTGAAGGTTTATTAATATCAGAGAGCAAAAGGTTGCTATTTCAGAAAAAAGATTTCTCAATAATGAATAAAATTAAAAACGAAATAATTTGAAGATTGCCCTTTTATAAAATCTAAATTCAACAAATAAATCAGGACGATCACTCAAACCGCCCAATTATACATATTTATTCTAGGCTTAAGTTTCCATTAAACAATGCTACAAGTTAGCATATCTTAAAATATAGGATATTAGGAAGAAATGAACCTGGATAGGAAAGGAAAATGATGACGTATGGAAACATGACCCAAGTAAATCTTAGTATCATCTAATGACAACAACTAGGAAATCGTTTATCTATAATTGCTAAAATTAAATATATTTTTTTGCCATTATTTACTCAATTTATATGAGAAATAGTATTTGTCCACGATACTTAGTTGTATTCCACTCAAATACTAGCCTACCTATGCATTTGTGCATATTCTCCATGATTCATTATTTTTCTTTTCTATCTTGGGTCATTTCTTCCTGGTCTATTTTTTTTTGTTGCCTATATGGTTCGATAGAATGCAGTATCCGATAGATATAAATAAGCATTATAGCATTAAAATTAGTCCATCGAGCCTAGGATCTTATCAATGAGATAGACCAAAAATGACCACTTCCTCACGGGATTCGAACCTGCGCCTCAAACATTGAGAGTTGGACAGGGCTATCGCACTTGTCAATTTTTTATTTGGACCATTTCTTCCTGAGTCGTATTTTCCTAATTCATTTTTTCTGAACACCTAAAATAGCTATATTTGTTTAGAAAACAAACAATTTTATCCAAATTATTAGCGTTAAATACATTAAGTTATGTATTTTCATACACCAAAAGACAATCGTAAGCATTAACTATGCTTTACTATATTAATGTACTTTCTTATAAATAACATTTGTAGTGTTGCAATATCAATGCATGAAAACTTTTAATTGTAGTCAATTGTGCGTGGTTTCTTTATTTTTAGTTTCAATTTGTTTGTACATGTATTGACTTAAAATTGTTGTTTTGATATTTTTGATGAATTACTTTATGTTTCTAGTTTATAACTTAACTTTAATTAATGAAATTTATTCGAGCAACAAAATCTAAGAATCTATGACATTTTATATTTTTTGGGGTCATAAAATATTTATTGCATATTTGCAACAATAATTCAGTGTAATAAATAAATATACAATATAAAAACTAAAAAATCTTTTGAACATTTGCGTAAAACCAAGGTAAGTTAAAGTAAAACGTAAAACAAAACATAAATGAAAATAATAAGTCAAATTTACTTAATCTTTGATGGCTAATATATATTTTTAAAGATGAATATATATGCATGGTTAAAAAAGTGGCCCGCAGAACCTTTAATTTTTTTCAAATACATATAAAACTAGAGGCATATATACACTCAGAGAGTGCAAACCTCCGCCGTCACGGGGTCCTTATGAGCCTTCCGAGGCGGATTTTTCACGACTGGGGAGCGTAGAGGGACGGTTCCCCTAGACGGAAATTCCGAGAGGAAGACGCTCCCGGCACCCAATTTTCACATCACAGCGACATCTATTGGCAGAGTAGCTAACTTGAAAATTTAGTAGTATTTAGCTCATTTGGCGCCTTAATTCTGCACTCAGAGATACCAAAATTTAATCACTTTTGGCATTTCCAACAACTCCACAAATTTCATCCAAATCCGTTCAGTACTTTTTGAGTTATCCTGCTGACAAACCACAAACGCCAGTGAAAACAATACCTCCTTCGGCGGAGGTAATAAAAATCATATAAAGTATCCATTCATCTTTTTTAAAGCCGCTCTTATAAGATACAAGTTGCTTTGGGTTCATATTTTGTACATGATGGCTTGTTCAATACTTTAACTACTGATACGATATATTCTGGGCAAATAATAGTATAATGCATAAAATTGTAGCTCTATAAAAGTTTCACACCTCAATTTCAAAATCTGCTCATTTATAAAAGGACTACGAAGACTAATTTCTTCGTGCTATTTATAATTCAAAACATTTCTATTAACCAAATGCGTTTCTCTTTTATGTTCAAAATGTGATTACATAAACTAGTTATTAAAAAATCAATAATAGTTGTACCCAGGCTTGTGAGCGTTCAGCTTTTTTTGCGTTCAGCGTTCCGTCAGCGTTTAAAAAAATTAGCGTTCCGTTCAATGTTTTTGCGTTCAGCGTTCCGTTAGCGTTCAGCGTTCAAATATTTAAAAAAGATTTTCCCAAAAAAGTACTGCGTAGTGATGACGTTTTTTTGTTTTTTTTGAAAAGATTTCAAAAAAAGTCCAAGATAGTTTGGAAAAATTGAATGCTGAACACAAAACTTTTTTTTGCGTTCAACGTTCAGCGTTCCAAAAAAAGTTGCGTTCCGTTCAGCGTTCCAGTTCATTGAACGTGCGTTCAGCTGAACGCCGTTCAATTTTGCGTTCCGTTCACAAGCCATGTTGTACCTTTTAAAATTTGTCCTAGAAGATGCATTTTAACACCCACCACAATGGGGGGTTTCTTCATAGAGATATACAGATATAGAGAGCTTATTCCCTTCAATAGCAGAGAACATCGTTCAGCTGTATTTGTGTGTCCAATATAACAAACTAATTTGTACAACGTCATCGAAAGCTGGTCATAGAGATAAAATAGATCTCTATGATCAGCTTACGATGACGTAGTACAAATTACTTTGTTTATATTGGACACAAAATACAGATGAAGCTTTCTATACGTGTCAGGCGTACTCGATGGGCACGCATTTTTGCATTTGCAGTCAGCGTTCCTGCATTGAACTCTTTTGCATGAGGGTATCTTGTCGGGCGGCGGTTTCGCCTGGGATTGTACCTACGAAGGATTTTCTACCATGGAAGGTCAATTTTTTTTTACTCTATCTCCATAAAAGTTTGAGTTGGGTTAACTTGACTTTACGATATTTTTTCTTAAAATGCCTCATTTCATAGTATTTATATCTGTTACTTGAATGAATTGTTGACTTTAATTTAAAAATATTAGGTCAAATGAATATTTACGTCTTCTATTGTTGGTAAGAGAATATTTCTATACAATACCATAACAAGTTTATTCCATCTCAAGTTCAGTCTTCAATGTCTTAAAATTTAACTCGTAACAGACTACCACCCCCCGGAATAGCACCCCCTGGGCTTTTACCCCCCGTTATTAATATTTTTTATCCCTTAAAGTCCACTTATGAAGTTAACTATATTTTATATCTATGAATAAAAGTGACGTCACTGGTAAGCACGTAATCACAGTTCATTAGAATTGAAATATGTATAAATTAACGTGTATAACTCTGCAAAGTTGTACACAGATACCCCATTGTGTGGTTGTGTTCTTTACCTTAGTGTCTATTGTTTGTATGTACTATTGTAACTGACAATAAATTTGTAACTAACTAACTTTGCAAATTTCCAGGCTTGTTGATCGGAGTTTTTTCTGATCGGCGATCAATAGCGATATAGCGATATTTGATCGCTGATCGCAGTATCGCAAAAGGTCCTGATCTTTTATATCTTTTGATCGTAAGAAAATCACTAAAAAATAGCGATCCGATCAATTTGTATAAAATACTAAAAATAAAAAATGTTTGTATAAGATTTTTGAGACATACCCTACATTTCTTAAAACTTAACTAGCTGTCACATAACCAAAATCCATTGTTTATAACTAATATTTGTTTTGAAAACACAAAATACAGACTAATACTAATGGAAAATGCCAGTGTGTGCTATCCTGATATAGTTTTTGTCCTAATCTACAGACACCGGATATGTAGAAGTCAGTGTTTTGGAGCTCAAGGCTATCGGAAACATTTATTGTGTGGCATTCCTGTCTTAAAAATATGCCGACCTATGTCATTGGTGGAGCTAGAGTGTTTGGAAGCTCATAGGCCAGTGGTTCCCAAAGTGGGGGTGCGCCCCCTAGGG
>CP045890.1:5422434-5480843 GCA_013387185.1 Caligus rogercresseyi | reverse complement strand
GTCTTTTATTCGCTTCATGATCCTTTCTTTGTCAGTGAAGTCTTCAAAAAGTTCATTGGACACATCCAGCATTGACTTGGGAAAACTCGCCATCAGTAAATGGCTTTCCGTTCTTCACAATGGCTAATGCGCCAACAAAACTAGCTGAATGAATTGGAAGTCACCTTGTCTGGCCATTCACGGAGTTGCTGCTGACTAGCTTGGGGCTTTCCTTTGAAGCTCGTCGCAGCCTTCTTCTGCTGTCCCCGCGGATATTTCGTGAAATGTAGCATGCCGTTCTCAAAGTGGCGCTTGATATTTGAACGTTTCATCGAAGCTATTGTTCATTGCATATAAGACACAAAGCTGATCCTCTCTCCACAAATGCAAATTTTTCAGTCCACTCATTTTGAAATGTTCGGTAATCGTCCTCTTTCTTTCTCTTAGCCATCTTCTTCGTTGTGCCACACAACTGTTAGCTAGCTGGAATTTTAAATAAAGCGGATGTAATTTTACTATCCACGTCGCCGTAGTCAAACTTATCCCCCATATAAATTGATAATAAAAAATGTCTAGTGTACAAAGGACAGCTATGATGGCTGATGTGACGCACCTGCGAACTTCAGGTGAGGGGAAAAAACAGACGGAAGGGAATACGTAAATCACTTTTAATATTTCGAAAGCTTATTTTAAATTTTAACATTAGATTTCAGTAAGTCTATTTTTCTATTTCTTTAAACACGGCCTATTTAAAAAAAAAAAACGACAAACTGTAAAACAATTTCAGATTGTCGAGAGCCAGATGCAGTCACCAAAAGACATATATGGCTCGCGCGCCATAGGTTCGCGACCCCTGGTATAAATGATGTAAAAAAACTTCCCATGTATTTAAGCACGAAATGAAACATGTAGGATTTTTTATAGATTTTCTCTATAATACAGTTCTTTATTTGAGGAAAAAATACCTATTATTTTTTTTAGGTGCACTAATTCTTTCACTTTGATTGTGGTCACCAATGTCAAGAAGCTCAACAAACGCAATGGCCAATATTATTTCAATGACTACAACATGCCTATCACTCTGGTTTTTGGGCGGTGCAAGCGCTTTAGACGCGATATAACCATCTTCAAAGTTATCTTTAAGTGGCATGGCGACATGGGTCACACCAAATCAACTGCCGGAGCAGCTTGTACGACTCCGTAAAAAGAGTTCTTCATCTTAAGAAACAAGGCCATTGCTATGGCAGCCTGTTCACTAATATGTCGACGCAGTCCTTGAAGCACAGGATGGCTGTTTCTGGAGGAATGGGTATCTATATCCAGTCGCTGCCCCAGGCATTGGATATTCTTCAGGGTAATAACATTTTTGGGGTCATCTTCTCCTGCTCTCTCCTTCACTTACAAGAATAAAGAAAAAAAGTACCAAATGCTAGCCATTGTAATACCTCTTCGGGGGATTCACAGCCACTTTCATTCGTATTTTGAGTCCAGGAGGTACTGGTGGCTGCTAAATTATTATCTGCCTGATATAAAATACGGCTCTTCAACTATAGCAAAGGACAAGATGAATTCTTTAAAGACTTAAATGATTGTAGAGGCTCTCCAATCATCTCTTTCTCGCTTCTCACCATCATCCACGATCACGATTATACAGTTCAATGTCATCTAAAGCTTTGCCATAATTTGTCATGGAATAATAATTAAACATTTACTAATATACTAACAGTGATTAAGGAATTAAGTGAATTCTTATTTATGTAATATAATAAATATTTTAATAATAAATATTTGACCGCAAATACGTGTATTATAGTTTTTTAGTAGCTTTTTAAATATTTTATTATAATCGTTTTTTTCATGTGTAGAGTCGTAATAATAACAACCCACAGTGTTGGCTGAACCAAATTGTGTTTACAAATAAATGAAGCTATATAAAATGATACAGGGTTATATACATTCTGAATTTTACATTTGGATTTCTATTTAAATTGTTCCTATTTGTTTTAAAACCTTTTTGAAGTTACAACTTTCCCTACTGAATTTAGATTTATGACTGAAATATTTTATTAGTATTCAAGTTCTTGTTTTATTATGAATTATTGATACGTTTCCACTTCGGAAATGTTGATAAGGGTCACATAAATTCTGCGAAGGACACTAGGATTTTTATCCTCATACAATTATTGAATGTGGAAAGTAGCATCCCAATACTTGGCATGAATTAATAAAGGGCCTTTAGGTACAGTGAGGACGCCATTTGTACGTCAAGCATTTAACAGGATGAATCTTTAACAGTCACATAATTAAACAAATAGTCAGTAAAGAAATAAACAATATTTATGTTAAATTCAGTGCGAATTCCACTTCTTATTATTCAATTCAGTGGCGTACTGCAGATTTATTCCTTTTGTTATAGTACATCTGTATATTCTTTTGTTCTTCAGTGAGAGCAATTGCTTATTATAATAATATTATAGGGGAAGTGGAGGAGTTCCTTCAAAGGATTTGGCAATGACATAATCATTGGACAACTTCTCATGCTTTGGCCGATCGAAAAGTTGCGAAACTAAGCCATTGTGGAGAGCTCGCAATGACATGGTGAACAATAATTAAACATTCTTGTACGATTTTCGAATTTTCTACAAAGACACCAGGCAAACAATTTTGTAGTATACCACTCCTCATTGACCGTCCTGTGTCGCTCATGTAAACAGTTCCACATAACCAGTTTTGCCGAAGCAAACAGACGAAACATTGCTTCTTCCACAAACACTTTAATGGATGTATATCATTTTCGAAGGCCTGCACGTTCGATTGTTGTTTTGTTTTGGGCTTAAACGCCTAGATCCAGAGTTTTTCACCGGTGATTTACCTTATAAACGTCTTTTGAAGCACTGGGGGCGTATTTTTAACATTTATTTATACCAATGGGCACGAGGGATTTGTAAGCTATGTCAAATTTAGTGGGATCCAAGGCAAGCAACCCTTTTAATAGTTTTTTATATGTTTTATAAAAATAGTTTTTTATGATTTACAGCGCCTTGTAATATTATTTATAATAGAAAAAGTATAATATATGTAAAGTCATCATTGCGACTTCATTGCCATTTTTTTCCGTTTCCATCCCTTAAGCGTCTGCATTGCCATTCTACCATTTTCGATCTTTAAGGTTGGGTATTAAGGATTACAAAAGGAAGTTATTGTTAAGTCATTTCATATATAGAGTGCCGAAGATATGTATGGTAGCGCTGAATATCAGAGTATTGTTTTTTTTTTCTTTGATGGAGGGGGGGGACAGCAAAACTAAAAATTTAAGAGATAATTTGAATTCTATCTTTATAAAGAAAAGTGAGATTGATTTCACATCTTTAGGCATTATTAAAATTTGAAACTTAAATTGGGTAGAAGACAGGGCTATATTTACCTTATGTTTAAGTAATCTATGAAAACGAATATCCCAGTAAAACTTCAATAAAATAAAAACACGTCTTAGTACCTCAAAATCATCCACAGAAAATTTGGAAAAAAATTTAACCCGGCAATTTTAAAAAATCGAAGAAAAAAAGGTTTGGCGAACTAAATGAGCATTTGATGACAAGTTTCCGCGAGTTTTGCAACCCCACTAAAAACACTCTTGAGCTTTCAAAACTATTCACTGAAAATTTCGTCAAGATCTAATGAACCGTTCGGGAGATACAGGGAAACGAACGAACGAACGGAATTCTTATTTTATATTATGTATATATATATATTATATATCATATGTGGTGAGTGTGTGTGTGTGTATATATACATATAGAAACAATCTCAATCATTTGTGACTTAAATAATAAATAAAAAACAGCATCATGAATAATCAATTATAAAATGAACAAACTTATTTTTGTTTATCCGTATCTTACTAATGATAATTGAATTGCCAAATAAAGAAACCCATAAAATATCAAATAGCTATTTGTAAGTAAATTTGATGGCAGTTTATGTAACCGTAATAATAGCGAAAGATCGTTAACAAGCTTATACTTTTTTCTATCAGTTTAAGCCTCATACATATATGGTTTATATATAAAATATTGACCATATCAGGATATACGTTATACTTTGTTATACTTTAAATGTATGGTAGTTTAATTATGGGTCTTTCCGTTTCTTCTGGACACTCATGACAATTTTGCTGACAATTAAATTGATCGATAGGTTTATTAAATAACTCTCTTCACAGTTTATTATTATGTAATGTATATTTTACTCAATACATTATTAAATGCATATGTCTGAAGTGAGAAATAAATAATGGGCTCATAAAAACAAATGTGGCTCGGCAGCAACGAATTAAGAATTATTTCGGTAGACTTAATGTAATGCTATAATGCTAATTTATATCCTGTCGGATGCAATTCTATCGACCTTATAGGCACAAAAAAATTGAATCTCGAGAAGGGGATGGTCTACTTCAATGATAAGATCCTAGGTTCGATAGACTAATTTACATGCTATAATGCTTATTTTAATTCAGTCGGATGCAATTCTATCGAACCATATAGGCCAAAAAAAAAACAATTTTATGTTCTAAACGTTGTTATTTTGAGATGAAACATAGCATTGACAACTTCTATAATTGTAACCTTTCAATAAATCTTTCACACAAATATGAAAAAATGACTTTTCCGAGCCAAAAGATATTAATTTACTCTAAAATAAGTAGGCTGTCATCCATAGAGCCAGCTACAAAGCCCAGCAAATTTTATATGTCAAAAGAAGCATAAATAACCTTGGCATATCTAATATCTGTAGCAGCAAAACTCTTTACTATATTTCCCGCCAGATGGCGCGGAGATAGTTTGCTCCTTACATGAAAGAATTTACTAATTACATCACTTGTATATATTCCAATCAATTAATTATGTTTCAGGTATTTCATATTATGTAAAGCTTAATTGTACGTTATGTATAATTGTATTATTTCTCCTATGCGTATGTATTGCTATTATAATAAATACCTGGATACGGAGAGTGCATGAACTTAGACCTATAAATTGGTTGTAGTCATAAGCTCTCACTCTTTCTCCTCCAGTCTACTATTATGTTAGATGTATTTTTATTACATCTACATATCTTCTTAAATCTCTATGGTGATAAAAAGTATTTTTTTAAATCTTAACATAAGTTATTTTCAAATATTGTATTTCATATATGTACTATTTTGAGCTATTTGGAATTTATATTTTTTTCCTTATTTGTTTTTTGCTTGGTTATTTTGCTTTTACCAAACTCTGAACATCAAAGAATTGTTAAAATGTTAGTTTTAAGTATACCTAGAGGAATTGGTCCCCGAGATTGCTTTATCTATATATATATTAAAACAATTCGACAGCCCAACTTGAGGAATTGACAAAAAACAAATACGTTGGACAAATAGAACGACATAGAGATAGAGAGGGTATGAACGTCGGGATACATAATATTATACCTAAAGAGCTTGCCCAATACTATGTTTCATTCTTCCTTGTACTGGATAAGAACAAGATTATAATAACTAGTGTTATTAATCAAAGAAAGTATACATACACGGGAAAAACCGGAAGAAAGGCTCATTTTTTTCTGCAAAGTTACAAAAAGACCCAAAATATAACGTTTCTTTTACAAAAACAACATTTTTCTATTAAATATATTGAACCTTATCAATCTCAATAAATAACCAAATTATTTAATGCTTTATTTAAATGAGATGCAATAGAGCCCCACTTACTGAAAACTTTAATATATTTGTTTAAAAAAATTATAAAACTCCTCACTAAAGTAATTAATTAGCAATATATATAGTATGATACTCATTGTTTTGTAAGTTTACCTTTATGTTGTTGGTTTGTCATAAAGTGTTTTGCAAAAATAAGATGAATAAAGTTGTACTTAAGTAAAAAAAAAATGATTGACTTTCTTTTCTACCTACAATAGGTTGATTCTTATTCGAGCTTTTTTCGATTTAGTGCCCCCTTGAGTTGTACGTTAGACCCAAGGAATACTAGAAGCTAGCTGGAAGGATGTCGTCATAAACGGGCACTCTCTTCATGCGCACCTTAAGGCCTTCATTATTAATTCAGTTGTAATATTTATTTAAAATAACGTGGTTGTGTAGTGATATTTTAAGTTCTTTATATTCTGTGTTTCAAAGTGGTATACAAGTTCTTTGCCCTGTTGTAAACAGGGATATAATAATATGCCAAAGAGGGACTACTCTTTCTCGAACGATCTCTTTGAGAAGCTCAAGAGTCACTTTGATATCCACTGCTTTGCCTCAATCAACTGTGAGCCATTAATGCGACCCTCTTGAACAATGTCATCTCTATCCTTATGCCCCCGGGGGCGGAAAGAGTCTCTGCTATCAGTTACCAACCGCGGTCCAGGGCGGAGTCACTGTAGTCCTATCCCTCCTGGCATCCCTCATATATGATAAATTCACAAAGCTCGACGGTTGGGAATCCTGCAGATCATCTCATCGGGGACGACTATGGCCGGCAGCGGAAAATATACAAAAAGTTATATCACCTCACGCCCCATATAACACTCCTCTACGTGACTCCCGAGAAGGTATCTGCCTCTCAGAAGCTCAATAGTCTTTCGAAGTCCTCAAGCGATTCGTTATTGATGAGACCAACTGTGTGTCTCAGTGGGGACACTACTTTCACCCGGACTACTAGCTACTCCATAAGCTCCAAAGTGATTTCCCCCAAGTCCCTTTTATTGCACTAACGGCCATCGCGACGCCCCGCGTCCGAACGGAATTCTACATCATCTAAAAATGAAGTCTCCAAAATGGGTTCTCTCCTCTTCAACAGACAGAATTTGGACTATGAGGTCCAACCAGAGGAGTCCATCCAAAACTGCTATGCTGCCCTTCCGTGGACTGCTACCGTGAAATGACTATTAAGCTGCCTTGCTCCAAGTGAAATAATGGATATTGTTCATATGAAAGAGCTTCGATACAAGAGCTACGAGGAGGATCTTATCCCATTTGCCATAGCTTTTGGACCAACGGTTGAGTTATAGGCTGCATTTCGAAATAGCGAAGAAGACTCCTGGGATTTTCCGTATTTTAGCTCGAGCATCGAGTCTATTGGGGATGGATGTCAAAGTAGAGTTTCTAACTATTTTTAATAAGAGTTTCTAACTATTTTTTAATAAGAGTTTCTAACTGTTCATCAAAAATAAAAGTACCATTTTAAATCTTAAAGCAATTTAAAATATGAATGATGTAATATATACATTTATATATACATATATTTATATATATATAATATTAATCATAAATTTTTTTATGTTATGATATAGATTTCTACTGTATCACAATATCAAGCCAATAAATAAGTAAATAAATATTAACTAAACATTAAATATGTGAGTGTATTATTGCCCAATTTTAATAGTATCGTAGCTATACGCAGCTTTATTATGTTATTGACTTTGTTTTTAGTAATAAAAAGCATATTCCATCATCTGTTTTTAATTAAATGATGTTAAGGTAGTGATAAAACAGGATATAGTTAAGCTATGACGTTAAATCTAATATCACCTATATGTCTATTCATATTGTAATAGGGGCGGAAGAGTCAAATACTATTGGGGTCGCGTTGGCGGAATGTTATCTTTCCGTGAATGAAAAAGGCTCGACCTCAAGCTGAACCGGAGCCGCCCTCAAACGCAACGCCATTAATAATTTTAATTATTGCTATGTTAATCAACGTATCATGGCCTTAACTTGGAAGCTACAATTTTTCCTTTAGTTTTCCAGTATTCCTTCTAGTATTCCTTGGTTAGACCCTATATATCAAATAACAAAGAAAAATGGACAAAAAGAGTAAAAATATATAACTAGTTACGTTTGACTGATAAAGTCAATGCCTAGCCTTCTGCCGTAGCCTCATCACTGTGAGCAATATATGTAAAATATAAATTACTATTGCAAGAATAATAAATTGAGCTTTTAATGATTCCTACGAACATAATCATTTCTTTAAAAAAATAATTGGCAATTTCTTTCCCCTTAATGGCGTTTAATTAATGATTTGATGGGCTTGAGGTGTAGAAAATAATTGGAAGGAATGGCCCTTATCCGATCTTAAGCCCACGTCTTTGAAGAACCAGTTATTGTTTAATTGAAAGGGTTAAAGAATTAGGATCCTTTTCTGAGCTCATGATTGCTATAATGTATTTCTTTTTTTTTGCGTAAATGAAATATACGATTAACTAGAGGCATGTATACACTCAGAGAGTGTAAACCTCCGCCGTCACGGGGTCCTTATGAGCCTTCCGAGGCGGATTTTTCACTACTGGGGCGGCGTAGAGGGACGGGGGAGGGTTCCCCTCGACGGAAATTTCGAGAGGAAGACGTTCCCGGCACCCAATTTCACAGCACAGCGACATCTATTGGCAGAGTAGGCTAACTTGAAATATTTATTAGTATTTAGCTCATTTGGCATCTTAAAGAAGCCCTCAGAGATGCCAAAATTAATCACTTGTTTTTTTGACATTTCCAACAACTCCACAAAGTTTCATCCGAATCCGTTCGGTACTTTTTGAGTTATCCTGCTGACAAACCAACCAACCACAAACCAACGCCAGTGAAAACAATACATCCTTCGGCGGAGGTAATTATCGATGACTTGATGAGAAACAATGTATATTCAACAATGAGAATGCGATACATTCTTGTGAAGACTTAAAGGAAAAGTAGTAGCTTTTATCCCCGTTCAATTAACTCCATCCTTAACCACGAATGCTCGCTTAAAATAGATACGTCATATTCTTTTTTTTCTTTCATCAAATCTTTATTAACATGAAGTTATTGTGTATAAAAATACATGAATAGACATTGAATTTTTTTGCCTATATGATTCGATAGAATTGTATCCGACAAAATATAAGCATTATAAAATTAAAATTATTCTATCAAACCTAGGATCTTATCAATGAGATAGCAGACCAAAAATTTCCATCCCCTCTCGGGATTCAAACCTGCCCCCCCAACATTGATACGTCATATTCTTCAACAAAATGGAAAAAATAAATTTTTTCTATTCATTTGAATATTAAAAAACCACAATTATTGAATAAGAAAATTTGATCCCTTTGGCCGATCTTTGAATTTAACCTTGTGTGGTGTTCATATTTTTGTAACTCAGCCACTCTTCGTGGGTCTGGTGGACCCGCTGCGTTTTGGGGCTCTCAGCTAAACACAATAAAACTATTTTATGTTAAAATACTCAAATGATCTTTTCCTTATCTCAATTACAAGCAATATAAACAACAAAAATGATAAATAATAGTCTTTTACTTCATTAGGTCACAATTATAAATAAAACATCACTTCTTTTTGTTGTTGCTGGCTGTAACCTAGAATAATGAAAATATCAGAAATTTTCTAACTCTCTCTCCTCACACACAAGATATGAGTGCCAGATCAACTGCAATAGCATCACACTTACTTCAGGCTTTGCAGGTGATGGTTCTGTAGGTTGGGTGGATGGTGCACAAGACCTAAAATTTCCACTTTCATTGACCCCGGGTCCAGCAGACCCGAACACCCTCTATGTAATGTAAATGTGTAGGGGGGGTGTATGGTGTGTGGTCACTGAAAACGTGTTGTGATATATGTTCTTCACAAAATGAGCCAAGGCCAATGAATCTGAGTTTGAAATAATAAAAATTCGTATTACTTTTCTTTGAGACAAAAATGAAAACGGGTCCCACAGACCCGAACACCACACAATTTAAGCTCTGAATTTGGAACGAGGTATCAAGCTTGATATAGCTTGTTGATACAAATAGGCAGAGTTGGGATTCGGTATTCGGTAGATTTTATTATATATCTACCGAATATCGATCGGTGCGGTAGATAAGAAAGAAAGAGAAAATTATTTATGTATCTGCTCTGTGACTTCTCATATGCATTTAGTACCGGACAATTTATAACAAAAGACAATTAAATACATAATTTATCATAATTTTTTAAAGATTATTTGAAATGTAATACATGTTATTTTTATATAAATCATAATTGCACTCGGATTTTGAAGGAGATGGAAGGCAATAACAAACAAATATTTTCTTTACTGTCTTTTGTTATACGTTGTCCGATATTAAATGCACTTTCAGCTCTGGAGTTGTTTATTTATTTTGTAAAGTTCAACTTCTTCACACCAGGTAACGATTCCAGTTCTAAATACCGATTTATATTCGGTAGTCGCAGCTCTGCAAATAGAGTTTTCAAAGCTGTTTTGTGGGTAATTGTTAGGGGTATTTCTATTATATTTTCTAAAGATAAGTAATACAACGGGGAGAGCTTTTGATCTAGACAAGAGACTGTTAGATTCGGATAGCGTAGCGGTAGTTATCACAAACTCATTTATAAGCATCATCTTCTCAGTTGGTAAAAATTTTTTTTTTTTTCGTCAACGTTTTTTTTGTGTGAGTGTAGATACATTTATCGTCATATATGATGACGCAAGATAAGCATTATTTTCCCCCCTTTAACGTCAGAAATTGCTTTGTCTCATTTTTATGAATAAGTGATATTGAAAGGATTCATAAATGATATGGATCAAAGCTCATAAGGAAGAAGACACTCATAATATTTAAAGATAATATTCTTCTCTCTGAGGATATATTCGCTCACCTCAACAGCTGCAAGTGAAGTGATGCCTCATTTCATTATTCAAGCTGCTATTTTATTATTCACGCGCTTTTCTTTCCACCAATCATGTTCGAGAAAAAGGTTCCAGGTTAAATGTCACTGAAAGACCGGTTGTAAAAAATGGTAGTTCTTATAACTATGATCCGATGGAAGAGATATTACATTTATAACATACAGAAAGGATATAGAAATGTTTAGCTTTGAAAGACACACTAGGTCTGATATGCCTGATATTTTGTGTACATTATTTTTTTTTGTATTATTTTAGTACGAAGTTTTATCGGAAAAAATATAACTTTCAATTAATCAAACAATATTTTTTATTTGTTTAAGTTATACAATCATATTCTTGTTTTCTTCAATAAACATATATTGTTTTATATAAGTGTTAAGCTGAATAACGAATATTTCGGTAATTGGGATCATAACCCGAAGCAAAATAATGTAGAAAAAGCCAAAAGCGATGCTGAAACTATTGTGAACTGGCCAAAGAGCCATAACAAGAATTTTAAGTTTCAAAAAATACTTGAGTGTTGGATTGAGAGATACTTGACTAATATTTCAATCGAGGCCATTGCTATATGAATGAATAAATATTGAATATGAAAATAAGGATGATAAGTATTATTTTGTAATGGGGTGAAAGCTATGATGAATGAACATCAGAGCTACGACTACCGAATGTAAATCGGTATAGAGACTTGTGTGAAGAAGTTGAACTTTGCAAAGAAAATAAACAATTCCAGAGGTGAAAGCACATTTAATATCGGAAAACTTATAATAAAAGACAGCTAAGGAAATAATTTGTTTGCCTTCCATTTCCTTCCAATCCAAGTGAAAAATATGATTTATATAAAAATAACATGTATTAAATTTCAAATAATCTCAACAAAAAAAATATAACAAATTATATACTTAATTATCTTTTGTTATAAATTGCCGATACTAAATGCATATGAAGAAGTCACAGAGCAGATACATAAATAATTTTCTCTTTCATTCTTACCCACGGTACCGATGAATATTCGGTAGATTTATAATAAAATCTACCGGATACCGAATCGGTGATACCGAATCCCAGCTATTATGAACATTATCATATGCTAGAACTGAGATCAATAGAACTCAAAGATATAAAATTGGAGATAGATCTCGAAGCCGGGCGAATAAAATACAAACTGAAACGAAATCATATGAATACAGACAGAAAGCAGATATCAAGAATATGACAATTGACCAAGGAAGCTATTACAGAAAATAATGTGCACTTTTAAATTGTATACATCTATTTGCTGTGACGTTGGCTATAGCTTACGTTTCTCTAACGTCTTAGCCTCTTCGGAAGATGATCAAGTTATATTTTTTAAATATCTTTATGTACTATCATTTATCAAAAGATCTAACTTAGAGTGACGTTAGCAGTTTCACTCTGACGTCACAGTAAACAGATCCATAGATGCATCTGTTTAAATTGCAATTTTATTTTCCTTATTGTTCCTTTTAATGATAGTTTTTGCTTCGATGAGGCGTCGTTAGAATATAGTCACTCTTCACCTCATAAAAATATTTTATTGGCCCCTTATTTATGAGTGGTATATGCCGAAAAAATAATTACTATTTTTAAAACTATTCCACAGATGGAATAAAAAGAAACATGAGCAAAAAAGTCTGATAACATAACAAAAATGGCGCATTTGTTGTTCTCTCATTTCAAATCTGTTATGTTGCAAGTCTACTGTGCCCAAGGAGAATATAAATAAGGTGAGGCAACGGGAATCGACGTAGGCAATTGCAGGGCGACAGCTGACTATTTTGTTGTGATGTCACAGATGCTAAGCTTGATTTCTAGTTCAGCTTGTATTGTAAAGCGAAAATGCCATATTCTCGAGGAAGTTATCGTGTTTGTGCCATTTTCTCATGCTCTAATCCTCGAGATGCACAATAGTTTGCTCTTCCGGCGAAGGATCTCAATATCTAACGTCTGTGGATTGCACGATGCAGAAGATTCGACAGGATTGTCCTAAAGAATGCGAAGATCTGCGATCGTCAAAGTCTCAAGCTGTTCCTTCACTCTTCATCCCTGGATCACCCTCCTCAAGTGTGTCCAAGTCCTTCAGACAGGTCCATCAAGAAACCCGTGAACGAAAAAAAATGTGACTTGACTAGTGAGGAGGAATGAGGAAATCTCATTCACGAAAATGAAGCTGTCCTGCTACAAAGCTATGTGTCTCAAATTTAGCTCATAAAACTTTAAGGAAACTGTAATTAGAACCCATAGAGATATAAAGATATAGAGAGCTGATTCCCTTCAATGGCAGAGAAACAGCGTTCTAATGTTTCTGTGTGTGCAAAATAAACAAAGTAATTTATACGACGTCATCGTAAACTGATCTTAGAGATAGAATCTATGAATGATTAAGAGAATAAACTCTCTACAGTAAACCCTCGATATAACGCCCCTCTGTATAACGAACTTCGGATACAACGAACCTCCTGGAGCTAGCCGAACAAACCTCAGATATAACGAACTTAAGTTCGTTATATCTGAGGATACCGAACTTCCTGGAGCTGGCCGAACAAGCCTCATATGTATAACAAACTTAAGTTCGTTATATCTGAGGCTACCGAACCTTTTTTGTCCATGACCGAACAAGCCCCGAATATAACGAACCTAAGTTCGTTATATTTAAGGCTACCGAACCCGAATTATGAGCTGCTGCGGATCATGCGGTTTGAAGCCATACGTGAGGTGCAGCAGAGGAAGACACAATACTCAAATTTATGAGGTCCACATCCCCAATATTTGATTATGAGCTGCCTAATAAATGGCTGTGAGCGATTAATCAAATGTCGTCCCCTAACGTCCTGTCAGAATTGACGGTACTTATGAATATCAGTATTTTTCTGAATGATTTGGCAGCTCTCAGAAATCATATCGGTACCCAGAGTACCAACATGTCCCCATCTTCTTTCCACGTCGTGAGATGAGGACCCAATAAAATGCAGCCAAATCTACATCCCTAGTCCTCAGACCGCCTACTTTCCAAAGAATAAAATTATGATAATAAACTTCTGATTAACAAGTGAAAATAAATATATTTTTTCTAAATCGAACACCAACAACAATAATTAACATTTGTACAAGCAAGAGGAAAAAGCGTATTTAAAATTCAGTTTCTTATAGAAATACAATATATACTAATTGGGGAGGGACTAACCATATATTATTATTTACCTGGGAGACAATTAAGCGGACTCGGATGCATGATCTCATCCTATGGATGTAAAAATGCAAGTTCAGCGATAAATATAAACCAGAATATAAACAAGAGAAAGATGGAAAAGTAAGGCAAACACATTTATTTTAAAAATGAGCGCCAAACCACAACAACATCATGGGAATAATAATGTGAAAGAGATAAATATTAAAAAAGGATCAAAGAGGATCAAAACATTTCATTTTTAGCCTTTAGAAATATTTAAATTGATATAATTTTGATAATTCATATATCAGCTCAATAACAATTTTAATATTTTTTTACCAAACAAATTGATCTTCTAGGCTGGAGAATATTAATTAAAAGTTAATCCTTACACTCCCCTTGTGATTGGTAAGAGTTCTAAATATATATAATCTGTATGGTATAATGACGGTAAAATTCCATAGTTTCCTTGATCAATAAGTATAAAAACAACCTAGCATTAAAAATACCAGGACAAAACAAATGTTTTGAACAACGGGATTTATATTAATATACTTTCTGAGAAGAAGCCTGGTTTCTATGACTAACACTCTTCAAATTATATAAATGCATTGGATCTCAAGTTGATAAGTGCATCCATTAGAGTCCACTTCCTTGTCCACAGATAAATTACATACATATATGGACTAACACATATAATAGTCGATCGCAAGTTGTGAAACTTTACTATTGACTGAGTCTGACAATGAATAATAATAATAAAAATAATACTGATTAACTAATTTAAAAAAGAGAGGAAATATGTAACAATTATATTAAAATAACATGGATTTTTCTGCTAAAAAACTAATTTAAGCTAACTATATATATATATATATATATATATATATATATATATATATATATATATATATATATATATATATATATATAATATATAAACTTTTTGTACAACAAGTAAGGGTTCAGGGATCATGACACAATTGTTCGTCCGGTATGAAATATGCTTAGGAGGGGTAATATTAGAAAATGCTCGCCTTGACAAAAAGCCTTTTAAAAAACATAAAGTTTAATCCATAAAGAAGTGCTATAAAATCCTTGAGTGTCAGTTTGTCATTTATATATGGTATTTATTAAAATGTTATTTTTAAGAACATCATCATGATTATATGAACATTATGCATCAATCACTATAGAATATATATATTTACCATTCATATTAGGCACATAACCACTGTTAACTTTAACTGATGATAATTGAGTTTTTAAAAAACCATTGTATGTTATTTCCTGGCAAAATGTTGGAGTCATTTGAACCATACTTTATGCAGAAGTTATTGCAAAGTTGTAAAAGACTTATGCGCCACATATCCACGTCAGTTCTGTGAGTAATTCAATTACTGTTTTATTTGTCGGTACGATCGAGCATTTCTCACATAACCCATACGACCCCCCCTAAGTGATGGTCCAATTAAATGCAATATTTTAACAGAGTTATTCTGATGTCAATATTAAGATATGCAATATCAACTCATTCGCCTATCCCCTAATCTTGGTCAATGGAAATATTAGAACAAGTAGATTCTCCCCCAGTTCACTGCATACCTTTTTACCCAAATAGACGTTTGTCCAAGATAGAAATCTGGCTCTTTTGGTTCGTAGTTATCATAACTGTAGTTTCCAAGGCTTTTGCTGACCGCAGGTTCGATTTGTGTCCCTTCGTGCCATTCATTGAAGCTCGTGATTGAAAACATCTTGGCCCCTGAGCCAAGTGCAAACTTCCAGGCTGCCGTATAGTAGCGCCCCTTTCTCCGATCCCGGGTATTGACCGCATTCCAGGGACGGATCCTTGTATCCTTGTAGCCCGGACCAATGGATGGAGAAAAGAGAAGGGAGTTCTTTGTTGCAAATGCTGCAAGAGTCTTCCAATTCTTCCAAGAGGACCCGTGCGTAAACCCATTGGCGGCAAAGTAAGTGTAAAATCCATCAAACTTGCTCCTTTTGATCTCTGTGCGATGTTTGAACTCAACCAAGAGCCCAAGGAATATGCCGTCGAGCTCCGTGCCGCGTACACTCAAATCCCCTCTGAAAATATGTGTTTATCTTAATACTACATAGTATAAAACCATTTTTCAATACTATCATATGAAGTTATCAAAACAAACACACTACTTTTACTTATTCCAAAATTATAAAATAAATTGACAGTTAAGATGGCATCATTAGGTATGTGTCTAAAAGGCATTTAAAACATGTGTAGAATAGGTACATGTATTGTACAAGGTATATTCATATTAACGAGATAGCTGACTTTTCGCTTGCCGGTGTGACGTCATTAAAAACCAATGGCAAGAGAGAAGAATAGAATATAATATTTTTGATGAGGTCAAAATCATAATAATAAGATATATGACGTTTCACTGTTCATGACAACAGGACATAACCATGCTGTATATTTATATATACTTTGGTATTGTAGTCCATGTCTTATCCCTTCGTATTTATACCTACACTTTTTAAGAGTATGATGTGAATGAAAAGAAGGAAAGGTTTCAAAAAGAGATATTTTACAAGAAGGGCTTGAGGCATCTGGACAGAAATCAACAAAACTATTGCTCCAAATTGAGGCTAAGACATATATTATTATTATTTATTTTAAATAAACTAATTAAAGATATATATATATATATATGTTAAAGCAATTCATAGCAAGAGTTATGTTGACTTCTGGCCATAAGTTTCAAGCCTTTCTATGTAGTTGTTTACCTATTCACACACAAATCTTAAACTTACTAAAATTGTACTTAAACGCAAGACCAGTTGTACCTAACGTGTATGATCAATCTTACTTGCTATGTGATACTTGTTGTATTGCCAAGGCCTAAGACCAAGTGAAATAACCAATAGTAACGAATTTGCGTTGGTGTCGTTGCCGTTGTATTTTAGTTTACCAAAACTAATATTACTTTATATCATGACGACGCCCATATCGATAGACATTTTGAACCTTTGTCCCCTTATCCAATCTTAGAGCTTGTCTTATAGACCTTTAAATTATCATGTGCCATCCATAGATATATAAATGCACAAAGAGATTTTTCAAAGAAATATATGATATTGCCCAAAACAAACAGACGAAAATCACAGAACCTTTCATTTGTGAAATAGTATTGATGAGTTTTGTTTGGGCCCACATTGACAGTTGAAGAATATTTATTTGATCAGCTCTCTATGCATTTAAATTTCTATGGTTCCATCTCAGAACCCAATCCATACCTCGTGGAAAATAGTCTCTGCCACTGCACAGACGGTAGATTGTAAGAATCGTAAATATAGACAACCGGAAGCTCCTTCAAGGAGTACGGAGTCTTTTTCTTTTTATAAAATGCGGAATGATTCCCATAGCGATGAAGGGCATAGCCCAGAACATCACGGAAGTTTGACGCGTTTCTTTCTTTATAGGGCTCAATGTGAAGAGCCACCTTGAGGTTTGCTTCTTCTGCCATGTTGAGAAGCTGGGGAAGGAGCTCATCCGAGGATGTAGAAGTGGACTGCTCATCTCCTGAGTGCGGCGGATACCAAGAGAAACAATGACACCACAACCGGATCGACGAATCATTTCCATGTGATAGCGAATTACTTCAGGGTCCCTTGAGGAGTACGGACCCAATTGAGGGTAAAAATTAGCACCAATGTCGTCCGGGGGGGAGTGTTGCTTCTTGGAGAGCTCTAAATATTTCTTCATATCCTTTTTGTTCCAAGGAGGGAGAATGCGATGATCCCAATGGAGCCAGATGCCATTATCTTGCTCAGGATTTCCATACCATCCATAATAGAAAATATGGACATCTCTGGATATAGAGACATTGCGCTAAAATATATATAAAAATATTCGTCATATACTGTAGAATCCATTATTGGACTTGGGAAAAGTAAACCATTTGCAAGCCATTTTCAACTTTTTGTACATTTATTGAGTTAAATGAAATCCATTTAAAAATAAATAAGCATAAATTTGATCAAGTTGTTCCGAATCACTTGGTTAAGAGCCTCCAAAGCACTTTCGATTATTATATGGAACAGTGTCCGGTTCCAAACCATTTAACATTCAACAAAGGGGACAGGATCTGATAATATGTTCGTTTTCAAATAAAATCCTACGCCCTGAAAAGTTACATTCAATTTAAGACAAAAAAAAATATCAACAACAAAAATGTTCTTATCATAGGGATATCAATCTATGTAGGCTGTATAGAATGAGAAATACAGTTAGCATGTTCCTAAAGAAAGTGAGAGGATCAAAACATTCAAAAAAGTACTCTCAAAACATGATTAAAAGTGTGGGAGTATAATTAATTGACTTCATTATGACTTATTAATACAAAGATACTTAAATTTGTATTTATTTTTAAGGAATCAAAAATACAAAATATATTATTTTGGATCTTGTCGGCATTAAAAACATGCCTCATTTGTATCCGTATTGTATTGACCACTAAGCACTTATGATGACATAACTCAACATTTGATTACCTTTTGTTTTGGTCCCTATGACACTCTATATTTGTTTATCTAATTTTAAAAGCCAGTTATTAATCTTTGTTAAACCATTTGAGCCCCGCTTTTTATTAAATATTAGTTTTCTCACAGAATCCATTTCCTCGTTGCTGAGCCCATATCTCCTCTCCAGGGAGGGCAAGGGTCCTCTGACTCTCTTTCTTCACGATGGGCCTTCGTCTCTCTCTGACTCGAATCTACCATCGGATTATGATTCGCCTCATCCGCGATTTGCAGCTTTTGTAGTATGCTATCCGGATAGTACTGGGCCCGAGAGCCCTTTCGATTCAGGGTTGGCGGCTGCTGAAAGGCGAGCCTCACATAGTCATGGCTCAAGAAGAGAAACGTTCCCAGGACAATCAAGAGAATGAGGGATGTAAATGCAAGGAAGAGAAGGGATCGCTTGAGTCGAAGGCAGCATCGTCTTCGTCGGGCTCGAAAAGATGGAAAGCCACCCAACATGTTCTCCTCATGGAAAACTATTCATGTTTAGTCATTTGCGTTGAGCCCCTCTCTCAACCATTGGTCCTGAATGAAGGAAACTGTTTATGCTTCTTCTCTGTTTTTCCTTCTTCTCTTTCTTCCTTGGATCATGTCTTCATATATGTACATACATATAAATATATAGACTTCCTTAGAACATACCAACCATAACTTTCTCCATTTTCAACCAAGAAAAGTGATATAATTTAGCCCCCCTCTATAATATTTTCCACATTTTGTAATTCAGCTCTTTCATATTTATAAAATGTATGAGAATATCGTATATAGTTATTGTATGTTGGAAATACATATATATTACTCTTATCAATAGACATATAAGCATACACACAAGCAAAGAAACCAATAGCACATTAGGGTATAGCCTATAATTATCTACAGATATTTTGAAATATAAAGTCTGAATATTTTTATAGTATAAAAAGTGTAAGAATATTATTTATAAAATGTATTAAAATATTATTTATAAAATGTATTAGAATATTATTTATAATATGTATTCATATATCATTTATAAAATGTATAAAAATATTATTTATAAAATGTATTAAAATATTTATTTTAAAAATATATTAATGTGCTTCAAATCCTGTGAAATAAATCCCTGCTTTCTTTACTATTTTCCCACCTTTTTATTATATGTTTTATCAATACAAAATAAGTAACTAAATTAAGGCAGACCCTTATGCGTTGAGACGATTCATTAATCCAGTGGTTCCCAAGTGGGGGGGCGCGGGAAAAACGAATGAATGAAAATATAAATACCGTAGACTAAATAACACTGCTAGAAAATGGACCAAAAACCAAAAAAAGGTTGAGGTTTGTATTAATTACAATGTGTGAAATAAACTGCAATGGACTCTGAGAACAAAATGTGTGTATATTCTTTTTTTTTTTTTTTTTTTGGGGGGGGGGGGGCGCAAAAATTTCCTATGTACCAAAGGGAGAGCCCAGCAGAAAAGTTTGGGAACCACTGCATTAATCCTTGTCATAAATTTCTATGTATTCAAATACGTCATCATAGCTTGAATAGCATTCTTAGAAATCACCAGTCGAGATAATCTCTCATTCCTGAGTTTGGTTTTGGTCGGCAGAGTGATGAATCGTGTTATCACTTGTTTGCAGACTGTGATTTCTTTTTTTTAAATAATAATCAAAAATGCTTCAACCAACATTCCCCAGAACTAAAGC
Source organism: Caligus rogercresseyi (assembly GCA_013387185.1). Lineage (NCBI taxonomy): Eukaryota > Metazoa > Arthropoda > Copepoda > Siphonostomatoida > Caligidae > Caligus > Caligus rogercresseyi. Next base: position 5,460,722 of record CP045890.1, on the reverse strand, counting down.
AGATTCCAACAATTCTCAAGAATTGTAACAGTCAGACTTATTGATTTGTCGTTCATTTGTAATCGTTCGTCGTTCGCGAACGATGAACGACAATAAATTTGACGAACGACAGCAAAAAAATCCTCTCGTTCGTTTTTGGCGCCAAAAAAAGACAAAGATTTTTCTTTTCAATGACGAACGACAACCAACGATGAACAATTCAATCTTAAAACGAACGATGAACCACGAACAATTCAATCTAAAAACGAACGATGAACCTTGAACAATTCAATTTAAACGAACGATGAACCACGAACAATTCAATCTTAAAACGAACGATGAACCACGAACATTCAATCTTAAAACGAACGATGAACGACGTACGATAAATTTTGGTGAACGACAAGCGAACGACAATTTTTCGTGAACGTCAACAAGTCTGGTAATAGCTATTACTTTTTTGACTCACCGAGGTAGAATGAATAGACAACATGGTTAAAGTGATATTGTGATAGAGGGTCGAGTATTCGATTCTGTCTTGGATCACAGACTCGACAACGAATTGCCGATTAATGCTTGGGTACTTTACACTGTTTTCTTCGATATTCGTGGCGTGGTGGTTCATGAATATGTTTAGCAGAGACAAACGCTCAATAAGGAGTATCATGTGACTGTTTTGAGGCCTTTACTTGAACGGGTCCGTCGTGTTCGGCTGGAATTGTGGGCAGATAATTCGTGGATTTGCACGACAATAATGCACCATCTCATCGAGACACGATTGTAACGCATATAACGCAAACACTATATAAATACAATCAACTAGGCAACGTACAGTCTGGACCCGTGTGACTTTTCCTCTTTCCAAAACAAAAATTGCCGCATCGGGGAACCCGTTTTGACTCCATGCCGACCATAAAACAGAATGTGACGAGAAAGCAGAACGCTACACCGGCAAACGCCATAAAAAATGTATCGAAGATTGGAAGAATTGTTGTCATATATTTATTGCTTCAGAGGGGGGCATATTTTGAAGGAGACAAAATAAATATTGAATAAGATTAACTCTTTGCGTTATATTTAAAAATTTCGGAAACTTTCTTGTCACAATGAATAAAATCGACATAAAATTCAATGTGGACTTTTATTTGTATTACCCTCCTGATTCTCCATTGCTTCACAAAAGTTATATTTTTAAGTAATTTTATAAATTCAAGTCCACTCTGAATTTCGTTCAATTCTGTGCACTTTTCATTAGCACTTTGTCTATTAGGAGAATGTTATTTGCTAAAGGATTTGAATGACAATGAGAATTTAAATAAACTTTTATCTTTAACCATGTTCAAAATATTTATACAATATACAGTCTAATTAAAAACGATATCAAGCTTTATGACAGATTAAAGTTTTTATTAAAAATAAATGATTTTACTGTATATGTGACATTGATCATTTTGTAAATTAGTTTCGTTTTGGAATTTTAATTAATGTACTGAGAGGTAAAATCGGTCGAGGAGCAATTTTAAACAATAATACTTATTAATTGAATTCTATATAATTCATCTTAATATTAAGTTTTATATTTTACTATGTCATAATAAGTTTTGGCTTGAAAAAATAAATATTTTTTTAAATGCATATTATATAAATCAAAAACATATATCTATATATAATATATATATATATATATATTAGGGTTGTTCTTATTTTTCAAAAGTTTGAAATGTTAGCACCATTGTGGATTTTCTGTTTCTTGGTGATAAAAGAAGACGACATACAAAGTTTGAACAAAATCGGTCAACATTACGAGGTCGCGCAACGAGGTCAAAGTTTTAAAATTTAGTAAAAATATAGTTTTTCGCAATTTCTTCAAAATGGTGGACGTTACAGACTTCAATAATAATTATTAATTTAAAGGAAATCTAATTTACTACCAGACGTATGTTTGATGTTTTTTAATAAAACAAAGTTTTCAGTAAAAACAAAGAAAAAAATGGAGTGTGTATTGTTAGCTTATTTCATAGCTTTTTTGTATCAATTAACTTCACTCGCCTGTAGAAGATGACTTGTTCGCTTCAGAGTAAAATAGCCAAATCATTTTTTGTACAATCCAAAAATGATTGTCTGATATGAGAATATATTACATTTGGTTATAACCTGGATGCAGGTAACCTCTGCAGTTACCAATGGTAATTGTAAATCAATTTTTTGAGTACGTGCAAAAATTTATTTGCTTATATCTCTAAAGTATAGCGATTTTAGAACACCAAAATATCAATGAAAGCTGGTTAACCAGCTTTAATATTTTGGTATACAATCATGTTTTAATAAGTAGAGAGTTATATGTACATTAAAAATTCGTACAAATTACGCATATAATGGATTATGTATGCGTCAGAGACAAAGTAAAATTTTGAGAGGATACCTTGACGCAAATCTAAGAAACATTATTTTTTTTTTTTCATAATCGATTTCTTATAGGTCAATACAGGCTCTGAATCATATGATGTAAACTCAGATGTATTGATTATGAATTGTAGAATGCAACCAAGGTCATTTTTGGATTTATCATCTAAAGTTTACTAAATTAAGAGTACTATTTTACTCTGAAGCGAACAAGTCATCTTCTACAGGCGAGTGAAGTTAATGATACAAAAAAGCTATGAAATAAGCTAACAATACACACTTCATTTTTTTCTTGTTTTTACTGAAAACTTTGTTTTATTAAAAAACATCAAACATACGTCTGGTAGTAAATTAGATTTCCTTTAAATTAATAATTATTGAAGTCTGTAACGTCCACCATTTTGAAGAAATTGCGAAAACTATATTTTTACTAATTTTTAAAACTTGACCTCGTTGCGCGACCTCGTAATGTTGACGATTTTGTTCAAACTTTGTATGTCGTCTTCTTTTATCACCAAGAAACAGAAAATCCACAATGTTGCTAACATTTCAAACATTTGAAAAATAAGAACAAACCTAATATATATATATATATATATTTGAACGGCTTAACAGTTTGTAACCTGATATTTATTTTCAGAGGAGAATGTTATTAGATTTCGAGCATTCAAACAATATTAGCTCGTTCGTTCGTTAGTTAGGTATAAATTAGTTTACATTAGTTCATTTCCTCACAAGCTTCAATATTAAAGTAGTCTGCAAAAATATATATTTTATCTCTTCATCGCATGTAAAATAATTCATTGAATATGTGTAAACGACGCATTCTATAACGTATTTCCCTCAAAAGCCTATCTTAAAATAATTACAAAGGATATTAACACAAATATATTTATATAAATTTTCACAACACTTCATTGACAATTTTTATATTGTACATTATTATTATTGAACCAATGGCTTTGAGGAATTGGACTAGAACAAATACTTTAACCTGTGTGCTTCTCATCATTATTGTTCAAATAATAACCTAAAATAGTAGATAGTCTACCTTATGAATTATTTATAATTACAGTAGCTAAAAAATAGTAATTACAAAAGCAATAGCCATCCCGCATAACATTTATTTATATAATAAGTAATTAGATATTCTATGTATGACTATGAATGGACCCAGGCCATAATAATAACTGGATACTGATATCTATTTAGCCGCCATTTGTTGTTTGGAAACCATTAAAAAATCTCTCAAATGACGGATTCAGTTCGAGGTTGCGTGTTACGTTTCTTCATAGAGTATTGGTAATATTTTATTTTTCTATAAATAGTTTAGTTGTTGTAATGAAAAAAGACAGTGAACAAAATAAAATACACTAAAAAAGGTCACAAAACAAAATTATTCTCTTTTTATTCTCTCCATTTTTACCTCCATGGTTGGAGTTGTTCTTGTTGTTGTATGATTTATTACGGAGCTAATATAGCCCTAGCCTCCATGGCTACTAATAATCAATTGAGTGAGTTTAATTTGTGTGGATATTTAAACTATAATTTATATTTATGTATCTTATACCCATGGTTTAAAAAAAATACTTTTACATACATGAACAATCATTTTTAACATTACTCAAGCAAGCCTAGAATACTCTTTTACATGAAGTTGATCTGTATCCTCAAGATTGATAGTACGCACTGAGCTAAAGCGCTCCCAATATGTCTGATTGTATTGTGTATCAAGTCATTATTATATAGGCCGATAATAATCAATATAGAAATATCTTCACTCTATGCAAATAAAGATAGAAGTTATATAAATATAATAAAACATGATTGCTTAAATAAAGTCTTGTGGCATAAAGGATTTTTTTGGCGTCCTAGTAGTTATGAATAATTTTACAAGATTTATTGCCGGGTTCCGGGTTTTTAGAAAAGAGGGTAACTATATAGTATTAGGTAACTCTGAGCTCAATGCTCGAGATCATTCTTTTCAATTCAGTAAAGTTGGGACGGTTCTTGGGGTCCCCTTCCAACAGGGCTCATGAGTTCATTATAGACGATGAGAGACACATCGTTCCTTCGTGGAAGCCTTCGCCCTTCCAGCAAGGCCTCCACGAACTTTTGCATATCCGCAAAATGCGTCTCCTCAGAGGACCGCTCATTGAAAAAGTCCTCACACCCACTCAAATTCGGAATGGCCCCATAGGAAAACATTTCCCAGAGGGTGACCCCAAAGGCCCACACATCCGAGGCAATGGAGTACACCTTATTCGTCAGACACTCCGGCGCAAGCCATTTAATGGGGATATTTGAACTAGAGGACATCACGTAGTAGTCGGATGAGATGCGAGCCAAACCAAAGTCTGCTATTTGACGGTGTCTTCATCTTCCACAAGGATATTCCGAGCAGCCAAGTCCCTATGAATGATGTTCTTAGACGCCAAATACTCCATTCCATCAGTAATATCCATGGCATACTTAAACAACCGCCTCCCACAGTCCTCACGTAGGCTAGACTCATGAACCTTTAAGTACTTATCCAGGATCCCTCTCGTAAATACTCCATGATAATAATGATCCCCTCGGACTCATCCAGGGACCCCTTGATTTTAACAATGTTCTCATGGCGTAGCTTAAGGAGCAAGTCAAACTCCTTGCGTATGCTTGATTGTGCGTCCAGGCTGTATACGGGCTCCTTGAGCATCTTCACAGCCACTTCGTCCCAGTCCCCACCGCTCTTGGAAATGGTGCCCTTGTAGACGATGCCAAAGTGCCCTTCCCCGATGGGACAGTCCTTGTTGAGCTCCAGCTGATGTTCGCCCAGGGAGTAAATGCTCGTGCACTGGGAGTAGGTGAAATAGGCCGTGTAGACGGAGGTAGATTGGGAGTGAAGATAGCTGCTGCCGTAGTCACTGGAATTGCGTCGCTCATGAGATGGGCCTGAAAGGAGTGGATCTCTTGAAGAGCCGCCAGGAAGGGCACTCAGTGGAGGTGGGGGAGGAGGGAATTGAGGGGAATCGATGCGGAGAGAGCTACACGAGGAAGTGTCCCTCTCATCCTCTACATTATTAACGACATACTCGCTAGGCTCCTGGATGGTAACGTAGCTATGTGCCATGCGGGAATTATATACACGATAAAAGAGATGGTTCACATCCTTTAGGATTTGCTGCGGGGAGCTTCGTAGAGTGCAATTTGGATGCCAGCATTTAAGCATGAGGTGATACATGGGGAGTAGCTTAGGCTCTTTGGCTATGCTGACGGTTTAGGGAGTCTCTCTCCTCCCAAAATGACCTGGATGATCTGATGCGTACTCAAATCTGAAAAAGGTGTGTGAGGGCTATGCCCAAAGGTAAATATTTCCCAAAGGGTCGTGGAGTAGGACCAAATGTCTGTTTCTAAGTACTCAAGGTCCAATTGGGAAGAGGCTGATGCTGTAGATAAGATCTCGGGTGGAATCCAAAAAATATCTTTCTCCAGGGAAGCGTGTGGAATCCAGGATCTCCTAGTTTCACCTTGAATGAATCCTCGGCTCTGGTTTTTACAAAGACTGACTTGCATCGTATCTTGCCATGGACGAGCCTTTGCTCAGACAAATACCAAATGGCTCGAGCCAGGCAGGCGGCAGCCTCAATGAGTTCAATGTCCCTAAGGGACTCTGCATTTCGCCTGAGAAACTCGTCTAGGGGACCGAGGCTGAAATACTCCAAAATGATCGCAGAAGGTTCTCGACAACTAGATGGGCAAAAGCCTAAAACGCTGACTATAGTGCTATCCGAGCAAGACATGATCTTATTGGACATGTTTGAGAAGGAATGAAGCTTTGAGCTCTCAAACTCCCGTTTAAGCTGTTTGATAGCCACGATTTCCTTTTCATTTTGCGACTTGAACCACTGTCCCTTCCAGACGTTAGTGAATGTGCCTGGGTCTTGATGCTCTCATAGCGTCCCAGGCATCGGAAAGGGATAAAAAGGGATCCTCCATTGAAGAATTCTCCCCGGGAGGATTGAGAGGCATCACTTGGAGTCGACGCAGGATCGGCAGAGAAGGAGCCCGGAATCCTTGTCAAACTCGAGGGGTGGAGGCATCGGCCCATTTCAATTTGGGAGCTCAGAGCGGACATCAGTTCCCCCAGGGAGGGAAAGAAGCAGAGCCCATACACGCTCGGGGAAATGGTGTAGCCGTCTGAGCTCTTGATGTTGTAGGTGAGCGCCGCTTCCCCTTCCCATCCGAGACATGAAGGAAGAGAGTGTCATAGGACTCTGTGTCTTGGTGGTGTAGAATATAAAAACAGCTCTTTGAGAGATTTCCGCCTAAGCTTCCACTCCTTTCAGCAAATTTCTTATCCACAAAGTCCGTATGAACGGGTCCATGGATGTTGTGCTGGAGGAGGAAGTTGAGTGAGGGGTAGAGAATTTCGTTGGAGAGGGAGAATATCCATTTCTCGCATAGTCGGTAGTACCCACAGAGGAGGGTGAGGAGATTGCTCCGCTCCTGTGAGGACTTGAAGCGGAAGTAGGCTGGGACGCCGTTCTTTCGAAGGATTTGTATTTCCTCTGAGGAGCCCGCACTCACATTGCAAATCTCCTCAATGGAGCAAATCAGTTCGTCTTCCTTTGACTTCCTCCCTTCGGCTCGAAGGCGCAGCTCAGGCTCCTTGTCGATGCTGGGATCCCGGCGCTTAGGAAAGGCGCCGTGACAAAGAGCGTGACTTTGGAGAGATGTGAGCCCTTGTCGATTCGTATGACATCGGGGAATGTCTCCGTAAAGTACCCGGGGAATTGTTCCTGTATGATGGAGAGAAACTCCATTTGAGTGATAAAAGTGAGGCTTTGTCCCTTTGCCAGGTTGTGATGAGGTTTTTGGCGTTGTTTTTGAGTCTGTCGTGTCCGAAGAGTCGGTCCACGGAGCCAAGCCAGAGACCCTTAGGCGTGTAGCTGCTCATGTTCTTGAGGGCTTCCTTGAGGGGAAGGACTTGTTGCTGATGTGGATGAGGATGCTGAGGGCGATGAGCTTTGTAGCGGAGGCGTAGTGATCCGACAGGTACTCCGTGTGACGACCATTCTTGATCTCGATCACAGGGAACCAGAGGGACGTGGAGGAGGAAGAAGATTGGGCCTCGGGACCACCCACCCAAGAACGCTCGTTCGTAACGAGACCCTTCTTAAAGTCGTCACGAACTTGCCTGAAATAGAAAACAGCCTGAGTTTATTTTAATATATAATATTGTTTATTTTTAATTATAAACGAAAAACTCAAGGCTCAAATTTATGTTAATATATTGTAGTACACATGTCAATTGATTTTTATTGTATTTTATTGATTGAAAATAGTGCTTTTAGTTCAACCCCTATGATAAAATTGTAAATTAAAATATTTACTTATATGATTTTCATACATTATCTTAGGTTTTTATGTATTCTGTTGTACATATCATAAATTGAACTGTTGAATAAAAAATCATATTAATCAAATACACAAAAAGAAGATAACAAAGTTAATCTTCTATCGTCTTATTCTTACATATAAAAATGGTTCGAGTTTAAGAATGATCAAAAAGAAAAGCCTTCGTATAACTGACTCAAAATTAAGATAAAACGTAAAAAAATAGTATCTTCATTGAAGAGTATTTTAGAAAAGCTGTTTGAATTTGTCAAGTAAGCGATTTACGTGAATGATAAACTACAATTATGCCCAACACTTTTATATGGTTATCAGGGGATGGAAGGGGGTGAAATTATTTAAAGACTAATCTACGAACAAAAATAATTTTGCGATCCCAATAAAGATTTATTCATAAAAACAAATGGTTTTGTGATTGATATTACTTAACTATTTTGCATTTTTTTAAAGGCGATTTGAAATTAGAATTTGGCAGTAAAGAATAAATATATTTCTACAATATTAAAACATAGACATTAACTAAATATATGCAATATTAATGTCATATTTGATTGGCTGCGTAGCTTTATATGTTTTAATTTATATATTTTTTTACATGTACAGTAAGTCAAAAGACTTATTTTATCCTACAAAAAACTTGCCTTCATATATTTTTGATTATCGCAGGAAATTATTTAAAAACTAGAGGCATATATACACTCAGAGAGTGCAAACCTCCGCCGTCACGGGGTCCTTATGAGCCTTCCGAGGCGGATTTTTACGACTGGGGCGGCGTAGAGGGACGGGGGAGGGTTCCCCTCGACAGAAATTCTGAGAGGAAGACGCTCCCGGCACCCGATTTCACAGCACAGCGACATCTATTGGCAAAGTAGGCTAACTTGAAATATTTATTAGTATTTAGCTCATTTGGCATCTTAAAGAAGCACTCAGAGATGCCAAAATTTAATCACTTGTTCCTTTTGGCATTTCCAACAACTCCACAAAGTTTCATCCGAATCCGTTCCGTACTTTTTGAGTTATCCTGCTGACAAAAAAACCACAAACAAACCAACACCAGTGAAAACAATACCTCCTTCGGCGGAGGTAATAAAAGGAGATATTTATCCATATTGTGACTCAAAGTTCATTTATATTGTATTGTCTGGATGGTTGCACTTTAGTTTTTAATAAAGGGCTTATATTTCATGGATTATTTATTATTTATATTTCTTTTCAGCACATGCATATTATATAGAGGACAGTCCCCCACCCATTTATTGCATTTCACCTAATAATATTCAGGCAAAAGTGTTTTTATATTCGGGCAATTAGTATGATTTTTAATAGGACAGCCATGCCTTCCATAAATGAAAATTCGTTCGGGAAATTACAAATTGGAGCACATTTCATCTTTTAAAAAAATACCTAGGCCTACTACTAACCGATGAAGGGAAGTTTGGGTAGCTTAAAGAGACAATACTGTGCATGCTTTGTTAAATAGTCAGACAAAGTCCGTTTGGACCTATTACTTCCCTATCATCCTCTGAACAAGATATTTTATTGTTACTATTATTATTTTATAGCTTCGTAAATGTATAGCTAGTCGATTAATAAAGTATGGTATTAATACAATAACTTAGTTTATTAAGTGATAGACTAAAGTAATATTGAGGAAACTCGACAGATCCGTGGAACCTTGCTCGATTTCAATGAAGAAATTCGACTCTGAATAGAAAAGGATCAATATCGATCAACCTCATTGAAAAAAATGTAGTTGATGTACTGATTTGAATGCTATAATGCATAATCATATTCACAAGGATGTAATTTTATAGAGCCAAAAAAGACAATAAAAAAGTAGAGGTTTTTGGGAGGGAGGGCTGTGGACTTTTGGGAACAGATTATCTGTCTAAATAATCCTGAAAGTATACAACCCGTTTACTTTTAAATAGGTAATTGAAATATAAAAATAAGATATAAAAAATAATTAATAATTAATTAATATTAATAATAAATTTAACTGAAGTATAAAGATATAAAAAAGTGATTTGTATCGTTTATAAGGATTTTTATTTCTATTAAATACAACATATAATCATATCAATATTTAGAAAAAACAGTTAATACACAACGGTATAGGTACACTGATTATAAATTAGAACATTAATGAGTTAATTATGTCAAATCTTAATGTTAATCGCGTGGATAAAAGGGTTTATCTCAACATCTTAATGTTTGAGGATTCAAATGTTTTTTTTTATAGTTCGACGTTACAGATTACATTTTTAAGGTTGATAAGAAACTAGCTTGAATTGGCTAATTTAGGGTATCCTTACGCGTAGAAGTAATGGAAGGCTCTCTGATCAATGCCATAGAGACGATTTGGCCCCGGACTTTGAAGCGAAGTCGAAGCTCCAGGACGTCTCCGCTCTTCGTGACGGCATCAGGCTTGAGCCAAGCACCACTGGACGGATTTCGTAGGCAGAACAAATACTTTGCCTGAGGACGGAGTCGCAAAGAGTTCCGGCAGAGGCTGGATACCACAAGCTCAGCCTCTTGGCCGGGAGGATACTCCTGAGAGACGACGAGCTCGTCCTCGGGATTGTAGTGATGGATCTCCATGGCGACGAAGGCCCTCTGGGGAGGTGGCTTCTACTTCATCCCAAAGCAAGCTTCCTTGTTGACATAAGGCCTATCAGTAATTACAACCCGACAGCAAGTACAACACACACTCAAAATAAATACGTACGTATAAAAGTCAAACGGACTCATAGAGATAAAAAGATATAGAGAGCTTATTCCCTTCATCTGTATTTTTGTTTCCAATATAAACAAAGTAATTTGTACTTCGTCATCGTAGCTGATCATAGAGATAGAATCTATCTCTAAGATCAGATTACGATGACGTAGTACATATTACTTTGTTTATTTGAACACACAGAATACAGCTGAATGTTGTTTCTCTGCCATTGAAGGGAATCAGCTCTCTATATCTTTATTTCTTTATGAACGGACTAAGTGCAGGGAGAGAAAAGAAGAATGTACCAATGACGTCATCTTGCAGGATTTAAAAAATATATATGTGTAAAATAGCGAACGCTACCCGGCGTTGAACGGGAATATGCAGGAATGTCCACTTTGACCTAATTCTTCCTTGGCACCCAAAACGTATCCATAGAAAAGTTGATCAATATACAACAGAGTGTTTAGAAGATAAAGAGAAACGAAAAATATATCTTAGAATCCAAAATCCTCCGTATAAAAAATTATTCATATCTAAGGTTCCATTACCAAGACACGGTTCATATTCTAAATGGTGACCAAACAACCTTTGTAGAGAAACTCCCTGATCTCTCGTCGGGACTCACTTGTTATTACTGTAATTTGTTCAATGATTTCCTCGTCGCTATTAGTTCATAAGGCATCTTCTAATAAATAATTTATGTTTTTTAGCATGGTTTGGGTTCCAATTACCGTCACTAAACATAAATCAGAGTGGCTGAACTCAATCATCAAACGAAGAGTGGTCATGGACGCAAAACAGGGATGCCTTTCTTTCGGCCACTTCAACTGTCACAACCGAGTCGTACTTTAATATACAGGGGCAGCTTAGGGTGTGTCCTGGTTGTTTCTTTAGTAAAAGAGAAACAGACCCAACAAAATGTAATTTTTGTTATATATATTAAATTTTAAAAAAATCCAAAGAGATTAATGCTTTTAATAACAGGTTTTTCTTAATTATATAATTCAGGGTTTTTTATTCATTAAATTATAATTAAGTTCATCAAAAGAAAGAGATGTGGAATCGTTTCATCAAAAATGGTTGTGTATCCAGCTCGACTCAATCAACATTCATCTATCCCTAAATATTGAACAACATCTTATCTTAACTTGACAAAACTGCAGATGCACTAAAGTAAATTTCGGTCCCTTATCATCAAAGTTAATCCATTCTGTTTAAATAGATATAAAGTTATTTATTGATATTCATAATGTTTTGAACAAATAATCTGAACACACAAACGAAAGTTATTTTGTCAAACACACACACACATATATATATATATATATATATATATATATATATATATATATATATATATATATATATTATTTCATTTCACGTTTTTCGGATTTGAGAGTCGGGCTCCCCCTAGGATTTTTTTTAGTGCATAGAGATCATCTTGTGAAAGTTTGAACAAAAACGAATAATTGGAAGTACCGCTCAACGGGCCCAAAAGTTATGTAGTAAACTTATGTAGTAATTTTTTTTCGCCATTCGATCGTCTCTTATGTCCTTAATTTTAATGCTGTTTTCAAACAATTTGCCGCAAAATGTAGTATGCTCGCAAGAATTCCAAATAAATTTTTATTTTGAATGTACATCCAAAATCAAATGAGATAATAAAGTTTCAAAATGTTCATTTTTGGGGTATTTTCCATAAGAATGACTATTTCAAAACTTAATTTTCTCGTTGAATTTTGGATGTATATTCAAAATAAAAACTGGTTTGGAATCCTTGCGAGCATACCTACATTTTGCGGCAAATTGTTTGAAAATAGCATTAAAATTAAGGACATGAGAGGCGATCGAATGGCGAAAAAAAATTACTACATAAGTTTACTACATAACTTTTGGGCCCGTTGAGCGGGTACTTCCAATTATTCGTTTTTGTTCAAACTTTCACGAGATGATCTCTATGCACTAAAGTAAAATCCTAGGGGGAGCCCGACTCTCAAATCCGAAAAACGTGAAATAAGAATCACCCTAATATATATATATACCTTCGCATATAATAGTGCCCGAATGATCTTTATTAGTGCGGTGTATTTAAAAAATAATGAATTAATTAAGAGTTGAACATCCTAATGTCAGATAATGGTCTGGTACGTTGGGATATATATAATGGTATAGCAAAATAATATATAATCGTAATTGAACAGAAATAAACATAACACCTCATAGTTTCTTGTGCACGTTAATTTTTGATTAAGTATTCCAGTATACGAAGAATGATTATGCTTTTAATTTTATTTATGTGTGTAATTGGGGGGTGGGGGGAGTTTATTATATAATCCAGCCTTTCTTTGACTATATTTACGCCTTACTTAAATATTTCTTATGCGGGGATCCGCATCTGCTTATCACAATTTCAACAAAGCTTAAACAAACGCTTTGACTAATGAAACATATAGTAGGCGCCTGGATCGCTTTAATACCTACTTAATGGAAGGGAGATAAATTAGTTTTACATATACGTCAATATAAAGGAGAAAGCTAAAGGTCTAGGGAGAACAAGGACGGGCTTATGGGTAATATTAATAACGAATATGTCAGTTTATATTATAGAGAAAAGTCTTACGTAGGAGGAAAAAACAACTTATGTAAATTGAAGTTATTGCTACTATACAGACTATCGATAGATATTCGATGACCATAAATTTAATCAGAAGCATGTTACTGTATAATAGAATGGAGTATATCGATTACACCATATTTGTTTACGTCTATAAAAATAAAGAGACAATATCATTACAAAATGTTAGGTTGATCGATCATTTGGTTACAGGCACGTATGGGTAGGTGAAGCACTATTCACTCGACCGGGTTAAATTTTAATTGCAGGAATACCATTTTCCTACGGGCCTGAGTTATGCAATCATATGCACCAGAAAAACTATATACAGAGGAATGCTGACTTTGTTCACCAAATTTAGCGTATATATAATTTAAGGAGTGTTATTGGAGTAAAAGGTAGAATTTATGAGCAGTATATTATTAATTTATATGGTATTAAAGTTTTAGATAATAATAAAACAAAATAATAAATTATTTCAGTTATTATTTATTTATTAAAGAAATATATATTTTATACATTAATTATCATCCGCTTTAAGTTCTTTCAAGAAATATTTACATTTTTCGGCCAGAAGCTCCACACTTTGTAAAAATATATCCTCTGGCAGAACCGCGCCCGTGCTCTCAATATTGAAAATGAAATGATCTTAATCTTGGAGAGCTCCACTTTATCTTTCAAGTCCTCATGTCTAAATACATTCCGCGAGCACATGTCATAGCGGGCATCCGCGACCTTAGCCTCACCAGAGGTTTCATCCACTTCAATGACCCCGGGAGAAAAGGACTCCTGAAGCCGGGAGGCAGCCTCCCCTGTGATGGGAGCCTTCAGAGTGATCTCGGGATGTAAACGATAAAAGGCCGTACAGACCGGAGAAAACTTGGCATGGTCCCTTCCAATGCCCTTCACGGCATAGAGCTTGAGATCCATTTCTTGACCTGGGCGAAGCTTAGCAATGAGTATGTCCTCTTCCACGGCTTTTATTCCGTCCATTCGCTTGCCCTGAAAGCCATTGGGAATCCATTTAATATCCTTGGAGAGAACCCGGTGGTTATCATAGAGGCCTTCCGGATCCGAAGTTGCTTTAGGATCTGCACCTTTCTTTTTAGTGCACTGGACCTTCAGCTCAAACTCCAGTGTTGTGCTCTCCCGCCCCTGATCCGTATCCCCAGGAATTTTCCAATCAAACAACTTGGGATCCGCCATGATGGGAATGAGTCCCAGGCGATGTGCAAGGACTTCGTCTTGAATAATGGAAGTATTGTTGTAGATATATACCTTTTCGATTGCCATGCAGGGCACGTCAGAGAGCATGAGTCTCCGAAAGGCATTCGCCAAGGATGGATCCACACCAATGAGGTCGAACTCCAGCTCCCTCTCGGAGCTTCGATTCACAATATTGACCTTGCACTTTTTCTTAAAGTCCTTACGGATATCAAAATGTTTCTTTTTGACATCAGGTGCAGAGGAGGTGTTGAGGAGTTCAAACTCTTTAAGGATAATCTTATTCTTCTCGTTCATTTTCTGAAGGAATAAAAAAATAATTATTATTGATACTATGAAAAAGAAATTATAATAATACAACAATACACATAGAAATTATTATTTAATAATTAATTTTATTCCTTTATGACATTTGAACATCAATCATTTCAGATGTAGGTTGTTTTTCTTCTTGGTTAGTTGAAGTGTCTCTTTCCCAGTGAAGAACTCCTCGTTCTCATTATCAATACTCATTGAGACTTCTTTGATGTCGGATATATTTGCAGAGTAAGTCCATTTGGGAAAGACTCGCTTGTAGAGAATCATGAGTACGGTGTCCTGTTGAGAGAGCTGAGCATCAAAGAAGCATTTCATATGTCCATGTGTCCCAAGGGCCTCCTTAATATGCCCTCTTCGTCCAGACTTTGTTCGGAGCTCAATGGGCTTGAACCAGTCAATGTCCGAGCGATTAAAGAACATAAATCGCACGACGCAGGAGCGTTTGTTTACTTTGAATGGATGTCCTGAGAGAACGACTCGCTTGATGACCAATCGGTTCGGATCTGCGGATAGCAGGGAACCCGTCCCGAGGAGTTCCTCATGCCCGGGCTTAAAGACAAGAACCGGAGACGGAGGGAAGGTGATGGGGGCAAACATGGTCATGGCGATGGCTCCATCTGAGCTCCAAAACCGCTCATACTTGTGCTTAGAGCCATTGGTGTGCTGGCTAAATATTGGGTTGACGATAAAGCGTCGAGGGCCCACATGGACAATGAGCGGCTCCTTGGACTTGACGATAACTCCCCGGGAGCAAGGGGCCTTCTTCACCACGATGTTGATGACGGACATCTTATTTTCATGGGGAAGAAGACCGTATATGAGAAGAGGTTTCCCTTTGATTTTATTCTCCCAGGTATCTGAGGATACTCCCTTCACAAAGAGGCTCACGTACCACCCCATCTCGATCCCTTCGATCTCATCGTCCCCGGAAGGAGAGAGGACCTTCTTTTTTGTCCGATCAAAGTTCTCAAATTGAAATATACGGGCATAGTCAAGTGGGAGGTTTTCCTTGGGATCCCAGGAGACGTCCGAAAGGATTTGAGACCCCTATAGCGCTGAAAGCGAACCTTGGCGGGCTTGTCGATGGGAGTGTCCAGCTCGTCGGGGAACATGGCGTCCATGCGTGCATCCTGGATCTTTTTTAGAGTTTCCCGCTCTTCGTCTAAGTCCACGTGCTTTTCATCATAGGCGACATCCTGGGTTGCCTCGGAATTGATCTCCAAAGTCTCGTATTCTTCTTCTTCCTCTTCTTCGTCGCCTTCATCTTCATCCTGTTCGAAGGGAACATTCAAGTCCTCATCGTCCACCATGGCCTCCTCATCCGTTTCCGTTTCGTCATTCTCATCGTCTTCTTCATCGATGATCCATGAGGACTGATAGTCAGATGTGCCCTTCGGAACGAGTTTCTTAGTCACCTTTTTCATATCATTTCCGCCTCTTGAAGCTCCTCTTCCGTGGGCCAAGTCTGCTCTGCATCCATAGGATCCGGAATGTTCTCGCTCTCCAAGGACTGCTGCAATGAAGGATCCGCGGATGCTAATGTGACGACTTCATGTTCCTCATCATCCATGGCCTCATTCCGCCGCTCTTTGGCCAGAGGAAAGGGGTCCACAGCAGAGTCCACGCGCTCCAACTGAAAGTCCCCCACTCCGGGGATGTGTACCAAGCGATTCACACTCCATCTCCTGTTCAAATCCGCGCAACGCACATAGCCAGATACTTTAAGAAGCCCTTCCTCGTATTGGACGTCTTCTCCCATCAAATAGGGGCGTCGCTCTCGAAGATGATTCCTTTTTCGCTTCGTGGACCCAAGGTGTCGGAGAAGAAGAGTGACCTCGGACTCATTGCTCGCAGTGAAGAGATTTTGTCGGAAGTTGTGAATGAAGGGGTAGTTCTTTTCCACGGTTTTGAAAAGAGTCTTCTTGTAGTCGTTGAGGGTCTTGAGGAGCCCTGGCTTTCCGAAGGGGAAGTTAAGGAGGAAGACAGGCTCTGAAGGGAGTCCCTGGGAGATGAGGGAGAGAAGCTTGTTCGCCAGTGGGGCCAGGGGATCATGCATATTGGCGTCCAGGACAAAGACAAACTGGTCCACGACTTTGCCGGCGTCGAGGATTGGAATGAGTGAGTCCTCCACTTGGAAAAAGGCGAAGCGTTGCTTGAATCGTGGGAATGAGAGGTGGGTGATCCCAGAAGGGCTTGCTTTAACCACGGATCCATCCACGTTGTTGACGAGGGATGCTAGGCCCGAGGCGACTTGGGGGTCCGAAGAGAGGATACCTGTTAGAACAGGTGGGAAGCCATCGGAGCCAAGGGCTCGCTTCTGGGATAAAGAGGCCTCACGCTTGGTCTCGCGAAGCTGTTGAAGACGATGCTTCCTGTCCCGTCGACCTGGAAAAAGACGAGGCGTGTAAAGGATGAACATATAAAATTAGTCAAAATTAAGGAACCTCCAACTAATATTTCTAATGCAATTATTGTTAAGTTCGCACTTAATCAAAAGGACATTTAGATGTCGTTTAAATACAAATTAGGCATTAAAATGGACCTTCATCAAGAAATATATATGTTTCATTATTTAGACATTTTTAAAAGCAGGGTTTGCGCGGAAATTATTAACACCATCAATGTTTTTATAAATTATTTTAATTAATACACCAAAAAACATACCTTCTACTTTATCGGCTTTCTTCCGATTCAAAGAAGACTTTATATCGATTCGCCCACGATTTGCTGCATCTACGGCACCTTTGGAGCGATGTTTCCCTGTTTTATGGGATTTGTTGGATTGCTTAAGCAATCCGGAGCGATGAGTCTCCTGCATTCCGAAGTCGATATATTAGTCGAGCTCACACGTGTTTCATGAAATACTCACTGAAATATTTAATGTTATTGTTTACATTTTTTACGTCAATTCTTGATAAACACAAAACCTCGAAGAATATATAAATATATATTAGCTACAGTAAGTCCAAACCAAAGAAAATATATTGGAATTTTGTTGTCTCTCTATTTTGACAAGATATTCAGCTTACCCCGAATATTCAATTCACCCTCTAAATAAATAATTAAATGGAAGCCGAAAAGTGTGAATATTGCATATAATAATACTTTTTTGATTTGATTAAGATAGTAATCTTAATGAGACTTACTGTAAGCACATTGATGTTTTTAAATGTAGCAGTTGAAAAAATAAAAACATTTTTTCCCTCATTGATCAAGAAATTGTTCTACTAATTATATTAATTATGTTTAATTTGTAACTCCTAAGGCAGTTTTTTTTTTGTAAAGTAGCAGCTATATTTTATTTCTGTAGATCATTACTATGAAAGATTACAGAGCAATTGAACTGTTGTCCAAATAATCACAGTTCCTCATAGTATATATATTTAAAAAAGTCAATTATCCGCAAAGTTCAATAGGTATAGTTAAAGAGTATTTATGGTAGTATGGACACTACCATTGGCACACAAAGAAACGTCATTTTATTTTCAATACGTATTATGTATTTTTTTAGATATCTGTCATTCTGCATTATTTTTCTTTTAAGGAATTTATCATAAATTCGAAGAAAATAAAATGTTACACTAACAATTGACTCAAAATTTGCCCATTTGAGACCTATAATAATATACACTGTCAAAGATATGTACAACATTTATATTTCATTAGTATATATCGTCAATAGCGTAGCTATATCTTAATGTTAAAATTCTTTGGTTGTCAACACAAACTATTTCATCATTTTGCATGTGTTGTTTAAAATAAACAAAGAGTAATAACACGCTCCTGAATGAGTTCATATTTTTATACTCAAGCATAGAATCAATTTCAAAGTATGCATGTGATTACTCGTTTAATATTCCGGGGTCCGGTTTCATGTTTCTTCCGGTCCAAGAGCACGACCATGCCCCTTCCACCCCTCCCCCGCCGCCCGCACAAGATCCGTCACTCTTCACTCAAAGTCGACTCTCCCTCCGTCGTGGGCTACTCCACGGCTGGGTCCTACAACCTTTACGACCTCGTGAGCGCACTTCGAGTCCAAGGCATCTACGAGGTCGTTTCCCTCCCAGAAGATCTCACAGAGAACGTCCTTGGCGTCAAGCCCCTCTACAACAACCCCAAGGAAACACCCAAAGACATTTTCTTCTTTGTGGAAAAGGGATGTGTTGTCTTCTGGAACGTTCCCGAGTTCGAGCAGGAAAATGTTCTTGAGTTCCTTAAGCCCGTAGAAGCAGATCCATATGAAAACGAAACCATTCGTGGAGAGGCAGAAATGCTCAAGGTCCTTCTACATCCCGAGGAACCCAACAACACCGCAGGATCAACCAAGATCAAGCGCGGCATCATTTCTTTAAGCGACTCCGTTCCACACAGAACCACCAAATTGGAAAAGTACAGCTTCTCAGACGCCATTTCTGCAAGTGTGAAGCTCGGCGTCCTCGAGTCTGCTCTGCACGACCTCATTGACTCCATTGAGCACATCAGTGAGGACTTAAAGGCCGGCCGGTCCCTTCGTCTCTCTCGTTCTGAGGTGCTTAAGAAAACAGGAGAGGTATTTGCTTTGAGACACATCATCAATCTCTCTGCGACCTTCTGGACACTCCGGATTTTTACTGGGATAGGGAGGATCTTGAGGTCCTCTACCTCAGCACATGTTCGCATCTATCCGTGAGCAAACGGACAAAAATCTATAATGAAAAGTTGAATCATTGTGCGGATCTATTGGAGTTGATCACGGAGCATTTGAATGACGTCCATCACGTTCGACTTGAGTGGTTCATTATTATTCTCATCATGATTGAAGTGGGATTTGAGTGCCTTCATTTTGCACAACATTCATTCAGTAAAAAAGACAATTGGAAATGGATTCATTATATTATAAAATAGTTGAAAATATATTTGTATTCAATAAATCCGTATCAATCAGTTCAAAAATATATAAGATATTTAAAAAGTTCACTTAAAAAGGGTACTATAAAAACATTTTGGTAAAATACCATTTACTCGACCGCTACTATTTACACAAGTCTAAAAAGATAGTGTATCAAATATATAAGCGTGCACTGTCATTTACACATTTTTTTAACACTCGAGACTTTAGATAATCGAGAATAATACATATATATCTTTTAATGGAACCATATCAAAATTATTAACATTTTTAGTTGAAATATATTAAGATAAAGGTTAGATTTTGAAGCGCTTCAATTCAATGAGGACCTTTTCAAACTTTGGTGTTTGACTATACACACACACATATATATATATAGCTCAAAAAGTGACCGTTATATACAGGTGACCGCTAGTTGCAGTAGGTTTTAATAGTATTTTCTTCTTCTGCGGGGATGGCTTTTTTGGAAGAGTGACCGCCACACAGGTTACTCTAGTACAGGGATGCCAGGGTGAAATCGGTCAGGGGGCCGGACTGTTTTCAAGTGGGACCTCGGGGGGCCAAATTACCGGTACATTTTGGCCTTGCAACACTAAACACTAAACAAAAGTAGATTTAATATTGTATCATAATATTATTTATTATAAAAACACTTCTCAACCACTAACGTAACGGGCCAAATGAGATGTCCATTCGGGCCGGTTCCGGCCCGCGGGCCGCCACCATGGCACCACTGCTCTAGTACAAGGGTCGGCAACCCAAAATGTTGAAAGAGACATAACGGACCCAAAAAAAATTAAAATATGTGTCTGGAGCCGCAAAAAAATTAATTCCCTATATAACCTTCATACGGTACACCTTTTGGTCCTATATATTTTCCTATCCCTCATCTTTCCCCCATCTATTAACGTTTTTGGAAAGCTCCAGGGAGCCACAAAGGCAGCTCTATAGAGCCGCATCGGGCTCTAGAGCCTCGGGTTGCCGACTCCTGCTCTAGTACATCGAACCTTGGATCAATGTCTCGACCTATAAATGACACACGTACATTTAAACATACTTAAACGTACATCAAAAATTAGTTCTTGATTAAACAACTAATTTCGATTTCGTTTGTACTACGTAGATTTATTACCCTTTTTTCCTTCGTGAGTTTAATATTTTTTGACAATATCTTATAACTTACATAAAATATGATGTATTAATTTCAAAACAAAAAAAATGGCTCTCAGCACTGATGACTTAATTGGTTAATACATTTTAAGGGTCGAAATGCTAAATTGTTACATCACGAGTTATTTTTAAATTATGTTTTCTTGAAAATTTGTATAGAAAAATTGGAGCTACATTGAAATTTTATGACTTTTTTAATAGATATTTCGTAGAATTACAAAAAAAACAGATTAAAATTTAGGAATATTTATTTAATGATGTGTTTAATTTTTAAAGGATCAAATGGCTTAAAAATGGATCACTAATATTTGAAGAAAAAAAATATTCTACGCTTTTTCTTTTAATGAAACATATATTAATCCCCTTCTTCAAAGAGAATAAAAAGATTTCGATAAATCAAAATATTAAACGTATATCATAAATTATGATTCATAATATTTGACATATTATGGCCTAAATAAATAAATAAATCAACACAAGTAAAAGAGTTTAAAATAAATTGTCATCATAGCCTTATTTTTATACAAAATATAAATTTATTTTGAGCTATGATGACATCACTGGATATTTTTCGTGTATTTCTTTTTCCTACTCTTTAAGCCATTAGTCAAATTAGGAAAAAAAATCCAGCTACATAATATATCAATGTCCTAGGAATAGAAAAGAAAACAATCCCATCCAGTAGTAATCCAGTGACGTAAATAAAAACTGAGTTTTAAAAAATTACGACATAAAATGACGTAACTGGGAATTCGCTTCAGTTTCTTCCTTTTTTACTACATAGTATTTTTATAAATATATATTCACTTTGTAAGGTATTTTTTTACTATTTGATCATCAGAGGGCGCTGTTTATTATTGTTTTGATGCTGGTTTGTCTTCCGAGAGTTGAATCGAGTTCTATTTAAATCATATCAAATATGGATAACATTGGGACCCCGAGCAGTGCCGAGGAGCTCTTACAAGAGTCCATGACCCACACACTCCAGCAGAATCCCCAGCTGGGACACCCGGAAATGGTGAGCATCCTTCAAAAGCTCTTAATTTGTGATATGTCTCCTTATTTTTACTTTCTCAGTCTGGAGCAGTGCCAGTCCCTCAGTGACCTCCTCCCTGCTCAACTCCAACCCATCTCTCCCTGCCTCCCCCTTGGTTGGAGGAGGAGGAGAGTCCCTTCCCAACACGGCCGGCTGTGAGGGCAGCCTTCCTCAGGCCACTCCAGAGTTCATAAAGCCCTCTGAGACGACCCAGGTCCTGGACAGAAAGAGACTCCAGCAGCTCGTCAAGGAAGTTGACCCAAACGAACAGCTGGATGAGGACGTGGAAGAGCTTCTTCTTCATATCGCCGATGACTTCATCGAGCAAACCGTCTCTGCGACCTGTGCGCTCGCCAAACACAGGAAAGCACCCACCATTGAAGTCAGAGACGTGCAATTCAATTAGGTAATTGGAAGTTCATATCAAACAACTTTCCTGTTACTATGAAATAGTTGGGTTATTTCAGAATTATGAAAATATGAGGTATTTTAATAGTATACAAGTCAGATACATTAAAATACTACTAGATGATATTAACTATCGTCCGACAATTATTATACAAAGGAATAGTATCACTTATGGCTTACTTGCAATACAAAACATTATTCTTTTATACAATTAAGCATAAATGTGGCATCCGTATTATTATATATATATATATATATATATATATATATATATTAGGGTTGTTCTTATTTTTCAAATGTTTGAAATGTTAGCAACATTGTGGATTTTCTGTTTCTTGGTGATAAAAGAAGACGACATACAAAGTTTGAACAAAATCGGTCAACATTACGAGGTCGCGCAACGAGGTCAAAGTTTTAAAAATTTAGTAAAAATATAGTTTTCCGCAAATTTCTTCAAAATGGTGGACGTTAAAGACTTCAATAATAATTATTAATTTAAAGGAAATTTAATTTACTACCAGACGTATGTTTGATGTTTTTTAATAAAACAAAGTTTTCAGTAAAAACAAGAAAAAAAATGATCTTTTGATATGAGAATATACGATTACCATTTGGTACGGCTGTTAATGTTACCTGGATAGAAAGAAAGAAAGAAGGGAGAGAAATGAGGCAAAATACTCTCTCCTTTCTCTTTCTATCCAGGTAACACTAACAGCCGTTACCAAATGGTAATCGTATATTCTCATATCAAAAGATCAATTTTTGGGGGAGAGTACGTATTTGCTTATATCTCTTAAAGTATAGCGATTTTTTTGAGCACCAAACATATCAAATGAAAGCTTGGTTAACCAGCTTTAATATTTGGTATACTAAATCATGTCAATTTAATAAGTAGAGAGTTATATGTACATTAAAAAAGCTATCTCGCGTACAAATGACGCATATAATGGATTATGTATGCGTCAGAGACAAAGTAAAATTTTGAGAGGATACCTTGACGCAAATCTAAAAAACACATTATATTATTTTTTTCATAATCGATTTCTTATAGGTCAATACAGGCTCTGAATCATATGATGTAAACTCAGATTGTACTGAATTCTGAATTGATAGAATGCAACCAAGGTCATTTTTGGATTTATCATCTAAAGGTTTACTAAGCTTAAAAGTACTATTTTACTCTGAAGCGAACAAATCATCTTCAACAGGCGAGTGAAGTTAATTGATACAAAAAAGCTATGAAATATGCTAACATTACACACTCCCTTTCTTGCTTTGTTTTTACTGAAAACTTTGTTTTATTAAAAAACATCAAACATACGTCTGGTAGTAAATTAGATTTCCTTCAAACTAATAATTATTGTGAAGTCTGTAACGTCCACCACTTTCAAGAAATTTGCGGAAAACAATACTTTTACTAAATTTTTAAAACTTTGACCTCGTTGTGCGACCTCGTAATGTTGACCGATTTTGTTCAAACTTTGTATGTCGTCTTCTTTTATTCACCAAGAAACAAAAATCCACAATGTTGCTAACATTTCAAACATTTGAAAAATAAGAACAACCCTTATAGATATATATATATATTATATATATATATATATATATATATATATATTATATATATATATATATTTGACAATACTTATCTTATTAATCAATATAAAGAGGCTATAAAAGTCAGACATGCAATTCATACTGGTAATAGGAGTTCATAACAGGCAACTTTCCTGTACCTTCAAATACTTTGACTATTTTCCATATAAGGTATTTTCATATTATACGATTCAGGGACGAGGATATTCTTACTGAATAAATCTAATTAGTCAAATCGTTTGACATTTGCGCCTTAGCTCAGTGAAGCGTGTTCGACTTTAATGTTGAAGGCGCGGGTTCGACTCCCGAGAGTGGAGGATCAGTTGTGATTGATCCCATGTAAAATAGTATTTTAGGTTCGATGGACTCATTTTTTATATGCTAATATGTATATTCTGATACTGTAGAAGCCAGATACATTCAAGTTCATACTAGATTAAATTATATAAAATATATATTATATAAAAAGTATGACATATTTAAGCAAGTCGTGCTCAATGAAACGATTTGTATCTCCTTATTTTAAGTACAAAATATTAGTATTCATATGCAATGAAGGCCAAAGATATGTAATCCATAATCTATAAGCTTATACAAAGTCGTTGTTTTAACAAAAAAAAAAATACATTATCATTGTCAAAGAATACAATTAAAAGCCATTGTCATGGAAGTCAAAAAGGCTAAATTCATATAATAATTTTACATTATATGAAGTAATCATAAGACAACCTTTAATTTTTTAAAAATACTTACATCAATGCTTATTTGGTTCAATGCAATATTTTTTTAATGTAGACGTGTTAAAATGAATAATATGTAAAATTATAGCACACAAAAAAGTTATAATAAAAAAGATAAAATATATTTGAAAGTTTGATATTTATAAGAAAATACAAAGCAGTCCTATTTGATATCTCCTCTGTTAATACTAGGCGAGCTTATATAATATTAAACCACTCTTTTACGATTACTATAAAAATGGGCGAATATATATATATATACTTTTTTTTTTTTGAAATTCGTTAGGCTAAGCTCATAAAAGTGTATCGTCCTACTTATGAATCTCGTACTTCTTTGGAGGAATGAAGTACTCACCGATCTTGGCACATGTCTTGTATATTCAACCACTAGGTTGTTTGTTGGGTTTATATTTCATATTTATGTTTGTAAAATGATGTTGGAACCATTTTTACCAGGTTTTTGTAGTGTTTTGAAAACTATAATTGCAAGACAGTGTGTCTTGATCAGGATTTCCTTGACATATGATTAATCATTATTGCTGAGGTGTATCGTCTATCGGTCATGCCTTATCGTTAGTCCCAAAGGCGATAAATTAGTTCATAATCGCTTATCTCGAGTTAAGCTTTTTTAATATTTTATCGTTATCATAAGCTCGAAAAAAGCTATTTTAAACACCGCTGCTCTTGACTTTGCTAATATACACTCCTTATTCATGATGTTATTTTTCAGAGCGAAATTGGAACATGTGGATACCTGGCTTCGGAACAGAGGAAGTTCGCCCATATAAAAAGTCCTCCATGGACGAGGCTCATCGTCCCGAATGGCACTCATCAAGAAGACACTCAAAAAATATTAAAACCATATCATTTTTTATAACTAGATCATTTCATGCACATATTTTAAACGCAAAAATGATGTACGCAAATTTGTATAGACACTTGATATAAATAAATACTTATTATTCAATGCAGAAAGTCCCTAACTGACAGTCTGAGTCCGGAACCATGCAGGCAATAAAGGATTTAAAAATGAAGACAATGGGCAGTTCCAGCGTTATGGATGTGACATTTGGACAGCAAAATGACAACAGATGACCTAGTTATTTTTTATTCTTTCCCAGTATTTAAAGATGTCTTGTATATTTTTAAGACCTCCCATATTGAAGAAGTGGTAGGGAAAAAAATAATTCCCTTAGTACATTTAGAACACAAAGAAAATGCCAAAAAAGACATGCGTTATGGATGTGACAGAAAAAATACCCCGTTTCTCAAGTGACTACAGATATTCAACAAACTCTGTGAAATTTTAAAGATGATATCCAAATACAGATATACATTTGATAAAGGAGTCTCTATTGAACATAAAAAAAAACCTTTTTAAAAATATTTTCTATTTCATGCAGAACCTAGGAAGGAAAAACCAGCGTATGGATGTGACATAATTCCGTTATGGATGTGACATGTCTGAAATACAAATTGTTTCTGTTTGAAAAACCAACAATTTAACCATCATATCCCCCCAAAAGTCTCAATATTTGTTAAAACTACCTTTAAGTTATTGAATAATATAGAATGGATGCTGTTTTTCAGTTCAGTCCAACCTGCTTGCTGTATTGGCATGTGGCAATAATACAGAATAGTACATGATCACAATTGATTTTAGCTTGGGTCTTAAATTATAAAACAAACTGAGAGACATGAGATAAGGTGAACAAATTATTTATTATTAAATAATGAATTAATGTAATTATTTATTTGCTTTCTTTCTTTTTTTTCTCTGGATTCTTTTTTCTTATTCAGCCTGGACAGCCTCAGTGAAGTGGTGCCTTCCTCTGTTATCTACGACAGGACTCAGTCGTCTGACGACTTGGTCACGAGCCACCCAGGACTTGTCCTCCTTTGTTGGCAATCTATAACATGCCCCAATTCGTCGCTTTTCCTCAGAAACTCCACCTCATCTGCATTTTCATCATAGTCGGTGACTAGACCCACATACTCCCTCTTCAACCTCTTTCCTTCATATTTCACCAGACACAATCCCAGTGGTGAGGTTTTGCATTTCAGATGCAGAATTGACAGATGCAGAATTGGCCTCATCGTCCGTTGATTCTTCATCTGTTGAAGAAGGTGGGTGTTGGATCAGTGTGTGGTGAGCGGTTGTTGTGGCGGTGGAGTAAGCCTTATGTTGCACTTGACCCATGACACAGGGGTCACGGAATGAACGTTGAGTGTGCCTGGGAGAGGGGTGACTGCTCCCAGTACTTGGCAATTTCATGTGTATTGCAGAACTCTCCTATGTCTTCCTTTGTGATGTACAGCACCTCCATTTTGGGGCAAACCCGCCTGGCAGTCTCAGCAAACGTGCTTGCATTTGCCACCACCACCTGTCTGCTAAGAACTGCCATAGACACCGCCCTCTTCACAGTCCCTCCAACTCCATCCACAGCACCTTTTCCATGACTGGTGGCAAAATAATGCCATTCAGTGGTAATGTGTGGAAACATTTCTTTGAGGTGGAGGCCAGGAAAAACCAAAGAAATCGGTTTTTGAATTGGAAGCACACCCATCACTAAAAATGTGGAGCTGTGTCATTTCAGGATTTTTTTCCCAGGTCCTTCATAATGCCTGTGAGAAATGTGGTGCTGCTTTTTTGTCGTGCTGCGGCTCATCACTGACAATGACGTAGGACTGTGCGTCCTGTCTCCTCCAGGCTACAGCCGTGAATACTGTAATCTGGTTTTGGTTCCAGTGGGCAGATAAAACCTTGTAGGCTACAAACTTGGATCGGAGTTATTTCAGTTCAACACGAAGACTAAACGGTGGCAGTGGCATGACGATTTTTTGTATAGTAACGTCCGTAACAGTAACGTCCGTAACGTGGGAAAATAATATTTAGAAAGGGAGTACAATGGCCAATTCTTGTTAACATACAACCTCAATAAAAGTTAGCTTTGTACAGAGAGTTTGTTTACTGTTGCATTTTAAACGGATGTTTAATGAGAACTTTCTTAACAAAATGTCTCGGACGTGACATTGGCTGTCCTATAAATCCGTCCCACTTTAACAAGGTTCCACAGCGAAATGGAAACTTGAAATCACACAACTTATTACACTTCGCTTAAGTTAACCCCTTAATGCCCCAAGGGAGGCTGAGCATTGTTGTGGGCGAAAAATTTGGATCATATATGGTTGTTTAAAAAATCGTTATATTACATGTATTGAAATCACAATATTCTTGATTGCCATAAGCTGAAGTAGAGAGCGAGGAGGGTACAATTTCTTTGAAAGATTGGTTGAACTCATTTAGTTCTGTAAAATATAGACCTTGATGATATATTTAAAAGTGATTCTGTTATGTTACATGTTACTTATATTTAACATGGTGAGGTTGACATTTACATGGAATTGCCCAGTGCACTTTTTAAAACTAGTATATGCTTTCTAGCCTCTACAGCTCCGATTTAACTGATCAATTGATTGCGAGACAAGCCATCTCACATTATGATTCCACCCAGGCAATCAAATCCCTTCATTCCAGGCGCTTAGCCTTCTAACTAAAACAATATGATGTTCCAGACATTTGACTTAAGATTTTTCTTCTTCAATTTGGACTTACTGGGATTTTAGTTGAATAACCATGTTTTTTAATTGTTCACATCTTGCCAAACTTAATCTGTTATCCCTAAGGCCTTCATTATAATCAACTATCACAAGGAATTATATTATTGAAACCTGTTGTCTTTTGATCCAAATGACCTAACGCTAGCTTATTTCTTTCTATAACCCCCCCCCCCCCCCCCTCATAAAACGATGTGGAAGCTCTCGAAATTGAATTACTTTAAAAAAATTACCATGAGTAAAGACATGATAAATTTTCATATAAAATTAAATTGAGCAGCCTTGGAAGTTGACTTGGAAGAACATGGGATGTTGGCAGAAAATGAAGGGACAATGAAAGTGTATAGAATGTAAGCTCTTATTAAAATTTCCAAACTGCGATCTCTTCATAGATGGGAAGAGGGCTATTATAGATCAGGTGATAAATAGGTTTCCATCTTGAAAATGTGTTTGTGAAGACCAATGTGATGTTGACAATGAATCATTTGGGCTGATAACAAATATTTATTTCATGTCATGTACTCTTTTTATAGATGTTCTTATAGTCCATACTTGAGCAGACTTTTGCTTACACAATTGTGGAGTCTGTAACCCTTCTCCATCAGTCCGGGTAATAATGATTTTGTTTGCATACAAATGCATTTAAGTGCACATGCGATGTAGAATTATCATTTGCCACTTAAGAGCTATACAATTGTTTTTCTTTTTACTAATTAATAAATGTAACTGGATAGTGAACGCATTTCACATCAATCCTATTGTATGAATGTATTGAACGTGACGTCAGATGTGGAGTTGCAAGGCATATTGAATTACAAAGATTGTCCATATTACCAAAAGAGCTGACTTTTCGCTTGCCGGTGTGACGTCATTAAAAACTATCGGCGAGTGGAAGAATATTATATTTGATGACGTCGAAATAATAATAGTAATTATGACTTCATGAAATATACCTTACATTATATATACCTTGAGATATTGTTGACGTTTCTACTAGACTTTTTTATTTGGATAAAATAGTATATTCAATATCAATAAAGAGCTTAAGTGACTCTTTGTTCACTAAGTCATATAGAAATAATCACCGATCTGAAAATTACCCACATTACATCTGACGTCACGTTAAATCGATTCATACAATTGGGTTGCATAACCTACATATTTTCAAGGATTTCAATGTGTTCTAACCCCGAACTATTAATAATTATTCATTATGCTGTTCCATACTGACCCTTGATTCCAAATTGTCCTTGATACATTTGTAGTCTGTAACAGATTCCAAACTAGGGTTTCTATAGGGGGAGAGATGCATTTTGTTTTTAACCCATTCAAATCCTCTCATTTTGAACAAAAAAATCAAAGCCCGTGGTTTTGCAGTCTGGGATTAATATCCAAAACGCTTTTTCAATACTACATCAAGCCATTACATCTGTAAAAATTTACATTTGCTTTACTTTCATACGTGATAATTAACTTAAGAATGTAAAAAATAACCAATCATGTCTTCATACTTGATTGAAATTAAATAAATAAATAAGAATGTAACTGGTATGGAGTTATAAAGAAATTAATAAGTTTGATAAGTAGGACAAATAACTGTGATATATAAACTAATATACATGATTTGTTACATAATCAAGTTAGCTAAGAACAATAGTCTATCCGAGTAAATATAATCTCTTCGGAGAAAAACTATTTAAGTTATTATGTAAGGAGCTTAAGTGTAAAATAATATCGCCACCTATTTCTAAGATAATATTATTCTTATTATTATATAAGAATAATATATCTATATATCTATAATAATATAGTTTGAAATATATATTGTTTTTTTAACACTTATAATATATTATGTCTTGTAATATTATATGTATTATGTATGTATACGGTATACAGTTAAACCTTTAATAAAAAAAAAAACACTTATAATACTTGACGTCCTCAAGCCAACTGTTTAAAGAAGGATATCAAATGGAAAAGACGCATTTTGTGAACAAATGCAGGGAGTACTTGCATTTGCATATTTTTCTTTCTTCCTCTTCTTTATTTATTTTGGCCCCTTGATAGAAAGTTTCTTGTATAGATGTCGTTGGTCTCAATAATAAAAATGTATTGCCAGCGCAGTGTATATTTTCTCGTCCGTCACAGTTAGTATGCTTGCCCGCTGTTATGCTTCTTCCTTGACTCTCCTCCACACTTTATGGAAAGGAGATTCAGAAGGGCTAACCGTTTGGGGATTTGGAGTGTATCCAGAGGAAATCAGTCAGCATCAGCTGAGAGATCCTTCAACAATATGGAAGTCCGTCAGAGACGATTTCATCAAGATTCTTTAAGTGACAACACCCCGATGCCTTGGATGATGGCCGTCCCTCTAAAGGGGAGACCATCGACCGTCGTTTCACAATCCTTATTATCTCTACCGTCCTTGTTCTCTCCCTGGGGCTGACTAGCCTCTCCCTCGCACCTACACTCCTTCCAGGACCCGTTCATTCTGCCCTGGACGGCTTTTTGAGCTACCTGGGTGTGGATCAGCGGACTTATGCCATTGTACTGGACGCTGGCTCCACGGGGACAAGAATACTCGTATTCTCCTTTCATCATAATCCTCTCTCAGGGGACTATGCTCTGGAGGATCAGGTCTTTGCTCAGAGGACCCCAGGGATCAGTTCATTTGCTCAAGAGCCTCTTCTCGCCGCGGAGTCTGTGATGGAGCTTCTCTCGCATGCCTATGATAAAATACCCCTCTACAAGCGGGGAAACACCCCAGTTACCCTTAAGGTCGTATATTTGCTATTCTTTTTAATGGGTTTTAATGGGTGTCAAGTGTTTCAAGGGTCGACTAAAAATGTACAACTATCTATCAAATATAATACTTTCCTATTTTAAGTAGTTAAGTATTATTTCATGAGTCGACGTTGGTATATGTACAATTCCATTATTCCCATTTTACGTCCACTATGTTTAAGCGAAGTAAATAGAACCGAAGCTTCTTTAAAAAATCCTATAATAGAATAAAATAGGATTGGATAACATTTATGAGTTTAAAATACTCCTATTATAGACACACTATCCTAAAAGGCTACTTTAATTAATATTTCGGTTATGTAAAGAGGATATGCACGAAAATATATAAAAATTAAGCCTTTTTGACTCATTTTCTTAATTAATTCAATACTTTTTTATGGCAATATGATCAAATAGTACTCTCTAAATATTTAGATCAAATGCATTTATTAGCTTGATCCTTTGATATTACAATATTAATTCTTAAGAGACTTACAGGACATCACCTATTACAACTATTCTGCCGTCAAAATGACGTCTAATATTTTATGACGGCGTCAAACGTGAGACGAGACATATTTATTTATAAAATATTAAACTTCATTCAACATACTTTCTTACACAGAGAAAAACTTTTTTCATGCCAAATTTCACAAGAAAACATACGATATTTTTTGTGTTTCTCATTCCTACATATTAATGCCTACTCATTGAAAAATGACTCATTGAAGTTAATACATCTTGTTAAAATAAGCCATGCTATGAAGGACCGTCGCACGTAGGAATGAGCAGTAAAAATAGTATTTATTCTGCCGGCCTTGAAAGTTGTGACACTGAAGGCTAAGATTTCTCGATCAAAGTTTTACTAGAGGGATGTTTTTTATATATTAGACAGTTAATATACTAAATGTCGGAACAATAGAGAAAATGTTTAGAAATATAGTAATTAATGATTTAATTATGTCATAATCATTCGTTTTGCTTAATATAATTGTATTCATTGTCTAGTATTGTGAGGAATAAGATTTTTTTTTGTGACAAAGGAATTTACTCCTTGTAACTATGTTTGTCCTCTATAAAAGGTAATGATGTCCTTATAAATAGCTTCTTTTATAGACTTTAGTTGAAAAGAAGAGTAAGAGTCTGTTCGATGGAAGGATTTTAACTCAATTGTAATTTTATTCATATAATCCATACGGATGCAATTCGTTCCAGCCATTTAGATATAAAGAAGGAATTTCAATGTGAAAGGGCGTTCAACTTGAGGGCGCAGGTTCGACTCCCGAGAGATTCGATTGAGTAATTTTAATGCTAGTATGCTTAATCATATTCTCACAAATGAAATTCAATCATGTAGGTAAAAAGTAATAAGGAAATCAAATATAATGCTGTATATGACTATTAGATAATTTTCAAATATTTTTTATTTTCCAAATTACTTGATGTTATTAGCTGTTTTTTAAAGTGCATTTGATCATTGCTTAAAGCTTTTTAGATGATACTTGAAAGGTATCCCATGACAGTCCTTATAACGCAATCTTTTTTTTTTTGCAGGCCACAGCAGGTCTTCGCCTTCTCCCCCCTGAATCTGCTCAAGCCCTACTGTCCTCGGTGAACGCCGTCCTGGAAGCCTCTGGCTTCAATAGCCTTGGCGCAGAAATCATGAACCCCATGGAAGAGGGCCTCTTCGGTTGGTTCACGCTCAATTACCTCATGAAGTCCTTTTCGAGTGACTACGTTTGCTTGGACCTCGGGGGAGGATCAACACAAATCTCATTTTCACCTTCCAGCCCCCCCGAGAGCCTCATTGAGCCCTGGATGAAGACCTCACAATTCATTCACCGCGTTCAGGTCCTACGGGAAGAGCGGGATCTCTACTCGCACTCCTATCTGGGACTCGGGATTCTCTCTGTGCGGCGAGAGCTCTTCAAGGGTCTTTCGGAGTCGGAGGCCATTTCCAGCCCCTGCATTGGCCGAAATGCTCGCCCCTTCCATCACACTTTCAGGATTTTAACTACACCCTCGTTGGAGATCCTCGCGTGACAAATCCCTATGAGGCCTGTCATGCTCTCATTAAAGACATTTTGAGAAAGAAAGTTCGTGTTCATCGCCCATCCGAAATCCTTGGGCGGCGCATTGCCGCCTTTTCTTATTACTTCGATCGGGCTCTGGACCGAGGACTATTACCGGAGGGCTCATTGGAGGGAACCCTACGGGTACAAGACTTTACGGCCGTTGCAGTGGAGGCCTGTAACGACGAGGTGGACCTACATAAGTTCCATTGCCTGGACTTGACTTATATTTCAAGCTTGCTTTTGGATGGTTACGGCTTTCCGGGCTCACAGGAGATTCATTTGTTTAAGAAAATTCAGGGATATGAGGTCTCTTGGGCATTAGGAGTGGCGTATACACTCCTATAATATCCTTCCATGTAATAGTGCAAAAGTAATAATAGTCATCAAGGTATAATATTAATAATGCTTATAGTCAAGTCTAAAAGTAATATATAATAAAGTAATTATAAAAAGGACTCCCTCTCCATCCTCATAAACTTATATATTCAAAGATGCCTATAGTTTTCAGTCGGATGCCATCAATGCGACCTCAAGCCTATTTAAAGAACTCGTCCTCACCCATCGAGTTCCATCGCTGTCTCCTTCAGCTTCTGGGTTGCCCTCAAGCACAGAGTTCTCTCCAAGTGAACGTTCAGCGTCTGGACCCTCAGCGGATCACCATTGAACCTAGCGAGGATGGCATTCCTCTCAAGCATCCTCCCTTTTGCCCAATGTTCAATGACCCACCCCAGTTCATAAACTCAGAGCGGGGGGTTGATGTTGGGGTTTGCGGACTCTTAGTGTCACGGGATGAGCATGTTCTTCTAACGCGACGCTCAAAGAATCTCCGTACATTTCCAGGAGCCTGGGTTCCGCCTGGAGGTGCTATTGACCCAGAGGATGACTCGCTTCTTAGTACATGTGTCAGGGAGCTCAGTGAAGAAACGGGACTCAAAGATCTCCAGTTGGAAGATTATTCTCTCCTCTGCGCCTGGGAGTCTGTCTACCCTTACTCCACTGATCTGGGCAACCCTAAACGCCATCACCTGGTCCTTTACTACGTGTTGAAGTCCAAAAAGTCAAAGTCTGAGTTTGAAGAGGACTTTTTCCTTCAAAGAGATGAAGTAGACGCCGTAACTTGGATATCCTCTGTCCTCGCAGCTCAAGTGAGCCACCATGCTCCACTTTCGGAGCCCAACTCAATCTTGGAGGTCCTACATCTCCATCCAAGTGGTGATGCTTCATTGCCTCTTGAGCGCAAAACAATGCCGTCTTCCTCTTTCTTTTGCATGACTTCCGATTCGAGGGACCGTTACTCAGAGCGAATCACCACGGGTACCATGTTTGCGCTGTCCCAATGGTCCAAGTCATGAGATAATCATTCTAATTGTTGTATCATTTTTGTACACATGGCATTATAATTTAAATATATTTTTATATCGTTAGAAGTCTTTTAGCATCTATTGGGATCAGAGAACGGTAATCAAAAGTTCGGTAATGTCATCGTAATTGTTTATTATACTCAATTCGATACCATAGAATTCTTACAAACTATAAAACTAAGGAAGGGGGTGTTAAAGATGATATTTTTCATGGTCAGAGGATCAAAATAGTATATATTAAGCAACTAAAAAAATATTCAAATTATGGACATTTGGATATATTAGTGTTAAAAGTGAAAATAAAGTAAATATTTAGAATATTTGAGTTAAAAAAATGTTTTTTTATTGTTTTGATCCTCTAATTTCTTGATCAATATGCAAAGAATGGAAGCTTATATAATTTTTTCCTTCGTATAAGCACTTCTTAGTTTAATATCTCTATGGTCGATGTTTTCCCCTCTGTGACTTACGATGATATCATTGGATATTAGGTGCCATTTCTCTACTCTCTAAGCCTTGTTAATGAGACCCACTTTCTACAGCCTCTTTGAGTCACTATATGTTTATATGATTTATTTGCAGATGAATGGGAAGTCCTCCGAGGGACTGTCTTCCATAGACAAGCTCATGATGACCTATGTGGACCTCTCGGGTAGCTCGGGCAAGGCCAAGAGCTCTTTCAAGGGTCCGCCTCTCAAGGATCTCAAGCCCCTCTACCAGTCCTCAGGTCGTCTTCCAGCTCAGCCCCTTGCAAATCCCTCCCAAAAGTCCATTGACTGGAAGGCCTTTGATGGCTCTTTTCTGAAGGAGTCTTTGTTCGATAAAGAGGATGAAGAGGAGGAATGGGGGGACTTTAGATGCTCCCAATTACCATCAAACGCTATATCACCAAATAAAGACACCAAAGAAAACAAGAAAGAGTCCGACGATGATGATTTCTCGGACTTCATTTCCCTCAGAGCATCCACAAGAACCCAGGATGAGCTCCCAAGTATCCAAAGCTTAGATATTACTGATATCCCTGAATCTCAAAATTATAATACGATTGAAGCAGTAGATAAATGTTTTTCTGCATTTAAGGACTTACTTTCCTTGGACAACAATAACGAAGATCCTCCCGTCATTGAGAAAATCTCTTCTTCCTCCTCTTCAGAGAAGATCTATTCTAAGCGTTCCTCCACAACAACGGACTTCCTGGCTCTAAGCCCGGAGCCATTGAGTCAACCCATTTGTCAAAGCCCAATACCCTTCTTATCCACAGGGATTTCGGACTCCTCCTTTAACATCCTCCATCTACATCATCATTCCAGCTCCTCTCCGCCTGAGCTAATGGCCCCTACCTCCAATATACTAGGCCCCAGCCCCTCCCAGACCCTAAAAACTCCCTCATGGAGTCCTCGGATGGCTCTTCTTCCTCTTGTTCTTCCTCTTATTCCGGCTCCATGAACCACCCCTCCACCCAGGAGCCTTCCTTCCCCGCAAGTCTTCCTTTGAGGACCCCTGTGCGACTAGTCAGTCCGCCTTCCAATGCCCGCCGCCACCACCACCATCAGAGGACCGTTATAGAGCTTTCCGTGAAGCCAAGGCTACAGAAGAAGTATCAGTTAATCCCCTTGCTCAATGGCTGGAGCTTCTCCGTATATGTCATGGACTTCTCCGTTCCGGAGCGGATACCTTCCACTCCATCGAGGGTGAGGCCCTCCTTGAAGAAGTTCTCTCCTCTCATCGAACTCGGGACTACATCATCAACTTAATTGAGGTATACCGCGTCTCCCGAAGGGTTCAGGCCTCCTTTCGTAGCCTGGAAGAGGTGGATGTGAGCGTTGAGCTCTATGGGCAAATCAAAGAGGAGCACAACCGCATTGACAAGGCCTGGTGCTCCCTCCTTGAGAAGGCGAGGACCAAGGAGGTTGAGGAGGCTCTCTACCTCGTTCTTCTGGAGAATGGAATGAGTTTGTGTAAGCGAGGGGACTATTCGCATTGCGGAATATGCTGCTCACTTGTCACACCTTTCAATGAGGAGGAGGAAATGGAAGACGATAATAATGAGAGAAGGAGCAAGTGGAACGATGCCTTTTGCAAATATGGGAGCAGACAGTACCATTCCTCCTGTGCTAATCTCTGGCTTAATTGTGTTGAGCCCACGCTTCCAGATCTGTGAAGGAATCAAGTATTATACAAATCTCAGAAATTTTGGATCAATGAATGTCAGATTATTATTAATCATAAAAAGAAGAGTTATCTTCCTTTGACTATTTTTTTATTTGAAGAAATATTAATTCAATTATATATGCCATTTTTGAGGTTGTTAAGACTTCTAAATGTTTGGCTTTTAGGCAGATTTATCTATTGTGTATGCATTAATTTTATGATTATTATTATTATTTATTCCTAGTTTACCCTCGCCCTTTCCTTGTAGATGCATTTAATTAATTACATTTCATAATCTATGTTTCTTAAGTGTTTTTTCTTTTTATGATCTGTTCATGCCTTGGAGCCGATTCATAAATATAACATTTGGCTCCACTACTCAAGGAGCAATATTACTTATCTTTTTGGGCAGTAACGAAAATATCGTTAAGATAAAAAAAAGTAAAATAACGAGGTATGTTTATTTAATGTTTTCCTAGATACTGACGCTAGTCAGTAATCTTATTAATCTTACGGCATCAAAAAATTGTTCTAACGATAAATTATTGATGACATAAGCGAGAAGCATAACACACGTAATGCTATTCTTCCCGCCTGCTAATGTGACGTCATTAGAAATCACGGCAAGCGATAAGTCTTATCAATAAGATATACATTGTATTTCAATCAAGGAATACTAGAGCTAGTTAGTCTAGTATTCCTTGATTTCAATATACCTTGTAGAATAAATGGTTTTTAATAGAAAAAGAGAATGATGAAAGGAATTGTGGAAATGAAAGAAAAATTACACTGGTTTTCAAGTTGTTAACTTTTCTTTGCTTTTTATATAAACGTAACTGATATAATGAGAAAGGATTTAAAATTAATCCAGAACGCCATTCAGTAGAACAGAGCAGTGTTTAGATGATAAATTAATATTTAAAAATCTTGGACCCTAATTTTTAGTGAAAACACTGACGATTCTCGAATGACCTCCTATACTCCCCATTGATATCTGGATTTGTGATATGGAATGTAGAGCATCGAAATTATCTTCATATATGTTAATTATTAAGCGTTGCTAGAATAATATACTTTACGTTATTATTATTTTTAATCTTCAACAAAATGTTTTAGCAGTTTTCTAAAACCAGTAACTGAACCTTTATTTTGTATTATGGTGATTATGCCTTCAGTCACTAGTTTTAGAGGTGCTTCATGAATATCCATCGATTTCTCCGATTGACCTAGAGAGGGAACAATCTCATCTACGAACTCAATGAAACTTTTGCCAAAGATTCGGAGTTGAAGCTTTTATATATATGAGCTTCTTTTCTATCTATATGTGGATGAAAATCAAATTTTTGACAAACTTTGGACATGAAAAAATGATATTTAATTTTTCTTGAAAAATGGAAGATTTGTTTTTAATCATCATCTTGAAAATGGTTGAGTAATCTAAGGGGAAGAGATTTTCCTACTTCATAGATGAGCAGGGACTTTTCTTCATTTTTTCGTTTAAAAAAATTTAGTAGTTAAATAGAGAGATGAATTGGTTTACATGGCAAAAAAAAGCGTAGCCAATAGAGTTATTATCAAAATAAAGTATCTGAACTTATATGAAAAGTACACTTTTGTCCACTGATTTGCAATTACTTAAACATAAAACACTAAAAAGGAATTACATTTAAAGATGGTTTCGAAACATACCACATCCTAACTAATTTTGAGTATTCTAATGATAAATTATGGGTGTTTACAGCATTGCTTTTATAAAAATCTTTTACTATTCATAAATATTAGTCATAAAACTTTTTTGGGAAGG
>CP045890.1:5408361-5422334 GCA_013387185.1 Caligus rogercresseyi | reverse complement strand
AACAGTCGATGGTGTCAATGTATTTTGGAAAACAAGAGCAAATTGAATCTTTTGGATTCCATCTCGAGTACTGGTGTTCTGAGCAAGTCCAAATTTGATAAAATATTCAAATGTTACAATAGTCGCTGGTTATCCACATAGAATTTTTTGCATAAAAAGTCCAAGTGTATAACATCACACGATCTTGATGGCCAATTTGTCGGGCCAAAAAAATTAATTGTTCAGCCCAATTTTGGGTCTAATAAGTTCATTGTTATCAGCGCTGTGCTGCAAGTGGCACCGTCTTGTTGGAATCAAGTATGGTGGAGAACATGTGCTTCAATTTAGGTTAAAAAAGTACAGTGGTGTTCCATCAGAAATGTATTTTTTAAATTGCGAATTAGAAGTACTTAAAATTCGACAAATTTCCTATTATAAACATCATTTAAAGGAAAAGAATGGATTTTTATGATTTTAAAATTTATTGTCCTATATCATAGAGGCACATCTGAAGCCTTACAAAAAGTTACTGGAAATGACCCCCTCCAGCCTGAAGACAGAACGACGAACGCTTCAGGACATTCTTGCAAACGTTTTTGATCGTCTCCTGGCTATATTCTTCAGCGAAGGTTTGGACACATTGTATGACAGACTCAATGGAATCTGTTTTCATTATAAACTCGAGTTTGTGCTGCAGCCCAGAAGTGGAAGTCCAAAGGGTTGAGACTATGAGCTGGCCAGGGATTTTCCGTCCTTCTGCTGATGACTCGGCCTCGAAACTTTTCATTTAGAAATTCTAAAGCTGCATTTGTGCAATGTGGTGGAGCGCCGTCTTGCATCCACCAAAGTGAAGAACGAGTTGCAGAATGGCGCAGCCTGGGCCAAATTATGTCCTGGAGCAATCTGAGATATGAAACACCATTAACCGACGACAAATGGCTATCATCTTCAAGGAATACATGAACGATTGGAACCATTCCATTAATAATGGCAACGAAGATCATTACCTTAACATCATTCCTATCATTGTTTCCCAGATATTTCGAGGATTTTCATTGTCCACACTCCGTCGTTTTTTCGATGTGGTTTTTGATGGAGGCAAAAGAACTTCTCGTCAGTCCAAATGATTCTATCGACAATGTTAGGTGGTTGCTGCAGAATCCACTGACAAAACTGCCTTCTCTGCGCTTTGTGGTTATCAGTTAATGGTTGAACTGAAGTGTAATGGTAAAAACGGAATCAAAGATCATGTCTTACGATCCTCCACAATGTTGTTTTGGTGAATGAAATTTGCTGAGAAGCTTTTATGAGTGAGCAACTGGGGTTTTCTTCAAAGAAACTCTTTACCTCCTGAACCATGCTTCTGATGGAACACAAGGTTAAAAAAAAGGCTCTTTCGAGTCTTTCTAAAAAAACAGAGGCAGGGAAACGGCTCCCGGGGGCTTCGGGGCATCCCTCGGAAAAGCTAGACCCCAAAAACTTCTCAAAACAAGGGGGATCAGAATCGGAACTCCCATATCAAATCACGACAGCAGTCTCACAAGAAGTCAGTACCACGTCTGACGGAGAACTTTGTTCAAGTACAAACCCCAGGACAAATAGGCCTTCCCCCAATGTCATATCGGAGCCAAACCGGGGTTTCCCATGTTCAGCCAGGACGAACATATGCAACAGCAGTGTCACCTCCGATAACTCCTCCGATACAGCCGGTGGTTTTTCCTCAAAATATATCTCAAAACGCTCAGGTGTCGACGAGACCAGATTTGGCAATAATCTTGGCACAACTTTCGGAGCAGATGGCTTTGCTCACAGCGAGCCTTCGAGTCTAGTGCTCATGACATGGAACGCTTCCAACTTGGCCAGGGGCACCAAGGAGCTTTCCCTCTCTAGCCTCCTAGATACTTACAATGTTG
Organism: Caligus rogercresseyi; assembly: GCA_013387185.1. Taxonomy (NCBI): domain Eukaryota; kingdom Metazoa; phylum Arthropoda; class Copepoda; order Siphonostomatoida; family Caligidae; genus Caligus; species Caligus rogercresseyi. Next base: position 5,420,442 of record CP045890.1, on the reverse strand, counting down.
ATGTGGCAATTGTCACAGAAACAGAGCTTCCTCCAGCGATGGCATGCACATTCAATATCAATGGTTATACACCCTTCCTGCCCTTAGTAGGCCCAGAAGAGAAGACACGTGTGCTTGCGCTTGTTAAGTCAGATCTGGCTGTTCAAGCAAATGCTCGAGTGAGAAAAGACTTGATGACCTTATCATTACAGACTGTTTGGCTTGAGCTAGATCTTCCACGAAGTAACACACTTATAATTGGAGGCATCTACAGACAATGGTCGTCCTGTGGTCGAAGTGGCTTGACCATGGAAAAGGATAATTTAGAAGTGATACTCGAACAAGTCAGACTGGCTTCTGAAACTACCAGTGGTATTGTCGTCTTGGGTGATTTTAACCTCGACTCTCAAAGATCCAGGGATGAATCATACTCAAGGAGACTCCTCCTGAACCGACTTGTGGAAGGGATGAAAAATGCTGGTCTAAATTATGCAGCAACACCTCCAACATGGAGGTCGTACGGTCGATTTGCTGGTGTTCATCGTGTCTCCTGCATTGACCACATCTATTATTCAGGAGTCGAGGCGAATGTCAAGGTACTGGAGGAAGCAATCACTGATCATCGTCCCGTTCTCGCACAAATCAAATGCAATAAAAAGAAAGTAGCCAAGAGCATTGTGAAGAGGAACTACAAGAAAATCCGTCAGTCAGACCTTGAAGCCGCTCTGAGTCTTTGGCCATGGAATAATATCCATGAGATAGAAGATGTGGAGGGATGCCATCAATTCCTACTGCGTGGCATCACCTCAGCCCTGGACGTGGTCTCCCCTTACAAAACTATTACGGTCAAGGACGGCCGAAGTCTTTACCTTTCTTCTGACACACTAAGTCTCATGAAAGCCAGAGACCAGGCAACCGGAAAGGACTATCGAAGGCTCCGTAACAGGGTGTCCTCTATGGTTAAGAGAGATAAAATCCGTACGAACCTAGATAAACTTCTCAAAGCCAACAATGACCCAAAGGTCTTATGGGACCTTGCAAACTCAGCGTTGGGAAAGGGTCCGGGTTCCCTTCCTGCCTCTCTCACAATCGAGAAAATTTCTACGGAGGGAAATAGAGAAGCAGCATCAGCTATGAATCAATTTTACATAGACAAGGTCGATAAATTGCGAGCAAATATACCACCTGTGTCTGCTCCACCCTCGAGTTGGCCGAGATCAACTTCGCCATTCTCTTTCTCCTTTGCTAGCGCGGGGAAAATCGCCAAAGTGATATCAGCCATGAAGAGCACGGAGGCGCTGGGCTTGGATGAAGTTCCTGTATCAGTTCTGAAGAAAGGTGTAGAGGTTCTGGCAGCACCCATTGCACATCTTGTAAACCGGTCACTTGCCTCTGGGATAGTTCCAAGTGGCTTTAAAACAGCTCATTAATATATAAGGGAAAGGGGAAAAGTCCAGCTGACCCAGCCTCTTATCGTCCAGTCTCAATATTACCTGCCCTGTCCAAGGTGCTTGAGACGGTGGTGAAACGTGACTTGGAGTCCCATCTAGCCAAGGTGAGTGCATTACCCAATTCTCAGTTTGGCTTTCGTCCTGGCAGATCGTCTGCAGCAGCACTAGCCACTGCCCATACAAAGTGGATTCGAGGGAAACAGGAAGGTAATGTGGTTGGGATTCTTGCTTTCGATCTTTCTTTTGCGTTTGACACCGTTGACAAGAGTCAGCTCATCCCCAAACTAAGATATATAGGTGTTAAAGGATCGGCATTGGAATGGTTCACATCTTACCTATCAGACGGCCAGCAATGTGTCGATTGGAATGGTACCCTGTCCGACCTTTTGAGGGTGGAGTTTGGGGTGAGACAGGGGTCTATTTTGGGGCCCATACTCTATCTAGTTCTAGTGGCTGACATGCCCGATTGCTTGGGTATCGGTGAGGAGGACAACTCGGGCTACGCTGATGACACTGCCATTTGGGCTGTTGGTAGAGACCTAAACCATGTTAAGGCTCAGTTGGATCTGCGAGCAAAACTTTTTGCTCAATTTGCTGCGGGGAATGGTCTTGTACTGAACGCTTCCAAAACTCAACTCATGGTCGGGGGTAACCTTCGCAATAAAGACTTAGCTTCGTTCTCTGTGTTGGTTGATGGAAATTTGATTCGTCCCTCGAAAGAATTGGAGCTGCTTGGAGTTACATTCGACTCAAATTTCACAACTCTTCCTCATGAGAACGGAGTTGCTAAAGCTGCCAGACAAAGAGCGACACTTATTGCAAGGCTGGCTCTCCACCTTCCTAGAGGAGAGTACTTAAGGCAACTGGCAAGAGGTCTTTTAGTTGGAAAAATTTGCTACGCAGCAGCTGCTGTCATTCCCCCACGTCTTGGATGTGAGACTTGGGAAAGTCCGTCCTCTGCTGCGTACAAATCAGTACAAGTATCTATTAATGACGCGGCCAGATCCATTACAGGAATAAAGAGGACTGACCACATCCGCATTCCTGACCTACTTCGCAAAGCAGGTCTTCCGTCAGTGAATGAGATCGCCGTGAAAGCTGTAGCCCTAGAAGCATGGAAAGCTTACTCCAGCTCGGATGGAGGGTGCGGTGAGAGAAGTCTCATCGGCAAAACCATTTTTTCCTCACGCACCAACCTACCATCAGAAAACAACAGGTCGAGCCGATCAAAGTCGCTGGGCATCATCCTCTGTCCACTTAAAGTAAAGGAAAAAACGTTTTCCGCCTTCGCCGCCGATCTGTGGAATTCGTTTCCCGAGCTGAGGTCCGCCCCCACACGTGGTGCAGCAACGGTAGTTGCCAAAAACATTTCTAAAATAGCGCCAATATAAAGTCCTCTTTTGTTTTTGTCAAATGACTTTGCTTTATTATTATTTTTTTGGGGGATTTTATTGTATATATATGTGTATATATATATTTATTGTTTTTATATAAGTTTTATTTATATATATTATTTTTAAACATTATCCTTTACGCCATAACTAGTTGAAAGAACTAGGTGTTATTTTTAAGGATGAATAAAGACGATTACACACACACTGTATGTTACAATGGCGCGAAAACATTCGAATTTAACGACAACGTGTTGACCGGCAGCTTTTTTTGTAGACAAAAAGCCGTCCAATGATTGTATCGGCCTACAAAGCACACCAAACTCTTGTTTTTTAATGAATGCTCTGGATACACTTCAGATTGTTCTTCATCCCAAATACGGTAATGTAGCTCATCACAGAACAAAATGTGGCATGGGAAAAACGAAATTTTCTTAGATACGTTTATTAGTCCATACGAAGCAAACGAAAGTCCTAGCTGTATTTTCTAATTTGCTTCAAAGTTCTCTTTGATATTTCATGCGACGAGTCAAGCTGTTGAGAGCGATGGCGAAGAGATGCTCGGCCAAACGGTTGCAATATAGAAAAACACTCAATCTCCTTTTCTTTGACTGCCCAAATACAAGGAGGAAGATAATACAACTCGAGGGAGATGTCAGGGTTCAAAGCATAGAGATATAAATATATAGAGAGCTTATTCCCTCCAATAGCAGAGAAATATCGTTCAGCTGTATTCTGGACACAATGACGTATTTCTCTGAAGAATCCAATAAGCACTCTATGTCGTTTGATCTCTATGGTTCAAAGACTGATTATGCTTCAAATTGTATGATCTTTAAATAACATTTTTTTATTTTAAAAATACAAAAAGGTGCTTGATAAGTAACGTCCGACTGATACCGTACTAAAATATAGTGAAGTGGGTTTATTCTAGTAGCTAATCAAATAAACAATTTAATAAAAACCATCAAACTAAAGAATCCCGTTTCTATAACATATTTTTTACTATTTCATTATCCTCCTAGTAATCCATGAACTTATCATACCATTTACATAGGTACAATAAATAATAAAGTCCACATTTACAAAAAAGTATTATTATCTACCTTTATCTATATTACATTCCTAATCACATCTTTCTTATTATTTGGGGAGGGAGGGAGGGGGAGCTTTTCTTTGGTCAGCACATAAATTTTAATTCCACGCACATAATTTTGCAGAAAAAAGTTATTTATACAGCGAAAAGAATTTCAAATTACTTTTTTATGTTTTTTTCTCATTCCTTTTTTAGGCTTTCTCACATGTATCTATTAATGCGAAGAAATAAAAGTTTGAATGAAACTTTATTAAATGTTTTTCTTCTTCTTCTAGAAAAAATTAGTTATTGTCTTGTAAATTATTATTATTATTATATCTTTGGTGAATGTTAAAAGTATGCATTTTGTTCTATATTGAAAAAAATATTATTATGAAATATATATTCATACTTTGGCCTATGTGCAAGCAGGTCTGTTTTCAATTAATGTGCGGCTCCAACATAGGATATTCATAAAAGTGAATATTTAATTAGTTCATTAAAAGAAGGGCTATACCCTTTTTATAATAGAAATTCAAATGAATTTGAAAGACAATTGATCTAGGCAAAAAAAGTATAATAGTTTTTGTATTGCGTATATTTTATTTTGCAAAGTAATTTATATGGACATAATAGCGAAGAATTAATGGTTCTCCCTCTCAAAGGAAATGTTATCAAAAACATAGTATTGTGAAAAATTTATGAACTTGCACACAACGTTATGCTGTATTTTTTATAAAAGGGCTTGAGGCACTCTTCAACGTAAAAAAAGTAAATCCTTCACTCATCCTGCCGACTTTTAATTGTGATAATAAAAGGTTGCAATTGGCAATATATCTTATTGACCTAATGGGAGGTTAAAAGGTACTTGATCGGCTTTGTTTCTGCAGCAAGATCTTTATTTATTTATATAAAAATGAAAAGTATAAAATGATATAATTGTTTTGAATTCCAGTTCTCCACAAATGCCAAAGTAATTCTGTTAAATACATAAATAGATATTATAATCTAAAATGAATACAATGGCAGAAGAACAACACTACAAATATCATAAAAAGGTCATCATAACATTATTTTAAAGAATCAAAATAAAAGCATAGTTATAAAATCATACATTTAAAATACAGATATATCACAGTTAAAATTAAAGTTGCAAATTATTTGAAATGCTTTTAAAACTTTGTTACCAGCATTGAGTTTGTATGTAGAGATGGGATGGGAAATATTTGATTTGATCCGAAGCCACTGCCCAGTTGTAGCCAGAAGTATCAGGAATACGGGTGGTCGAAAAACCAGACTACCTTGCAACGGCTGCTAAAATATTCCACGATATTCTGTTGGCAGCAAAAGTTCTCGTGAGGTCAGCTTTTTTTGCCACAAAGGCTTTCGAATTGTCTCATAAAGATCAAAATATCATATTAGCTCATTGCGTATAGACGTGTTTAACTCTCAAATACTAGGAGGGAGCATTTATCGAGAGGAGAAGTTCAATATTAATTAGTAATTAGTAATTTCCATGCTATAACATAATTGTTCAATCGAATCACATAAGCAAAAAGTATATAGCATTAAAGTTAGTCCATAGAACCTAATAGATTTACACTGAATCGATCCAAAATTGACCTCCAAGGGGAATCGAAGCTGCGCCATCAATATCGATGCTTGAACAGGCTTCCACTGTGCAAAGTTGCTTTCTTTATGGACTCATAAATAAATATTTTTTCGCAACATTAAAAAATATAAGAAAGAAAGTAATAGAATAACTATAAGGGAGAAAAATATGGACGAGTAAAAGTTTATGAATATGCATTGCTGATTCTATGAATAATTTGTTTTATTGCCTTCTGTCATCATCAGAGACATCAGTGTCATTACATTTAATATAAATGTAAGAAAATAATGAGTTTGCCATTTTTGGCAGGACTTGCATAAGTTATCCATAAGATATTGATATTGTTTTGACATTGATATTTGCTTCAGCCTCATTGGTTTATTTCATTTTTTCAAATAAATTCGTATAAACAAAGTAATAATTAGATGATCGTAGAAAATGCTGAGTAATCATTTTTACTAATATTTACAGTTGATCGGCAATGAATGTTAATCGCTATTAATGTATAAATATATATAAAGGGAGCGCGATAGATCATAGTGTAAAGGCTTGTTCAACTCTCAATGTTGAGGGCGCAGGTTAGACTCCCGGAAGGGGAAGGATCTTTTGAATTTGGTGAATGATGTTCGGTATTGTAAGTATTATTACATCTGTAAGAGTTGATAGTTTTCGTATGCATTAAAACAGAACAAAAACCAAACCATAGAGATAAAAAGATATAGAGAGCTTATTCCCTTCATCTTTATTTTCGTGTCCAATATAAACAAAGTAATTTGACCTCCGTCATCGTAAGCTGATCATAGAGATATAATCTATCTCTATGATCACCTCACGATGACATGGTATCAATTACTTTGTTTATTTTGAACACACAGAATCAGCTGAACGATGTTTCTCTGCTATTGAAGGGAATCAGCTCTCTATATCTTTATATCTCTATGGTTGATAGTTGTCGTATGCATTAAAACAGAACCAAACCTTTAATGGTTGTTCCTCGTCCCTTACATTTGTGTTTATATTTTTTATCAAATATTTTTTTACAATTCAAAAATACATTAACATCAAAAGTATGTCAGCCATTTGCTTTGATTTTCATCTTCTCCCTCGCATTTTAAGATATAAGATATGTTTTTAAATGGTTCATTGCCTTCGAAATAACTCTTTGTGAGGATCCCAGACTTTCAAAAGATCATTAAGGGTTCAATGGCCGCCTCTCTTACCTGTTTCACTCATCAGTTCTTTGTATAGAACATTAAGTATGGACAGAAAAGCAAAAGGTGATTTGCATGTTGCCTAATATTAATAGCATAATAGTATTTTTCAAATGATTTATCTTCGCTATAAAGAAAGGCAACAATTCGGACAGAGGACATTAATTGTTATAGCGTTATATAAGGCCTTTATTTGTCTCTGATACTAAGAACTCATTTGCCAAAAAATGCTTTAGAGTTCAGGTTAATATAAAATTGAATGCAATAATTTTACCATTTCCTTTTATGTAAATTGTCAGTATTTTTTCTGAATTTTTAATCCCTTTTGGTTATATCAACGGTCAGAATATATAATATTTGTACATATATTAGGATCGAACCACCATTCTAAGGGCTGGATGTCTTTCATATGCATCATTCTCCTGAGTCAACTGAAAGTTCTACTGCCTAAGTAATCTGTTTTGGTCCTACAATTATAGATTAGATGGTGTCCATTTTAATTCCTTTTTTAATAATTATTTATTCACATCTTGAAGGAAATTAAATTTACAGTTTTTCTATTAAAAACATTTGTAGGGATGGGGGAGAGCAACTGTTAAAGGACATGAAACATATCATAAAAACGCTTAATAAAATATAAAAATATATAATTAACATACTTCGTAATAAAAAACAATATAAAAAAACGAAAAGTGGGCAAAAATAGCATGTTTAGGGAGAAGGTTGGGCACTAGAATTTACTCTAAATCCTCTTTCATTAAAGTTTCTTAAAAGCAGTAGGTCCTTGTCGATCCAAGTATCGAGGCCGGTAGGGATCGCTTTGTTTGCAGACCGCGCCGCGTAGATGAAGAGTAGGATTTTTGTAATTATCATCTTAATCTTATAAAAGTTTTTGTTTGATGGGGTTAGCATCACCAACCATTCATTCATGGAGATTGAAGTTTGGAATTCGTTTCTTATTCGCTCCGAAGCCATATTTATAACATGCTTAATTTTAGTACAGTTATAAAATAAATGGCATGATGTTTCCGTTTCTTTGCAACATAAATTGAAGTTTCTTTCATCTTTATTCTCCATTGATTTATTGGTGAACAGAGAAGATGAATGCATTTCCTCAATATAAAACAGTTCTTAACTTGGTAATTATATAAATTAAAATGTTGTCAATATTATTATTAGTCCGTCTGTCGCAATTCTCATTTTGTTCTTATGTTGTCTTGTTGTTGCATGTACTTTGATGTCTTCCCTTTTGTTTTTGTTTTGTTGTTATATTTGAAATAGTTTGTTGTTGTTATATTTGTTACATATAGGATAAAGCCTTTTTATTGAATAAAGAAGCTTCCCCCTTAATAAAATAATATATAGATATAGCCCACTGTTATTAAGGCTCGCCCCTACATTTAAAGGAAGGCGGTCACAAGGAACTTATCATAACTTGAAACAAAATATATTATGTGGAAGTATTCTTAATTATTTGAAAAATCATGAACCATACGGTTGACAACACAACTATCATAAACCATCGCACAACTGATAGTATTTTTAGAAGAAAAATTTGTAGTTTTATTAATGTATCATTATTTTAACAAGGTTTTTTAACTTTTTAAATAACTAGCGGATGTACCCGGCGTTGCCCGGGATTTTCCAACTTGACAATCGTCTTTGGAATAGAAAAAGATCATACGAATAATTTTAGTCATGTTATCACATGTGATTTTTATCTTAAAATCAGTTCCTTAAAAAGTTGTCATTGGGTCTTCATTGCCATTTTTCCGTTTTTTGTTCCTTAAGGCTGGGAATTTAAACATCGCAAAAAAGAAGTTATTTTTAGTCATTTCATAGAGTGCATATGTTATTTCCTTATGAGAAATAGTTCCTAAAAAGTCGTCATTGTATCGTCATTGCCATTTTTTCCGTTTTCTATTCCTTAAGGCTGGGTATTGACATCACTTTCCAACTCTTGGCATTATTAAATTTGAATAGCGCGATGTTGCATTATAAAAGAAGTTGTTATTTCCACAAAACTAAATTTGAGGGGACATAAAGGGAAAGAAAGAAACTTATTTTTAAGTAATCACATGTAAAACGAATTTTCCGGTAAACACTTGATAGAATAAAACACGACTTACTACCTCATACTCATCCACAGTTAATTTGGTCAATATCTAACTTGCAAATTTTAAAAAATGAAAAATAACGTTTTGGCGAATAAAATAAGCATGGCGATGACGAATTTTCCGGGAGTTGACAACCCCACTAAAACACTCCCTGAGCTCTCAAAACTATTCACTGAAAATTTCGCCAAGATCTAATGAACCGTTCGGGAGATACAGGGAAACGAACGAACGGAATTCTTTTTATTAGTATAAAATGAAGATATTTGAATTCAAATTGTATCGGATATTATATAGTAATATTTATTCTTACCAATACAAACATTTCCTATATTTTCCCCAATATTTGTGTATTTTATGGGACTTCATGTTGTTGCTCTGTCTAATGTAATGCCTAAGCTCATTTAATTAAACTTGCCTTATCACGGGCCTGAAAACCAGGATGCAACGCACAAATCCCTTTACACATGAAAAGTTATTACATTTACATGTACTTGCAAAATGCACCAAATTAATTCATGCCATAATGCAATGAACACAAAAAAGACGTTATTTATTTCACATGCCCGAATTCATTACTTTTCAACGTGCATTCAGAGTCATTAAGCAGTGCTTCATTTCATATTAAATCTAGTGAGATAAATTACCTTGGAATGCAATATCTTCCCTCCTCACACCCAAAACAACAATAAATAAAAACACTATAGCTAATCAATATTAAATTGCCATTGTAATGATAATACAATTTGTTGTAGTATCAAGTAAAATTATTTGGAAGAAAAATTACAGTTCAAACGCCTCTGAGAAAAAGGTATGTTAATTTCTTTAAATACTTTTGGTTCTATCGTCACATAAATTAACAATCGACATTCAAATATAACAAACCTATAATGATAAAAAACTCAAAATATTATGGGTGAGCTCTAAAACATAGTGCCGAAAGTTAAAAATTATCCCACAACTTTGAAACTTCTCACACAAGTCCAATATGATGCAAAGACTTCGAATGTTAAAATTAATTAATTACTATAATTACTTATTGAAAAATAGCACGTAGAAAAATCTACGCTTTGGCACTAGAGACAAAAAAATCAATAAAAAAGGAAATGATGTATATTAATATTTATTTACCATACATATTAAAAAATGAATTGAATGAATGAGTTTTCTTATTTTCTATAAATATAGAACAATGAAATACATATAAATAAATAATTTTGAAGATGTTTTATGAATATTTTCAAAACATTTAGAATGAACTACATCGTACTTCATATAAAAATGATTCTCTTCCACTACACGCTTACAAGCTTTTGCAAGATTGGAGCTTTCTATGCAATGATTTTACCATCAAAACGATGAACTTTTGATGACTTTGAAGATTTTCTCCGTCTTTGAAATGGTGCTTGTCCGAAAGATTTGCAAAATTAGAGTGTCAACAGTTCAATAAATTCATATATACATTTTTGATCCATTTTTTCATAATTGATGAGCGTTATATATGTACTGTTGTGAAATCATATAAAAAAATTTAAGCCAACACCACTTTTGTTTTATTCTTAGTGTGTATGTGCTTATAGCCCGGTCCATCACGTCTACATATTCTATGTGAAGATAATAATTTTGAAAACATAAAAGCTGAACATGTACAAAAAGATGTGAGAGAAAAAATCCCCAAAGAATACTTTCAATTCATCTACAGTTAGATCCATAGGGCCATTTTTTAGTGGTATATCACTTGTTTCATCATTATTTTTCTTCGTCTGATTTATCACTGCCACCATCGGAAAGACAGTTAACTTCTGGTAGCCCCATATACACATTCCCACTTTCATCGATATCTTCGAGAATACTCAATATTTCTTTCGTGGTGATTCTAGAAAATGATTGATTTTCAAAACTTTGGTAAAATTAATAAATTGTTGAATTTGTAAACTCAATGAAAAGAAAAAAGTAAATTTTAGTTCAAAGTAACTTAGATTGAATGTATACATAATTTATCATAACTATGATTTTTGTGCTGTAGTGCCGAAACGTAGATTTTCGACGTATCATTTTGAAACAAAATAAAGACTCTTATTTTCTAATTTGAGGTTTAAGTATGCAATATATTTGAAAGATATGTACCTTAAAAATAATTTAAAGAAATAAAATTAAAATTACTTATGATAGGAGACCACTATCAAACACAAATAGTACTGACCCGTCAGAAAATAATGAGTACATACTTGCAACCATCGCAAATCAATTGCTTATTTTCAACTGAAACAAATACTTATGGGGATCAACTTTTTTTCGTGGTTTCTAAATACTCAAACAAAGACATAAACACGCATTTTGCATATAATTTATGCATTTAGATGTGCTGTAGAGCAGTTTTACTGCCGCGTAGAAAAATCTACGTTTCGGCACTAATGGTTGAATAAAGCAAGGTGTTTCATTATATGACGAGGCAACCTAAAACGGCTAGTATATTTAATAAGTGGCCCAGCTTTCTGCCTGAATTGGTAAATATACGTAGACCTTCACGTTGATATAAAATATTACTTATTATCAAAACAATAGAACAATTATTAAAAAAAATATAAATACAGTAGAGTGTTTCATTGCCAACAAACTCATAGCTATATGGTTTTGTAAAGTACTAAACGTTTTTGATATACAAAAACTTAGAGTGTAGCAAAAAATCCAAAACGACATGCCCTATTTTTTCCAATCTAAAAAGGGTAGTTAAGGTATATTTGGCTAAACAGATTGACACCATATGCAAGTCCATACATTGGCATTTAAAAAAAGTGATGTAAGCCAAAACAGTTATGGTGTATTAAATCGTACAACAGCTTAAAATCCTATATAAGTACAAATATTGAGAAAAAAAACTATGATAGGAAGCGGAAACGATGAAACCGTACGGAATCCTATTTTTAAATCAAAAGAGGGGTTAGACAAATATCGTCAGTCACACTTAATCCCTTTTGATTCGGGTTTATTATACCATATGCCCACTCGAAATCATATATGCTAACATAAATTACCCATGTTAGTTTTTTAAATGAATATTTTTTTTAATCACTCTTTTTAAAATAATATTTAACTTCCCATATAAAGTTTGATACCGTATACATTACCTGGTACTGTTTTTTCTTAACCATCTATTGAACTAGTTATACACAGCCTACTTCCTTATGAGTCTAATTCTCTTATTGTTTCAATAAATTACTTAATTAAAACAAATTATTACACACACA
>CP045890.1:5366506-5408261 GCA_013387185.1 Caligus rogercresseyi | reverse complement strand
AGATCGTCTAATAACACGGTAACATGGTACCAAAAACTGTGTTTCAAAATTTTTACGCCAATGCACTGATTGCCAGTTCTTTAACATAAATGGAGTATGAGGACATACAGAGTCTGCGGTAATTTTGTTATCAATTGTAGCAGATTACTGCTTCTTCTCTAAAGATTCCGGCTCTTAGCAACGAGACACAGAGGAGGACAAATGTTGATCATAAAGTTCCCTATCTCATTAAATTTTTACTTCAGATTCTGAAAGTTTATGCAATTCTTAACAAAAAAAAAATAACATCAATGATATCCTTGAATACAGAGGCATCAGTCTTTGAAGCTGAGGTCCCTGGCTTCATTTATTGTATTTATTATTGAGATATATTTGGCGTCAATATAACCTAGCTTTAAAGCTACTAAAAGATATAAAATTAATTTAATAAATATAAATATATAAGATAAATAAAAATGAGAAAACATAAACTTAATCAAATATTTTTTGAGATGTCTTGAGATCCTTGCAAGTCTTGTTGCGGCTTGCCTTTCTTCTAGAAGGGTGGTTGGAAGAGAGGAATTCCATGTTTTTTGCCATGTTGACCGCAGAAGTGCAGCCCATAGAATATATTTTCTTAGATCACTCGTTCCATTTCTTGTCCTGGAGTCCGAGGTGCAGAGGACATCCCTGGAGGAGAATTTGGAAGGTTGACCGCCTTCCAAGCAGCCATCCCTGACTACCAAACAACAATCTCGTTTATTGTTGGGATTCCCACTCTGTCGAGGAGGTCAGCCTTCCTCATTCTATCAGACCTCCGGACGCCTAGGAGGACACGGGTGAGATCGTTAAGAGTGATTTGTGCTCCGCTGTCACAGTGATTGGTTGTGAGGTCAGTCCTGCCTCTGTCGGGAGCCGCACAGTCGAGTTACCCCCAGACACAAGTCAGGGCCTTGCCAATAACAATGGCTTTGGCGACGTTATAAGGGACAGTCCACTGGACATTGAGACTCCCAGCCGTCGATGGTTCCGACTCTCCTCCTGGAGTCAGCAGCGACTCTAGCGTGGTGCACTCGAAGCCATTACCACCTCAATATAGTGACACCAAGGATCTCTAGGGGTGACAGTGATGAGGAGCTATGTAGTTCAAGTAGCATATTCTGTGTTTCCTATAATTGTTGTCGTTCTTCTCCAGAGTATTTTGAAAAAAGGAAGCCTATTATGTTTGTTTTTGAGCACTTACTTTGAACTATTTTAAAACTTAAAAAAGCCCACAAATAATTCCTGTCATGGCCTCATTCTTGTCATTTAAGGATTCTCTGAACGACGAGTATAATAACACTGTTAGTTCGAAATTTTAAAGTTATTTATACTATTTTCTTCATTTGTTTGGATTTCATGAATGTGAGAATTTGGCGTATTTTTTTCCTCCATTTGTATGACTTCGTATCTCTCATATAAGAGAACAGATCACCTGTTAGAGATGGTATGCTCTGACATCTTCTTTACATTATGTTCTTCCATTTACTGAGATGGGCGTGGACTGGTCCATGTTCTGTGTAAGCTTGAACAAGTAGCTTTAGCACTCAAGTGGAAGTTCTACAGGCCTTGATTTTAGCTCTTTCATCATCAAATGTGTTTTCCGTATTATAGTATCTTTAAAACGACTACACACCGCTTTTTCTTTTAAAAAAATCACTAAGTTTTACTTTATAAAGCTCAATGCATATATTATATGTATTATATATATCAGACTTTTGACGTTCGCGAAAAATTGTCATTTGTCGTTCGTTTGTCTTCGCTATAAGTTATCGTTCGTCGTTCATCGTTAATTTTAATTGTATCGTTCGTCGTTCTCGTTCGTTTGTCTTTCTCCATTCTGAAAAAATTGACGACGTTTTTTTAGAAAGAAATTGCTGAAAAAAAGTGATGACGTTTTTTTAAAAGGAAATTTGTCCCTTAAAATTTAAAATCTTTGTTATTTTGGTGGTCAAAAACGAACGCCAAGATAAGGAATTTTCCTTATCGTTCGTCGTTCGTCAAAATTTTTGTCGTTCATCGTTCGTGAACGACAACAACTGAACGATAAATCAAACAAGTCTGATATAGGTATATATAGTAATATATATATATTATCCCTCAAAGCAGACATATATGTGTATATGTATGTATATATTCTCTTTATTATTTTTTATAATGAGAAGCTATCTGAAAAATTGGGCGGAACTTTTTCACTTAATCTATCACCGAACCTTTCATGATGAATGAAGAGAAGGAGGAAAATAGTAAAGAAGACGCAGTCAATGTTTTGACTGAAGAAGAAAGTGAAAGTGACGTTGATCTCAAATGGGAGATAGTTACTTACACAGATCGGGTAAAAGGACACGATCCCAAACCGCAACCCAAAAACAAAGCTCCTAAGAGCTTAAAATATAAACAAAAATATGGAGACAAAAAGTACGACTCCATGAAAATGATTATAAAACAACATCTCAACTATCTGCACGTCAAAAAAATGTGCAAAGCAAGAAACGAGAGAGAGAAGGCCACTCAAATGAAACCCCCCCACCCAAAAGGCCTCAAAATTCAAAGCAAGAATCTCCTGAAAAGCAAAAATCTACTTTACCAAAGCGTAAATTTCTATACGCTGAAATTGCCAAAGAGGCAACAGAAATCACCGTTGTGAGAAAAAATGGTGATCACATATCCATTGTTGAATGGAATAAGGTGATTAAATTATTAGACACAGACTATGTACGTCTTTTAAATACCTTAAAAAGCTCTTCAAACCCTTACCAAACTATGAAGGACGTCGTTACACAAATAAAAGGGCAGTGATCTTTGTTTGTGACAACGCTTCGGGACAATATGTCCGGAAGCTCATATTGAATAATACACCTCTTCTTCCGGCATCGTGGGAAGAGGTAGAGAAAATAAGAGCGGAAAAAGATGCTCAGACAAGACTCACTGGCTTCATCAGGGGAGTCACGGGGAATATCGGCGATGAAGTACTTGGTCAGATTATCGCCTACCAATGTAAGACCCTACATGTAAAAGGCAAGGTGGAGATTGTAAAATCCGAAATTACTCAGTTGGGTAAAGTCGTTCACCTTCGTGTAGATCAAACAGCATTTAAGGATCTGCAAGCAAATGACTTTACATTAAAAGTGGCGTCTGCAGGGAAGGTTCGCTTCCAGGACCCTCGGGCCGCGCCTATAATCCAAGAATGCGAAGAAACCTCAGAGAAAGAGGACAAAGGAGATAATTCTGAACCCAGTAACAATAGCCCTAGTCAACAGACATCAAGTGTCATTGTTGATGATGGCGCAAACAATTGTACGAAGGAGAATGTTGTCAACGAGGATGTGCGATCAAAAAAGGTTCCTGAAGAGCGAGCGCCTGATTCTGATATAACTCCTTCACTGGAAACAAATGAAATTGGAAATAAAAACTTAGGGAAAACTAAACCTCCTCGAAGTAAAAAACAGTCGACAATAGGTCAATTCTTCGAGGAGGTAGCCAAAATGGTTGATCCACCAACAAATAAACCAAAATGATTAGTTGTTCGTATATTAATACACAACATTCAAAGCAGCCAACTCTGAACTCAAACTACGAGCATCTCAGATAACTCTAGTAACTGAGCCGTACCTCTTCAAAGGTACAACCAAATGTCTTACTTATAGTTCAAGCTTACACCGGCCATGGACCTTTCCTCGCCACTTAAGCAATGGAAAAAGTCAACTGATGGAATGTGTAACGTCTGGTATTTTAAAATTAATGAAATGTAAAAAAATGAAAAAAAATATTGAAGAAAACTATACTATAAACTAGAACTAACATTTACTGTTGTAGCGCATATACCCCTTTGTGTGGTCGCGCTCTTTATTTTATGCATGTATTGTACTATTATATTATGTCTTTGTAATATTGTATGTATATATGTATGTAACGGTATACAGTAATAAACCTTTAAACTAAAATATATATATATATATATATATGTATATATATCTTTCGCGAGATTATCGTTTCATTGCATTTTCTGATCTCATCACTTGTTGTTAGTGGGTTGATTAGAGCGGCAATTACTGACTGAGAGTCAGATTTAATTAAAACTTTTCTTGGCGTTTTTTCTTCTTTCATGAGATCTTCTAGCGATTTTGTTATAGCCAAACTTCAGCTTGATGCCTATATATTCAAGGATATCATTGATAGATGAATGCCATATCCCCTAGCAATATCACTTGTTATTTTGATTGAATAAAGGAACTGCTTATACTCATATTATCTACTGAAAAATCATACTGTTTGTGAGGTTTGTAAGAAGATCCTTCTATTATCCCTATCTCTGTCTAAAAAAGTAATATACTTCAGTATAAAAGTACGACTCTTCCGTTTTGATTAATATAAATCTAGAAATGTATACAATTCGCAAACAGATAATTTCTTTGCATATAAAGAAAATATTTTTAAGCAAATAATATTATTGTCATAACTATATATTTAATAATATGCTGCAGGAAGTTTTTCAAAGCTGGGAAATGAAGAAAAAAAAGGGAAAACATATCCAGCATTTCCATTTCCTTATGGAAATACAATGAACTTTGCATTCAGTTTTTACAACACAACAACAACAAAAACTATATATACGTATGCTTGATAAGCTTAGGATTATATATTAAAATAGTATTTTTTTTTTCATTCCAATATATTAACTTCAGAGTAACGTAGGTGGTTCTTTATATCTGCTGAGGTTTCTCTGAGTCGACCCTGAGGGTAGCAAAACTCTAAATGCGCCTAAACGTATAATAATTACTTGCAGTTGTTATATAGATAGAAGGTAACAAAAAAACTAATCTGAATAAAAAAATAAGATCACAACAAACTAACTACATTGTATCCTCCACTGCGATTTAAGATATTAAATATGAAGGATGCCCCAGATGTATTTTAGTAATTGTAATAAACAAAATTTCCTAATGAATAAAAACTGACTACATTGTATCCTCCACTGCGATTTAAGATCTTAGATATGAAGATGCCCAAGATGTATTTTAGTAATTGTAATATAACAAAATTTCCTAATGAATAAAATAATATTTCTGCTCGTAAATACAATTGTGATATTTACTAACTTATATACACAAAATATATACCATTTATCTCTTACCTCTTTTATTAATCGCAGCTGTGGTAGAACTTGTGACTCAACTGTCACGTAAATATAGTGGATTCTGTGTTCAATTTCTTGGATCCGACATCTGATCCACCTCTACGCAGACGACATTACATTGACAGTAAAAGTAAATTAAGAAGGGCAGCTAAAAAAGAAAATCGAAATCCTTTGTCTTCTTATGAACTATTCAAGGAGAAGTCGGTTTGGAAACTAAATCGACTTTTATTTTAGCGATAGGGGAATGGATATACAAAGAAGGGCATTGCGTAGGTCATTGCTCAGTCAAAAATAAAGTTTTTACATTTGGGTTTCACTGGGGGCCTGAGGGGCTACATAGGATTATCTGAGGCATTATGTATTCGACGAATGGTACTTGGGATTTCTTTGTGGAAGAGTTATGTCCTCCAAAAAAGAATAGACTTATAGTTTGACATTGTTTTTATTTTGACCTACATTATTTTTTAAAATAAGTTGAAGATACTGTAAACTATATGTAAGCAATTATTAACCAAGGCATTGAATCTCAACAACATTATAATTGTGAAATATATATTTTATAAGTATACATATATATATATATTATTTTTCAAATAAAAATTGTGACTCTTCAATATTTCTGTTTTTATTTTAACAATTGTGGATTCCTAC
Source organism: Caligus rogercresseyi (assembly GCA_013387185.1). Classification (NCBI taxonomy): domain Eukaryota; kingdom Metazoa; phylum Arthropoda; class Copepoda; order Siphonostomatoida; family Caligidae; genus Caligus; species Caligus rogercresseyi. The sequence goes on along the minus strand of CP045890.1, from coordinate 5,402,455 downwards.
ACCTCGATTTCTAACGTTCTCTAATGTGAGTTTCATTCTCTTGTACATATAAAAGGAAAATGGAAGTGAAAAACTCTGTTAATAATGAAGTGATGAGTCATGGATCACATTCCCCCAAGGGACTTAATCAAGACATTCGAAGGAACCTCTTGGGACTCGTTACTTTCCAAGACTCATCATAGACATGCGTCGCCAAAGAGATGAATGAGTGTTAGAAAAAGGAAGATAGAAAAAAAAAGATCTACTTATTTTAAAAGGAAAAAGGATAGCCTTTTCTTTTCATCAACGAAGTATTCGATAGGAAATTGAGGAAAAGCTTCTTCATTTGTTCATAGAGGGCGCTAAAAAGTCTGAAAGACTCATGGAGAATAAAGATTGTCAAAGCAACATATATTGAGGTATGACGTTGATTTGTTATTGTCACCATTTTTTTGAAGGACAGAAAATGCAAATAAATAATATGACATTTTTTTCATGAAATAGGTAGTGTGATGACGTTTGATTAAAAAAAAGAATTATAAATCTCTCCTTGCTTCTCGATGATGGTGACCTTTTATAGCAAAACTTGCCTACCACAACAAGTCGATCGAAAAGAATTATATACAAATCTCAAATATTATTTTAATGTCAATTTTTGAGTCATTGAAAATTTCAATTTTGACATTAATTGCAAGCTTTTTTTTGTTGGTGTAATAATAGAAACCTTAATACATATATTTTTGAATCCAAATGATGTTTGCGTATTTTTACATCTATTGTTTTGTAACTTAATATATTTATCTAAGTTACTGAAAGTAAGTTGAAGCAAAAAAGGGTATAGAGTGGGGGGATTCATACACTTATCTTTAAGGTTTTCACGAATACTTCTTGTGGGGTTTTCACGGATGCCAAATAACTCATAGAACATTATATAGATAAGAATACTTTATTTCAATACTTAAGAAGAGAGAGAGAGATCAGGTCGGGGTCAGCACATGGGGCTCCCGTGACGTCAATGGTGAAGGACGTTAGTTATTGACGTCATCGTATAGGAGGTATCCTCACACCCCCTCTCGAGCCCTGAGGATGACCTTAAGTCATTATGAAGGGTAAATCTATCGGGGGCGTACCGGACTCTTTTGGGTCGTTGATGGGTTGAAGGTGTTGTCTTCGAGGGTCATCTTCCGGCTCTGCTGTACTTCACTATTCTTGATAACCCTCAGGAAGCGACGATTCCTCGTTAGAGTTCGGCCTGACGGAAATAGTAGAGGGTATTCCCGGTTATGCTTTTTTCCTTGCACTGTGGCTGTACAATCCCAGGTTTTATTCGTTGGGTCCTGAACCCAGACCTTGGAGTTTATGGGGATGGGGTTGAGCGGATGTGAGGTTTTGTCATATTGAGCACTCGCGTATTGTGCTGCTTTGCAATGCTTAAATCATGTTCGTCAAGACGCTTTGCCAATTTTGTCAAAGGTGAGATTGTGGGAAGGGAGTTTGGAGCGCATTGGTCTTCCAAAGACGAGTTGGGCCGTGGAGAGCGTGCCGTGACGAGTTGGAGTCTTGCGAATTTCCAGCAATCCTTCCTGGTAGGCCTCAGACTCAGGGTTCCCGGTCTTTAGGAGTAGAGATTTTAAGGATTTAACAGCAGACTCCGCTAGTCCGTTTGACTGGGGAAAATGTGAGGATGATATTCTCTGAGTGATACCCCAGCGCTTAAGGAAGTCCTGCGTCTCTGCGGCAGTGAATTGGGGGCCTCTATCTAAGAAGATTCTCAGAGGCCTGCCGAAGATAGGGATGTGTTGGAGGAGGCTGTTAATAAGCGACTTGGCGGTGGGTGCATTTGAAAATCTGTGGAGGGTGAGGAAGTTTGAGTATCTGTCCACCAATGCCATGTAGTGTTTTCCTCCTACTTCGAAGAAGTCCGTCGCAATCTCCTGAAATATCTCAGTTGGCCGGGGTTCTGATTCGAGCGGCTCTTTGGGGAGACTTGGTCTACGAAACTGGCATTCCTCGCACGCTTCCGTGTCGTTGCGTATATCCGCCGATATTCCCGGCCAGAATACTGTCTGGCGTGCTCTTTTCAAAGTTTTTTCAGAGCCTTGATGGCTTGAGTGCAGCTGCTGAAGGATTTGGGCCCGATCCGATGCTGGAATGACGATCCAATCACCAAAGAGGATTAAGTTTTCTTCAATGGTGAGATGGGGGAGAATTTTGGCGTATGGCTTGAGCTTTGGGTCGAGATGTCGCATATCAGGTCCTTCCAGGATAGTTTGAATGAGTAACTGAGACAGTGAGTCTCTCTCAGTGTCCTCTGCGACCTCTTGAAGGATGGGATCGCGTGCAATATGGTTGCGAGTTGTTTGACCATATTTGACTTGGGAGGGATCAAAATTGAGAGTATCCACGAGGTTGCCTTTTATTGTACTGATGGATCCGAACATGTCCTCAGTCATGTTTTTATCTTCTTGGGTTGGATCGTCCACGGGTGAGCGGGAGAGTGCATCTGCCATCCGATTGTCTTTACCCTTTTTCCAAACTTTGATGAAGTTGTAGGGTGTTAGGTGGCTCTTTAGTCTTTGGATCCTCGTGTTCTCTATGGCGTCTAGCGTTTTTTTGTTGAGGATTGTGAGGTGAGGCTGATGGCCCGTAACGAGCGTAAATTCGGACAGGCCAAAAAGATAAATATGACACTTGCGGAGTGCCCATACTGCGGCGAGTAGTTCCAGCTCGACCATGGCATAGCGTTTCTCTGCTTCAGTGATGAAGCGACTCCCGCACTCGATGAGCTTCCAGGTACCCTGCTCGTCCTCCTGAAGTAGAATGTATCCGAGTCCGATGAGTCTACTGGCGTCTGTTTGGAACATTTTTCCCTCATCAACAAGGTCTTTATTAAAACAAATTATATATACAAATAGAACAAAAAGTACACTATATGTAATATATAAAAGGAAAAATATAAAAGGAAAAATTGTGTTTCATAAAACATAAATAAACATTATAGTTTAAAATTAATTTCCTAATTAATCCTTTGGACCATTGTTTTCCGCTTGGGATTGAACGTTGTAAGAATGGGAGGTGAAACAAGGCTGTCTTTGACTTCTTGAAAGGCTTTGGAGTAATCATTCGTCCATAAAAACGGACTTTTGGAGCTGAGTAGTGGGCGGAGGGGTACGAATCTTGCAGAAATTGCATCCGAAAATTCTGCCAATTGTTCCACTAAGCCTAGGAAGCTACGGAGCTCTGATATTTTCTTCGGGATTGGAAATTGAGAAATGGCTTTGACTTTTTGTGGGTCAGATTAGATGCCTTTTTTGGTAACTCTAAATTTGACTTCTGGTTGGGCATAATGAAATTTAGTAGGGTTTAGGGTGATCCCCACTTTTCTGTAGCGGTCGAGGAATTTTTTCACGTTTTGTTCGTAATGTTGTAGGGAGTTGTCGTGTAGTATGATGTCGTCAACCACTTTCTCCATGTTTTTCATGTCCGCGAGGGCTTCATCTCCTCGCCGATTGTATTCGTCTCCCGCACACGAAAGGCCCATGGTGGCGCGGAGATGTTTGTAGTGACCCCACAGTGTGATGAAGGTTGTGATGTCTTGGCTGTCACGATGAAGAGGGACTTGGTGATATCCAGAAGTGGCGTCGAACGTCGTGAAGATTGAGGCATTTGGAGGAATGTTTGCTATCGCGTTCTTTGGGGAGGTGATGGGGTGCTCTGGCCTACGGACATGTTCATTGAGCTTACGTAGGTCCACAGTGAGCCTAAGTTTGTCCCCTTTTTGTACTACTGATATGGGGTGAACCTATTCAGTGGGCTTGGAGACTTTCTGAATTATTCCCCGGGACTCCAAATCATCGAGCATTTTCTTCACCCGCTCACGAAGAGGTAAAGGGATAGGTCGGGGACCTCTGACCTTAAAAGGTGTTGCGTTGGGCTTGAGGTGGATGACCACGAGGGGTCCATCCATTAATTTAGATACTTTTCTCCCTCAAAAACATCAGAGTATTCTTTGACATCCTTTGTGACATGTGTGGGACTGATATAGGGAGAGACGTTCCCTGTTCCGGACATGAGGGCGATCTGATATGATTTAGTTAGACGCAGAGAGGTTGTGGTGGGCGAGGACTCGAAAGAGTCTCTGTTGACGTAGAGCACTGAGTTGATTTGAGGGTCCCTGATTTGTTGTATTGGTTTGGGGAAGTCTACATGGATGATTTTAAGCGCAATACATGTTTCCAGACTTAAGAGTGTTCCTTGATATTCATCGGAAATCTGGAATGTGACCGGAGTCATGAAGTCTTTGTACTTGATCTGGACTTTCATCTCGCCAATGATGTTGATGCTGAGGCTGTTGGCGGCTGTGAGTTGACCTTCTGGCTTTATGCATTTGTTGACGTCGATTCCAAGAAGTTGAGCGTTGTACACACTAATAAGGTTGGCTGATGCACCACTGTCCGGGAGGACATGCTTGAGGTAGCCTAACAAAGTGCCGGTCATGGAGAAGAATTGAGCTGTAATAACTCTAAGCTCGCAAAACTTGGAGTCCTCCGAACACGACGACAACTTGTTGATATCGGGTGCGTAGACGGAAGAGACTCGACTACTTCTGCACATGACGGCGTAGTGGCCCTTCTTGTTGCAAGTCGGACACGTTCGGCCTTTTTCAGGGCACGCTCGCTCGCCCGATGTGTGGGTCTTGCTCAGTGGCGTAACGACACATCAATGGGCCCGTAAGCAACATTATCTGCGTGGGCCCCATATGAAGTACAACAGGTGTAAAGGTCAGGATAGGGCGGCAGTTCCATACCAGTTCGTCGTCTGTGGTGGTGAAGAGTGTCATGGGCTGTATAGCTTTAAAACGTTCCACTGTTGATCGTAGACCAGTGAATCGCTGGGTCAGCTGAGAAATGACGATGTCCAGACAGGCGTTGAAGACGTGCACTCGAAAGTAAAAGTCTGCATCTGCTAGGCGTTCGTCTTGACTCAGTTCGTCAAAATGAACTTTCACCTTTCTCGCCCGAGTGTTCTCAAAGGCCTTGCAAACCCCCCACTTCTCCGAGAGACCATGTGCTGCTTGTTTGGACTCTTCGAAGTGCTCGCGGTAAGCAGACAGGTCTGCGATGGCGCAGTCCAGTAGCTGGACTGCTATGGACAGGTCAGTTTCGTGAGACTGCAAAAGTTTAGACACCACATTTGTTCGCTCCAGGATTTTGCTTTGGAGGACAACCAGACATACAAAGGAGAACTTCTCCATTGCGCGTTTCAGTGATGCTGCTTCGTCCCGCTCCTCTTTCTTATGTCTCGTCAGCCCGATTTTTCACAGTACCTTCATCACGTCCCCATATCTGTGTCGTAAAGCACTGACTGCATCGAAGCGGGATGCCCATCTGGTCGGGCATAACTTCTTAAGTGTGATGTTGGAGCCGTTTTCTGTTGTCTCACTCCGATCTGCATTTATGAGCATTGCCCATCTCTTTATACTGTGTCCAAAAACACATAAATACGCTCCACAATATCAAAAAAATGTCTCACCTCTTTTATCCTCACCGCATCATTGAGGATAAGATTAAAGTTGTGTGAGGCACAATGCACATACACGGTAGTCGACTCTTTCTCAGCTATTCTTGCCTGAACACCGCTGTATATGCCGCTCATATTAGCGGTACCATCGTACCCCTGCCCTCTGCACTTGGAGTGGTCCAGCCCACTCTCCTCCAAAGACGCGATTATCTCCTTGATTAGTTCACTGGCGGATGAGTCGGTAACTTCACGAAAGCCAACAAAAGATTATTTGACTGCAACATCAGTGGCAATCCCTTGGCTATCTCGCTCAATAACGACATATCTAAAATTTGGCTCATCTGGTCCACTTTCTCCACATCTTGTGTTGTGTCCATGATCACCGAGAAGAATAGAGATGAGCGTAACTCATCTAGAATGTATTTCTGGACACGTTTGGCAAGGAGTTCGATCAGCTCGTTTTGTATCAGAGGGCTTAAGTACTTGATCGAGCGAGTGGGACGGCTTATCAGCTCCTGTAGCACTGGGTCATATTTTGCAAATAGTTCGATGATGGAAAGGAAGTTGCCGTTATTGGCTTTGCCAATTTTTTCCCTGTGCCCTCTTAATGGGATGTTGTTCATGGCCAATGTGAGGGTAACATTAATCACTCGGTCTATTACCTGTCTCCAAAAGCTTGCCTCCTGAAGTATATTTCTCTCCATTTCCTTATCCATGACTTTATTCTGACGCCAATGGTCGTAGATCACACATGCAGCTGTATGCAGAGTAGATGTCTCGTGTATTTGAATTTCCTCGACAAATAGCGCCAGGTATTTGTTTTCCAGGTGTAATCGTCTTTATTCCCCAAGAAACATCCTAGCACTTTGGCTAGTCAGGGATGTCAGGAATTTAAAAAAAAGTTATACAATGTATAAATATATATATACAACTATATAAATCGAACAAATACTAAAATATAAAATATAATTAAAAACAAAAGGTTTCTTCGAAGAAAAAAAAAAACCTTAAATTTAAAACAAAAATAAATAAATATTAAAAAAACACCATTGTCTGCTATATAGGGCACATTTTCCAAGACTTGGCAACTACATAGGCTCCCTCATGGTTTTGGCGTTGCGAAGCTTAGGACTACTATTCCAAATAGCTGCAGCACTGGTGACAAGGTGTGCTTTGCAAAAAGCCAACAGGGCTCACAGTAGGCTACGTCTAGGATCTGAGAGTAGCATAGCCATTTCCTCGGTATCTCCAATCCAGACTTGGTTCTGCTAATGTAGAACGATGCAGAAAAGCGCCGGTTTGACTGTTCAGGGTCCGAGGGAAAGGACCTGTTGACTTACACGACCCCATCGACACTATAAAACGTTTCACGTCTGCATCAAGGCTCTCGGGGAAATGTCCTATGTCAGTTGGGTACTCCCTCGTTGATGTTAAACCGGGAGGGGTTTCAATTTCGGTCAAGGAGCTGTCACTTTCAGACCCACTGTTAGCGCAACAAGGGCTAGCTCGAGCCTCACAGCCCCCCTCCTCACCCACGCTCTCTCCATTGTTCTCTTCTTGGTTGCAATTTTCACTCACTCGACTAGTAGCAGCAACAGCGTCCACCTCTCCCTCTCCGGTTCTCTGAAAGAAGGAGTTTATTTTCGGTAGTTTTTTCCTTTTTTCCTGCAGCTCTTCATGCCTTTTTCTTTTCTGAAATCCGCTTCGGTACTTCTTTTTGTTATCCATCGTCACTGATGTATTCTTATCTTTGATGGGATCGTATCCAGATTGGAATACATAATTAACTATGTGGAATCTATCTTTAATGTCTTATCCCTACACGCACGAAGAAGATATAGTGTAAGGCAGTGGTGCCATGGTGGCGGCTTGCGGGCCAGAACCGGCCCAATGGACATCTCATTTGGCCCGTTACGTTAGTGGTTGAGAAGTGTTTTTATAAATAAATAATATTATGATACAATATCAGCAAATTTAAATCTACTTTTGTTTAGTTGCAAGGCCAAAAATATACCGGTAATTTGGCCCCCCGAGGTCACACTTGAAAACAGTCCGGCCCCCTGACCGATTTCACCCTGGCATCTCTGGTGTAAGGTAATATATATTTGTTATTATCGGAACATATATTTATACATTGTAGTCACGCAACCCTACAGTCGCTAATACAGTGTTATGGTTTAATCTACGCTCTGGTTTAGTGTAACGTGATGTGACGTCTTAACACGCTGCACGCACGTTACGTACGTAATTCGTAATATGACCAGTCAGTTCATCATAACCCATAACCCATAATTCCAAGTCGTAGCGTAAAAAATAAAATACTCAAATACATCGTTCTGTTAATACCTTTAATGCGGTTTGAAACATATTGTATGAGTGTATTTTATACCAACCGTCTAATTAACTATACATAGTTACTAACATAGTATTAAAAGTACCACTGATTTGCTCAGGAGCGTGCACAGCCATTCAGAGTTAGTGGTGCTCAGATTTTAAGAAGGGCATTTTAATCGGGCGCGAAGCGCGCCCGCAATAGTTCGTCCGCGCGCAGTACGGACGAAAAAAATTGGTTCATGATGCCCATGTGCCACAAAACAAACAATAAAAAAACACATGAGTCAAAAAAGGGCACATTTCTCCCGAGGGCAAAAGGGCAGGTGCTCTAGCACCACCTAGCTTTTATCTGTGCACGTGCCTGGATTTGCTATTGGTGTCGTTTTTAAACGGCACACCGTCATATTAAAATCTGGCATGAGTTGTGGTATAAATACGGTCCGGCCAGGAACGCATGTATCAGGTGGGTTTGAGAGGAATTTACTGCACCATCTCAAGTGTAAAGAGACACCCTAGTACGCAATTGCGTTGGGGGCCCCTAGAGGTCGTGGGCCCTTAAGCAACTGCCGCCTCTGCTTACCGATAGTTACGCCCCTGGTCTTGCTGCAGTTTCCGCATGTCTTGCTGGCCCTGTTTTGCGATGGGAAACGTGTGGTGGCGGGTTGGAACCGGCTTGTGGATCGAGCTCTAGGTCTGACTTGTGGAGAGTGCTGGACTTGCTAGATCTCAGCGTTGGTGAGCTTAGAAGAGGATTTGTTGGCGGACTCTTTGGCTCTACAAATAGCGATAGCTCGATCCAGTGTGGGGAAGGTGGCTTCTTCTTCGAGGGCGACCCTAGTGTCGTGATCACTGATACCGACGACGATCTGCCGGACGATTTGTGCATCGCGGCAATGGTTGCAAATCTCCGCTTCTTCAGCCATATCTTTGAGACAACCCCAATACTTGTCGAAAGACTCCCCTGGTTGCTGTTTCCTTTTGATGAAGTTGACTTCAGCCACAACCTTACTATTCTTCTCTCGGAAATAGTCATGAAGACTAGTGAGAAAGCCACTGACGGTGATGCCCGGTGACTCGAAGTTTATTTTATAGGATTATTCCAGGATGCGCTTACCGTGTGCTCCAAGAGCGCTGATGAACGACCATATTTGCTGTTCGTGGGGGAACGAGGCAAAATTTTGAGCTTTGGAGGTAGAGTTCCAATTTTCCTGCCAGTGACGGAATTGTCGAAAGTCCGCCGTGTCGGGGAGCCGTTCCATATCCGCTATTCGGAAGGTCGTGTTGACGGAGCTGTCCATCCTCTGCACGGGGATCCTGGGGCTTGGGAAGCTCTCTGTTGGTTGTGTGGCGGGGGGAGGTGCGGAAGTGCCAAATATACCCGATGTAGATTGGGATGGAGGTGTCAGAGGTGACGTTGTTGAAGGGTGGGCTACCGTTACCACTTGAGGGAAGGTCGGTGTAAGTCCTGGGGCCATGGAGGACGTCGAAGAAGGGGGAGAAGACGTGAGACGTATAATAAAATCCCGGCGCCGTTGAGGGGTGAGTTGACGCATTTGTCTCAACAGAGGGGTCCTTTAGGAGTAAGGACCTCATCTGTGCTAGGATATTCTCCGTTTGAGCAGCCATTTGGGCCTGGACTTCTGCTTTGAGGTCGGCTCGCACGTTTTGTAGTAGTATTTGAGAAGAGATTTGATGTTGCTCCTGCGAGGTCTTGCTTGGAGGAAGAGTGGATGAGGAGTCATCCCGAGACTTGGGTGGGCCCATAAACCTGGAGTGCATCAGAGCGGTCTCTGACTTGACGGGCGTCTTCTTCTTTTGGGGACTATTCTTACCCACGATGTGTGTTATCGCTGTGGATGCGATCTGCTCCGGGGAGTGGATAGAGGTATCTTACGAGCTTCGGATCCGTGAAGGAGGGTTCTTCTTGGAGAGAGTGACGACGAGATTCTCGTCCAAGGTCTTAAGACTGCGTCGTGAGGAGCAGGGTCTTAAGGACTACCGACTGCGCCATGTGGGGTTTTCACGAATGCCGAATAACTCATTGAACATTATATAGATAAGAATACTTTATTTCAATACTTTTTATATTTTAACAGACAAATACGTAACTTCTAAAATCGATATTATCTTTATCTCTTGAAAATGTCGATTTTATCAAGGTATATTAAAAAGAAAGGTATGCCCCTATTGCCACAAAAGATGGTTTTCGCATGCCGGTGGTGTCGAATGACGTCACAATGGCAAGGGGGAAGAAAAATATTTAGTTATGCGTTTCTTTCTGCTGTCATCAATTAGAAACAATAGATTTGTGATCCTTTGAATATATATATATATATATATATATATATATATATATATATATTGACGTTTTAATATATGTAAATGAAAACAGGAAATATATCTACCTATTTTTCTTTATATCTTCTTGAATACAATGAGTTTTATAAAATCCTAACATGAGACTTAGCGGGATAATCGGCTAAATAGAAATGCACAAACGAAACCCAAATTGAAAGAATAAGATTATAGTTCAACTCCAGAACCCAATTTAAAAAATACAATCTTTAATATATTTTTATAGCTCAATTGCTTTGGGGCTTGTTGTCAATTTTGTTTTACATACAATGAAAAAGTTGAAAAATACATATAGTTTTGATGGTACATATTACAAGATCGATCGGTATATTGGTTTGGCGATAATTGGCATCGATACTACCTTTTTCAAAATAATGGTATAGGCAAATTTTAACAGCGATAGTCAAATGTGTTACTTTTTCGAACATTTTATATATTTCAGGGCTTCCAAATATATGTTATTATGATTAAAGATATTCCTTTTATTAAATAGACAGAAGATTCTGTTCGTTTTCGTGGGTCATGGTGTCAAAGAGGACAGCTTTCCTTTGAACACAGTAGGTGTGTATAAATTTTGTTTCGCAACATATATATCTATATACATATATATATCATGAAACGACCGGGACACTTTTTTTGCAGGGAACTAGGGCCGATACTTATATTTTCAAGCCGGCCCGGGTCCCGGCTGTTTTTTGAACGTCCCAGCCTGGTGTCTAAAAATCACAGGGATATATATATATATACATACCTATATAAAGAGAGAGAGAGAAAAAGAGCAGTATTCATGATTTCTAGACAAGGAATTGGATATTTTCATCTGAGTGCGTTAAAAATATATATATTTATATATTTTAAATCTTAGCATTGATTGTTTAAATATACACATTAAGTTGTTTATCAGTTTTTATATACTTACTTATTTGTAGTTTTCGAAGAAAATAAGCAAATACAGGAATTGTGCTCCTAGTATGTTTATCTAAAATCTCATATATGTTCTTATTTTCCAAGCTCTCAAATTGAATAATGGCTTTTTGTAAATACATGTCTTTGTTTAGATGTTCCTTGCCTAATTCCTTGTTATTACCTTGAAAGCTATTTACTTTTAGAAATTCAACCACAACATATCTCTTTTGAGAGTTCATAAATCCTCTGCGTTCCATTTCCTGAGTTTTTAAGGCATATTATTATTATTATTACTTCGCTTGTTCTGCAGGAGTTTTCATTTTTTTCTTCTCAATACTAAGGGGTCACTTTTCAAATCATATTCCATGTACATTAGGGGGTATTATAGAAACCTAATACTGAGATATCAAACTTTCACCCCCCACGAAAGTTGCGTCATAAGAAAATTAGAAAAATGGACTTTGGTTTGACCCCCCCCCCCCCGAAATAGCACTCAAAGGTATCGTTATGAAACAAAACTTTTTTGTTATTACTTATTTTGAAAAAATTAGTTTTTAAAAATTTAGATTTGATCAATTAATGATTTGTTATTTTTTTCAAATTTTCGTCAAATAATATTTACTGCCAATAAATGAACATAAGTGCTGACGCACCAACCATTGTTTAAATAAAAGCTCCTACTATTGATCTTTTATATTTTTAAGAAGGAAAAAGAATAAAAAGGGTACTCATGTTGATGTTTTTAAGTTCTTTTTAAATACATATATCTTTCACATCTTAATTTTCATGCAGTAAATTGGCACATAAAATTAAATTATATATTATTTTTTCTTTGTTTTAAATGAAGGGAGTCTTTTAGTGTCTCCATGATTGCTAATATATTTTAATGACGTTAATTATATCCATAAACTTTTGCAGATGCCTTCGTTATTAGTTTCACAGCTCTTTCCACTGATTGTGATTGGCAAGGATAATTGATAACTTGTACTTTTATAAGATCTTCCTCAGGCAAAAGTTGCAAAATTGGAGGAAGAAACAAATTTATATTTGACCAGTCGATAAGATTAAAAAAATGCTAAGAATAAAATTGGTTTATTTGTGTTTACATATTCTTTCTTGGAAGCTAATCTTTTTCCAGGGCAAACATTCTTGTTTCCATTTCTTTATCGGTTAGGCCTGTAAGCGATATATTTTCATATCTTTGACCTTAATATCCCCTCACTCATCGATGAAACGTGGCGCAGCCGAATAACTTCGTTACTTCCGCTCGTCTTCCGATATAATATAATAATATATAAAATTTAATTGTAAACGTTTCCAGAAATTCATGAATTTTAAATAGAAACGACAGTGGTTTATATAGCTGTATATTTTTTCAAGTTATTAATAAAAAATTGTATTAAAAAATAATAATTAAGGGTATTTTTTTTCTTAATAACTTTATTTTTATCCATTCGTTATAATTTATTCTATACATGAATATTTTATGAACGGTAGAATAGAAACAATCTTTAAAGTAGTCTTCAAATTAGTATATTTAATGAACTGTTCGAAAGGTAAAATAAAAATATAAAAGCAATAGAAAAAGAAAAATATTAATATCAATAGAAAAATAATAAATATTAATATCAATAGAATAATAATATTATAATATTGCTATAATATTATTTATTTTTTAAAACTTTTCATTTTCTGATGATATTATTATTTTTCTGCGTGATATATTTATAATATTTTTTATTGCAAGTGCTACTTCATATATCCTGTAGGGTACACTTAAGAAGTCATTTGGTGCAGGCAAGTGATTATCCAAGGTAACGGAAAATGCATTCCATCATCGTCATTATGTCAATACATATACACAAATCAAACTCAAATTTACTCATGACTATTTATTTTGTTGAAGGAAATGGGAGTTTTTATTGCCCATTAAGTGTTTTTGTTGCATTTATGTGAAAGTAAGTAAATACATATACCTTGTTAATGCATATATAAGTGCAATGAAAGTTTGTAAAAAATATTATTTTCCAACCTCGTGAAAAAAAATATTTTTTTCATCAGCAAGGTCTTTATTTTGTTTCAATATGTAACCCATAATTATATATAAATAACAGATAATAAAAAGGAAAATTGTGTTTCATAAAAAAAAATTCTAATGTAAAAATAATTAAACATTCTAGGTTAAAACCTGAAAAAATAATTTGATTTGTCTTTTTTTTTTTGCCTCTGGAGCATTATTCAATACAAAAATTGCTTTTGAAGAGGATTGGACAGTGGCTTCGGAATATAATAATATCTTTCCTCCATTGCAGCGAACCCTATAAAACTTTAATGAGTATAATACTTTTTTATTGCAATTGTGAAATATATTTATATATTAATTGATACTATGCATTGATTTTGGAAACATATTTTTATAAGTTGTCTCTATCCTGATTGCATTTATAAATTGTATTTCTCTCTGTCTCCCTCTGTCTTTATATATATATATATATATATATCAGAATTGTTGATTTATGTTCATTTGTTGTCGTTCCCGAACGATGAATGACAAAGTTTTCGACCAACGACGATAGATAAGGACAATTTCTTATCGTCGTCGTTCGTTTTGGCGCCAAAAAAAAACAACAACGTAATAACTTTTTTTAGACTTGCGACAAATTTCGATTCATTTTAAAAAAACAATGAACGACAAACGAACGTCAATTTTTCGCTAACATCAACAAGTTATATATATAAATATATTCTTAAATGCAATAAGCAAGAAAAAATTGCATTTAACATTATTATAATATATCTTTGTGACATACATTATCGTTAATGTACGAAGGAAATGCGTTAGCTCAGTACGCATGCACTCAACTCTCAATGCATGCCTCACTTTCCAAAGGGGATATTAAGACCATTTAAAAATATATTATGCTTGTTTCATTAATTTCAAATCTTATTTATGTAATCTAATCAAAACACCAAACAGATATTGCAGCCTTAAATTAATTTTCCTGCATCAACAAAGTTTTATCATAATTAATATATGAAATACTATATAATAAAACATATGTATTTACAAGGAAAATTTGTTACAGATCATATACAAATAAATATTATTGTTTATATTATTGTGATTAATGATTGATTTCTTTTCTTTAAGACATACAAATATTCCCTTTAGGAAAGCTTGCCATAACTCTATGATATCGTAGTTAAAGTAGCTGCTATCTTAAAAATGAATTATTATTTTTTGAGTTTGTTACCAAGAAAGCATTATAAATAATGGTCAATACTTTGTTTCATATATATTTTTATCTATTATTATTGCACAACTAAATATCAACATAATTCAATAGGAGTCATATTTTTTAAAAACCTCAATCCTTCAAGATTAACAACTTTCATTGGATATTAATAATAATAATTATATTAATTGAGAGAGAGATCGAAAGACAGACTCACAAATAATAAATAATTCAACTCTAAAGTTGAAAGTTACGCCTTGTTGAACGCCAAAACACGAATTGCCAGCTCTCTAACAAAACAAAAATATGTGAAACCATCGAACCCACGAGAGTTTTGGATATCTGCTCCGACCATATTTATGCCTATTTAAGATTCTATCTCTTGTTAATTATTTGTGGATCCAAGCTCCAAATGAGGTAAACTATCTCCCATTTAGTTCCATATGTCTTTATCCTGTAAGTCAGATACTGAAAAGTTTAAAATAGAGTATTTTTCACCCTTTTCGGTCATAATTTTAAATTTCGTTATCAGATAAAATATGAATAAAGATAAAAACTATTATAACTTATGATATAAAAACATTCTCAACAATTGTGTTGAAATATAAAACATAAATGAATATTTTAGAACATAGTTACTATCAAGACATGATAACCTCATATACAAGAACCAAGAAAGATTTATTTATTCTTTAAAAGCAACCCTCGAATCCTTAGAACCCTATTCAAAATTTTCATGTCGAAATGGTACAAATCATGCTCATTCCAAGAAGGAGATCCTAAGAGAGGAATTTTAATCGAGAGAGCCGAGTAGTAACGACCCACTGCTTCAAGGATGATCGCATGCAGGTCCTCAGGTTCAACAAAGGATGTCCTCTATTTTTAGTGTTTGATATTGACATAAATAGACAATATTAATGACAAAAAAATTACTTTGGAAAAGAAATAAAACAATAATATATTTGTATTCTTGCTATAATTGGAGGTTTTCTCCTCAAATGTAATAATTTTAGACTTGAATGTCTCTTAACATTTTGTTTTATTCACAATTACTTTGTAATATTAATGAATTTAAATGGTAAATAATAATGAAAAATTAAAGGAAGGACTCTAACATTAAATTCACAAAATAACAAGCAATTATTAAGAGTCCAATAAATGCATTGTGACGTAAGTGATCAATGAACATGACTTTAAATGCTTTTTTATACCTTCAGATCCCATTGCTTGTAGAAAGCACACACACACATACAAATGCGAGTTTGTCGAGAAATAAAAAAAACAGTGGGATGCCCTTTTTTAAAACCTCACAATATGTCTCTTGACTTCTATTGATTAATGATGTGCAGCTCGGTATTTCAATCTCTATCAATCATAATAACTACTTTTCTTAGCTGCTATCACTTAGTAATCATAAAAATATATCCTCATAATGTACTAAAAAGCCTTTTAGTTTCAAAAAAGCCATACACTCTATTCATTCATCAAGCTTATCTTCCTCCCAAATGGATATCAGCACAAACATTATATTTTTTTCACATGCAGTCTTCCTCATACTTTGTTTGTTTAGCTCCTAGATTGGACCCACCTCACTGGAACTTAATACGGTATCAGCCGGTAATGAACCTATCTAGGAGCTTTCTTTATTGTCACAAATTAGTTTATGAATATTCAAACATTTAAAAGCCTTAAATATAAAATCTTCGAAGGCTAAACGTCGCTCCCTCATCTCTTCCTCAAGGGATATAATTTTTGCCTTGCCAACGGACCATCAAAGATAAGATGGATCGAGGTTTCTTCTTCTTCTTCCTTTCAGAGTCGGCAAATTGGGCTTATGACCTTTCCCATCTTGGTGAGATGTCTGTTGAGGCCAATATGTCCACTGATCGTTCCAAGGATGACGCAGATTTGAGTTCGTTTGTATTTTAAAATCTTACTTCTGATATAGGGATTTGGTATGAAGAGTTTAGACTGGCGGCAAGTGCTCATCGCATGCCATGCAGTCCTCCATTCCTTCAAGGTTGCTTGTCTGAGGGCATTTTTTGTTTGTTGCATGGATATTGGCACGTACTTATTGTCATCCATGTACAATCAAGGCTCTGCCATACATTGCAATCATTGATGTATGCAAAAAATCCGCAATAAAGGGAATCACTATCTATTATAATATCTGGATACTCAATAAAGAAGAAAAAAATCAGTCACCTTCAAGAGTCTTGAATGGCTAAGGCTCCACTTGGGTAAATAATTAATTTTTCTTGTGAAAAAGATAAATTACATAATAAATAAATGTTCACCCTAATTTATGTTTCAAGAAAAAAGTCGTCCCTTGAAATGACGTCACTGGTGTGACAAATTGTGTCCTTTCACCCTTTTCACTTCTTAAGACTTTGTATTTTATCTTGCTCAAGGGATAATAACGTATTAATATAATAACTGGATGCAAACTAGACTGAGTAAGAGGATGAAAGAGACATTACGGAGTCATCAATAGGAATGGAAATCTGGAGCTTAGCCTTGGTGCTTACAGATTCACTGACTGTTTGTGGCCGTGAAAAAGAGAGAGGGGTAAAGAGAGGGATAGAAGGAAAGAGAGAGGGATAGAGAGAAAGAGGGGGAAAGAGAGGGAGAAAGAAAATGTTTTTCTCTCTCTCCCTCTCCTTTCCTTCTATCCCTCTCTTTACTCCTCTCTCTTTTTCACGGCCAAAAACAGTCATAGAATCTGTAAGCACCAAGGCTAAGCTCCAGATCTCCATTCCTAATCATCAATAGTCTAAATATCAAGCCGTATGGAGTAGAGAAAGAGGAAAGTTGAAGGAAAAAACCATTTACGCCAATTTGTTTCTTATTCTCTAAAGAATCAACATTGCTTGTCATCACTGGTATTAAACGTAGAGTTTTTCTTCTTCTATTCCCTAGGTTCCTATTACAGTAAATTATCCTATTTGTGAGTTTTGCCTATTTGGTTGGCTATAATTACATTCGACTGTATATATTTATACACATTAAGGCATTAAATTTAGTTCATCGAACCTAGGATCTTATCAATGAGGCACCATCAGGGGAATTAAGGATGATTATCATTGGCAGTGACAGGATTAACTGCATTGAATCCGAACATTCCTAGTCTATATGATGATGATTAGTGACCTCAGACCGCAAAGGAAATGAAGTACTACCCATCCTGCTTCATAATATATGCTTTTGTAGTTTGTTTAAAAACAGCAAAACTTATAATAAGGGATCATAAAATATTTATCATTCTTCTCACAACAAAAGACCCCTGCTAAAAATGATTTCAAAAATATAATAATTTTGTCTTTTTTATCTTATATTGTTTATATTTATGTTTGGACTTTACATATATAATAGTTGTTTAGGTGGTCGTGATATGGCTTTAAAGTTTAAATATTATTTTATATTCGTAAAAATATTTATATATCCATATGAAATAATTAAACTCTAAAGTTATTTGTGCTTTTTACTACACATTTGTTTTGGATTTATGTATATTTTATCTTTAAACTAAAATAATAAGTTTACCGGTATTTTAGTTCAATATTTTTTTTTGTCGCATCAAATCTTCGGAAAATGGTCGCCACCGTACTATCGGACCGTAAAAAAGAATAGTGAGTACAAATGGAATAAGTGATATGCTTATTTGTGTTTGTTGGACCAACCGTTTTGTTTCTCCTATATATATATATATATATATATATATATATATATAAAAAACTAAGAAGTTGTTTTAAGAGTGAAATATTTGGTAATTATTATGGAGATAATTGCCTCTTTGCTGAAAAAATTGATTGACTTATACTTTAAGATTGTAAATTGCATGGAAGCGTAAAATTATTATGTTATTTATTTAAAGATCCCATTTCTAAGCAATTTCGATTACTTACAAATAATAGGAAAAAATATCATCAATAAAAGGAATATTTTTTTACACATTGGATCGATTAAAATGATGATGTCATAGTTATATTTTAAAAAGACTAAAATATCATTAACAAACAATAAGAATTCACGTTTCTCGATTCACCATTAATAAGTTAATTATGCCTTTGACTTTGTTTCCTACGGTAAACCTTCTTGGAGCTTTCATCTCACCATCTATAAAGAAAATAAACAATCTACATCAACTTTTGTAAAAATGAATTTATTTATATATTTTTGTAGTTATGTATCTTTTTCTTTCTTGGTAGATATGTTTTCAACTATAATGTTTGCTTATGTAATTTTACGCTATTCTATCTAATTTATTTTTAATTATACATCATGATTAGGTAATTTTTAATAAAATATCTTTAAAAGATGTATAAAAATAAATAACAATGGATTATGGGGAGTTAGAAAAGGGCGTTCTAAATTTCAATTAGCGTTTCTTAGTGAGTGACTAGAGCGAGGTCGGTATAATAAGGTCTGGGCAATACAAAAAAAACATGTAGCAGTGTGACTACTCAATGACGTCACTGGAGAACGGTTATATCTATCTATCTATATATATATATCAATTAATCTCTCTATCTATCTATAAATAAATATAAATATATTTATATGTGTGTGTATAAATAAAAAAATATATATATAGATATAATTATATAAATATATATATATAGATATAAATTATATAAATATATATATAGATATAAATTATATAAATATATATATAGATATAAATTATATAAATATATATATTAGTTCTCCAGTGACGTCATTGAGTAGTTATACTGCTAGGATTACATGTTTGTTTTTGTATTGCCCAGATCCTATTATTATACAGACCTTGGACTAGAAGCGCTTAATGGATGGAAACATATTCGAAAGGGTTCCAGTGAATGCAATAACATAGTGGGTTCCATTGCAAACACTCAATTTGAATGATAAACCTTTAGAGTGAAATGAAGAAATGAAAAAATGGAATGTTAACTATGATGAGCCTCATCAATCATGCAAAATAAATAAACAAAGACTCATCAAATATGTATCGTATGTTGTGAATTCTTATTTTCTTTTTTTATTCCAATAAGAAAATGGCTTGTTAAACGTTCATTCAATAATGAATATAGAGTGTCGAGCAAAAGCAAATCCAGCATGGATATACCAAAAAAAAACTTTGTATGGTTCGAATCCATAGTGATATAAAGATATAGAGAGCTGATTCCCTTCAACAGCAGAGAAACATCGTCGTTCAGCTGTATTTTTGTGTCCAATATAAACAAAGTAATTTGATCTACGTCATCGTAAGCTGATCATAGAGATAAACAATATTTCTAACTCTATGATCAGCTTACGATGACGTAGTACATATTACTTTGTTTATATTGGACACAAAATACATCTGAAAGGAATAAGCTCTCTATATCTTTTTATCTCTATGTTCGAATCCCGAACAGGGATGACCAGTTTTGGTCTACCCACGAACCTCATATCTACAGGACGGAAATGTTTTCGAAATAATCACGAAACCTTTAGCAGAGTAGGCCCAAGGCGTTCAGGTGGTACAATGGAGTCACAGTGTTAACACTCAGCTTAGTTTGCTGAGAGAAGCTAAAGGACTCCACAAGAACGTACTCATAATGAGCAAGAAATGCTGTGTTCCGGGATGCCGATCAGGCTACACTAGAGAACCAAAAAGAGCCGTGTCCTTCTACACCTTCCCAAAAGACGCACATCGACGCCAATCTGTGGTCCTAGCGGTACCCAGGGCAAACTAGGAATTACAAATCAATTCAGTAGTATGCAGCAAGCATTTCATAGGTAGTAGTTTTCCAAAATAGGTACATTCACATTTTTTGTAAAAGTTTTTTAATGAATCAAGTTTGGGTTTTCACAAGAAATAAATTGGGGGTTTGAAGCTGATAAGCTTTAGTCTTTTATAAACAAATATTTTTAAAGTAACTATGGCTGTGAATTAAAAGATTTTGATGTTAATTATAAATTATTAACTAATAGTTATGTCTAAAAACTAATATATGACTCATAGATAATACAGTTTAGGGCAGACATGGCAAACTAAGGCTTGCGGGCCGTATACGGCCCATTAGACAATTTAATCTGGCCCACCGAGCTTGTCCAGTTAAATAATATTATAATATTCACAAATCGTTCATTACGTCTTGTCCATACAATACCGCGTTTCACCAATAGATGGCGCGCTGACATTTAGGCCCGCAAGTCAAAAAGTTTGCCCATCCCTGTTTAGGGCGTTGCTATGCTCTTGTTGTTTTTGTATGGTTTTGCATTTAGACGTCCATATTACTGTTATCTATGAGTTTATCGTCAACATGCCAAGTTTGTAGATATGCATGTCTGATTGTACTCTGTCAACCTTATTTTGGTATATACATATATCAATGGATATGTAAAACTATTTGAATGTTTATAAATGTTAAATTATGGATTTTATAGAATGCTTAATGTAGCATGAATACTTTACTATTGCAGAGGAAATGTTCCTATGATTATTCATCCATTCATCAAAAACCCATAGAAAAAATAGAATTCATATAAATATATATATATTTATTCATTTATGTAGAATTTCCAAAGGAATTCCCTTTGTAAAGGGTGCTCTCACATGAATGTCAGAAACCAAGAAAAAGTCTATCCGTTAAAATATTCAAGGATTATTTTTTACTCATAGTAAGGAAGGGAGCAAAAATAAAACTTTGCTTTCAGTTGTTGAACTCAAACTGAAAGATTACTAGATATGATATACGTTAACTGAATTAAATCAAGGAAAGAGCTACAAAACTTATTTTTGTCTCGACAACGGCTTTGGATGAATTAATACATTTCGATATAATTATTATCTGAAGAAGACAGGCTGTTTGATTTTTGATACAATATTTGTACTATGATTTGCATATGCCATTTGTAAACCTAGATTTGTTAATTAATACATTCTATTGACTTGTACGATTTTGTAAGTTATATACCATCTTCATGATCTACTAGAATAAAATTAAAAATGCATTTTTTAGTTTGACATTACATCTAATGAAGAAAAAATTGTTACTCAATAAAATTATATTTGAAAGCAAATACAAAAAATTGAATATTTTTAAAAAATATAACAAATATTTTCGTTTTACTTGAAAATTCAAATGTTATTTTTAATATCTTTATTTCAATCTCATGATGGAAACATATGGACATTTATATAAAACGTTTTACTTATCATGGAACGACATATCAGGAAACGATCGGGACACCTTTTTCGCCGGGACTTAAAATTTTCAAGCCGGGCTGGGACGGGCTAAACCGGGCCAGGACTTAATATATATTTTCTTTCCTTCGACATTCTAAAGTGATGCCGTTTTTTTAGAAAATAACTTCCAAAAAATAGGTGACGACGGGTACCTGGTAGTTTCCTGATATATAAATATATATATATATAGCCATATAATAGTCATTATCATTATTAGTTGGTTTGAGTTTAGTTTTTGAAATTATATACAATAGTTTTGCAATCATGTACAAAATTAATAAACTAATGTATCGCAAATTTCCAAGGTGCTTGCTTAATTTCTAAAACTAATAGGATGGAATCACAAGTTAGATCCTTATTCAGTTTCTTCAAAACAAAAGAAGAATGAGTCTAAGGATATATTTTGTAATATTTTATATATTGTATGCCATATTGCAATAAGAGTTGATAATTAGCTGGCCCAACTTTAAAAATGACGTCACATAGGCAAGCGGGAAAATAACTTTACGTAAGAATTGTGATGAATGGAAAAAGCAAAACAGTTTTGATGTTTCCCTATCATAAAATGAACATACTTTAAAAACGTGGAACATATTATGATTCGAAGGTAGTGGTGTTTGAAATTATGCGCTTAATTATGCTGGTATTTTTGCTAATCAAACAGTACATTAATCATTTATATTTACACTGCATATATTTAAATATGTCTACTGTAAAATATTTCAAATTATATAATCCTAATTACAGAGTTTCATTACATCTTTTATCAATATGAATGCAAAAGATCGCTGACTCGTCTTCTACCTATTGTGCTTCTATGTTTTACTTTCATTATTATTTACATCCCTCTACTAGATATAATTTCATCAAACCAATTAGGCAAAAGTAAATTTGTTTACAGCAATTGCCTGTTCTAAATATATATTAATGTGTAATTCGTCCATCCTCTTTAGTTTCTTTCGTGCTTATCATCTTAAGTGGGACTTTTTCCTATACCCAAGTTAATGGTTAAAAAAAAAGAGTATGAATTATAAAAAAATCATTTTGATTATTGAAAAAAAAAATCCTTCTCTCTAGACTCCACATAGTGGGGCAGCATAGCTAAGGTATTGTGCATTTTGTGATACAAGCAACAAATTGGCACAAATGTACAATGACATATAGCAACATTTTCAGATATTGAGCCACTCGGAATTCTCTTCATGCCCGCCATATTGGAACTCAAAATGGCCGCCATTTGAAATCTACATTTGCGCTTATCTGTGGATCTAAAATTGTTATTGACTCGATTCTGGTGCCAAAATGTTTGTTATGGGGGACAAGGAATCCAATGGTAGCAATATACATTGCATATTTTTACCACTGAGCCGCCATCTTGGATTTCAATATGGTTTGAATTGTAGTAGGGTCAAAGACGTGACGCTTACTTTTTCTGTCCGATGGAACTTTTTACCTACTATTAAACATAAAAATGAATAAAAAATATAACATGTATGTCTAATACGTTCCTTCTACATGTGCCACTCTTATTTATTTATTTTCATGTTAATCGTGCTGGATGTTCTTCTGAAGACAGTTCGATCACCATGTACAAGTGGTTCACACTAGCTCATGCTGAGCGAACTTCAACAACTTCACAACACCTCACCACTACTGACTGGAGTTTATGCATCATATGTCAAGAGGACAAGATTGAGACATTGACCAAACCTGAACAATCTAAAAGAAAATACATTGGTAGTGGATACAGTTCACTCGCAGAGAACTTGATAAAATTCAATGAACTTGGAAAGCTTCCAGGATCCCTCCAATTGGAACAATTCCACAAGTGCACAGCCCTCTGTGTGTGTGAAGGGGATTGCACATGAAGAGGAAACCACAACATTCATTTACTTGAGGCAGTGCTGAACTGGTTAACATGACACTGTTTACATATGTCTAAATCAAGAAATACTAGAAGCTAGCTGGAAGGATGACGTCATAAACGAGCACTCCCTTTATGCGCACGTTAAGGCCATCATTATGAATTCAGTTGTAATATTTATTTCAAAAAATGTGGTTGTGTAGCGTTATTTTAAGCTCATTAACTTCTGTGTTTCAAAGTGGTATACAAGTTCTCTGCTCCTGTTGTAAACAGTGATATAATAATATGCCAAAGAGGGACTACTCTTTCTCGAACGATCTCTTTGGGAAGCTCAAGAGTCACTTTGATATCCACAGCTTTTGCCTCAATCATCTGTCAGCCATTAATGCTGCCTTCTTGAACAATGTCACCTCTGTCCTTATGCCTACGGAGGCGGAAAGAGTCTCTGCTATCAGTTACCCACCGCGGTCCAGGGCGGACTCACTGTAGTCTATCCTTCCTGGTATCCCTCATATATGATAAATTCACAAAGCTCGACGGTCTGGGAATACCAAGCAGATCATATCATCGGGGACAACTATGGCCGGCAGCGGAAAATATACGAAAAGTTCTGTCTCCTCACGCCCCAAATCACACTCCTCTACGTGACTCCCGAGAAGGTATCTGCCTCTCAGAAGCTCAATAGAATCTTTCGAAGCCTTTATTGGCGGGATCCCCTCAAGCGATTCGTTATTAATGAGGCCAACTGTGTGTCTCAGTGGGGATACGACTTGCACCCGGACTACTAGCTTCTCCATAAGCTCCAAAGCGATTTCCCCCAAGTCCCTTTTATTGCACTAACGGCCATCGCAACGCCCTGCGTCCGAACGCACATTCTACATCATCTAAAAATGAAGTCTCCAAAATGGTTTCTCTTCTTCTTCAACAGACAGAATTTGGCCTATGAGGTCCAACCAGAGAAGTCCATCCAAAACTACTATGCTGCCCTTCCCGTAGACTGCTACCGTGAAATGGAGGATAAGGAATACGCTGCATTTCTAAATAGCGAAGAAGACTGGGTATTTTCCGTATTTTAGCTCGAGCATCGAGTCTATTGGTGGATAGATGTCCAAGTAAAAGTAAGAGTTTCTAACTATTTTTTTAAGAGTTTCTAACTATTCATCAAAAATAAAAGTACCATTTTTAAATCTTAAAGCAATTTAAAATATGAATGATATGATATATATATATATATAATATTAATCATAACTATTTTATTTTATGATATAGATTTTTACTTTATCACAATATCAAGCCAATATTTAAGCAAATAAGTATTAACTAAACACTAAATATGTTGAGTGTATCATTGTCCAATTTTAATAATATGGTAGCTATACGTAGCTTTTATTCTGTTATTGCCTTTTTTGTAATGGAATGCATATTGCATCATCTGTTTTTAATTAAATGATGTTAAGGTAGTGATAAAACAGGATAGAGTTACGCTATGACGTGTAATTTAATATCACCTATATGTCTTATAATTATTCATATTGTATAAGAGGCAAATACTATCGGGGTCGCTGTGGCGGAATGTTATGTTTCCGTGGATGAAAAAAGTCTGGCTCAACCTCAAGCCGAACCGGAGTCGCCCTTAAACGCAACGACAGCCCCGCTGTAACCTCAAGATCCTCCGATTTGAAACTCATGGCACCTCCAAAACTAGAAGTTTAATGAGGCAGTGTAGTTTCAGAGAAACAAAGATCTTGAATTACTTGTTTGTAACTGTTAAACTTTGTATCGTTTGTAAATAATATTATATTACTATTGTGGAAACTATTGTTCATAAATAAAAAGTATTGAAATATATATCACACTCGTTATTCATTTTGTTGAATATAATAGCTACTTGTTTGATCGTTGAATTATGAATTATTGAAGTGAAAATGACTCATTTAGCTAAAAAATACATGTAAGCTTTTAATTTATTGCTATGTTAATCAACGTATCATGGCCTTAACTTGGAAGCTACAGTTTTCCAATTCCTTTCCAGTTAGTTTCTAGTATTCCTTGGTCCAAATACAAAGTATGTAAAATACATGATGATGAATGTTCATCTTCATGACTTAAATGAAGTACTGTAATAAAGATGTCATTTGAAAAGGATATTTTCATGTTTAGACATTAACATACATCGACACCAATAGTCAATAGCAGTATTTGACCCAAAGATAATCAAAATGCAAATTCAATCAACGGCCATTTTGAAATCCAATATGGAGGCTCATTGGTACAAAATATGCGATGCAGATTGTTTCCATTAGATTTCTTGCCCCAAAAACATACATTTAGACACAAGAATCGAGTCAATAATAGCATTAGACCCAAAGATAATTGAAAATATAGATTTCAGATGGCGCCCATTTTAATTCCAATATGGCGGACATGAAGGGAGAATTCCGAGTGGCTCAATATCTGAAAATGTTTGCCATATATCAATGTACATTTGTGCCAAATTTTATGCTTGTATCACAAAATGCACAATCCTTTTGAAATTTGAGCTAAACCGCCCCACTAACAGGAGTAAACAATAGATCAAGGATAATAATGTCATCTAAGAACACAGAGTGTGTCTTGTCTCATCGATATTGACCAATGAGATTGATTAATCCTTTGTATGGACTGTTATTAGTCAAAAGTATCGCTAAAATAAATGAACTCCACACACTCAGAGAAATATAATAAATGTTTAATTCGTCCATGCGCAGGGGGGGGGGGGGGGGCAGAACTTATGTAACCAAGAGGGATATTTCCAATATTAAAAAATGTGACGTCATCACTTAGACGATTTGCCTGTATATCTAATACCTACACCATCTAAATAAATAACAATAATAAATAATAATATGGTGGATAATATCGATGAAGCCACACAACCTCGTAAATAGTTTCATATAAAGTATTAGATTTTTATGACTCTCTGTAACTACAATCACCTGATTTTCAGAAAAAAAATGAAATTGGTTTAATAATATGTTATTTGCATTAGATTTTCAATTTTCTGGCCAAAACTCAGCCTATTTATTAACATCTGAAAGGTTTGATTATTTATATTTTTCACTAGTCCATAAAAGTAGTAGTCCTTTCTATCAGACAGAAAGATAATGAGAGAAAAGAAAGATAATATAAATATTTTAATGCCATAAATCATAACAAATCGATAATGTGACGTCATGTGTGACGTTTCATTTTTTCTTGTCTAATCAGAGGAATCTAAACATTGCGTGCTGCGCATCTTGTATTATCTATTATCTTTGGTCCATGCGTAATACGTATTCGCTCAGATGAAAGAAAATAAAAAAAATAAAGCTGTACAGCTCTCTAGAGCAGATTGCCTCCTCCTCCACTCCCAAACGTCACAAACAGCGGATTATTATCTATGCAGCGAGGAGAACTAACTCCTCAAAACTCCCATGTGGGATTGAATTTCTTTTAGACCAGATGCTTTCCCTCCTGGAGGAGATGAATAACGACGGAGGTCAAAGCAGCAGAAGCAAACACCAAATTAACCCAAGACATCTCTTAAAGTTGTACTTTAATATATTTTTTTAATAGTTAATATCTAGAGAAGTTCATGATTTACCAAAATCATCATACTCCTTTTTGTCAATAATCTTATTATCAATTAGATGTACAAAAAATAATAATTTAAAACATGTTAAGCCATTTAAAATTTTTAACGGTTGCCTCCCAGTTTTAGTGCAGATCCTTTATTTGTATGTATATTAAAACTCTGGACTAATAAAGAAAAAAGAAAAAAAGAAAAGAAAAAAAGAGAAAAAATTGCCTGCTAACTCTGAAAAAATGAATCCATCCACTATTTTAAGCAATACAATACTTAATTCATCTCAGCTTTAAAAGCCTCTATCTAGGTGTATAAGAGCTATTCATTCCGTGCGCCCCCTTAAGTGTTCATATCCCATCATAAACTAGAAAATAACCTTCTTTCAGTGCCTAATTCTCTTTTTTTCAATTTGCAATAACTTAAAAAAAGTAAATAAAATGTGTTTTTATGACCCAAATTTATTTTTAAGAGGTCGAAAACTCTACATTCACAATGTAAGGCAGAGTAAAAAGGGACAATTTAGCCCCTTCCCCCTTCTTTAATATCCTTATTTACCTACTTCGGAATGGGGAACCATAACTCATCCTTTTCTCATAAAAAAATATTACAAGCAATAAATGATAAATTGAAGAAATGAATACCTGTAGTATATATGTTTGTTGTTGATACCAAACGGCGTTACGTCACATGAGTATGGGATCGCTATGTTGATTAATGCTTCATTAAAGATTTTTGTGTCTTGTTTGAAATGATGTTACATTGTCCAGTGTAAGCGGGATCACTTCTCAAAGTTGTGGACGACGCCTTTCGATTGAGTAATTCGGAGCAATCTTATTCATATCCCCAAAGATGCTGCTGGATCGAACCATTGAAATTAATTAATCAATAATTGAAAACTATTTTTTTAACTTGGACAAGTTTCTCATAAAAAGTATTGTCCAGCTTTTTGTTCTTCCTTTCGATCATATATTTTTTTAAATCAGATTAAACATAAAAGTGTGAAATATACAGAGGTACTAAATAAAATATGAAATAAAAATGTACTCTAGACAATTGCGTTAAAATATATAACATAAATGAATATTTTATAACATAGTTACTATCAAGTATAGCCTTAGTCACAAGAACGAAGCATCATTTGTTTATTCTTTAAAACAAACGATGAATAAGCCACTTCAAAGCTTTTATGTACAATGCTGAAGAAAATGACGACACTAATCGAATAATGTATCCTGTCCATTTCTATGGAGGATTTTTATCGAGAGAGCCTAATAACGACCCACTGCTGCTCCAAGGATGATGGCATGCAAGTCCCCAGCTTCAACATAAGAGTTTGTTGTAATTTGTTTTGTTATCGATGATTTGATATTGCTTAATGCATCATCTATTGCCATTTGATTAAGAAGGAGGACTTGCATGTATTACACCAAGAGTTTATACCAAACGCATAAATACTTTAATTCATATTTTTCTATTTTGTATAAGCAGGTAAACGAATAAATATTTATCATTTTATAAGTAAAATTGATTTATTCAGTTGCAAAATCAATCTTCAAAAGGATGATGAGATATAACAATCGATCTTGATTTATTTAATGCTGTACTGAGTAGAGCAAGTGAGGTATTTTTAGAAATAGAGTATTAAAGCCCCTCAATAAAGTGCGTTTATTTGTCATTTGCAAAGCGTTGCTTTTCTTTATATATCAGATCCTACTACAAAAACCGTTCAAAATATCCATGATCAAACAATTTATGTATGGCCTAATACGATTTTCTTATATATTAATTCGTAAAAAAATTTGTAAACATATTTTTTTCTTCAAGTGTCAGCTGTATTTCTGCAAACTTTATTCAATTATGAATTCAATTTGATCCAATCAATAAAGTGTGATACTTTAGCGTAAACTCCAGAGTATCCCGGTGTGGCACACCCATTTCCCCATGAGACAATGCCAGCAAGGGTTCCATTTTCAGAAAAAGGGGACCTCCGGAGTCTCCTTGACACGAATCCTTTCCTTCTAAGTAAGCACAAATCATGGACTCGCCCGAAAGCAATCATAGGCAGCATTGCAAGCTGTGAATTGAGATGAGTAGGTTGTATGAATACATTTGACAAGAGTCAAAGCTTTTTAAAAATTATAGCATGCTTATCATAATAATGGTCAACATTAAATTTATGTTATCATTTTTTTATTTAGTACATCTCGAAGTAAAACACCATTTTTATTAAGTTTTCTTAAAATATCTCAGATATATAAGAATGCTTAACAAACTGAGTCCGTGGGGAGGTTGCTCAATTTTCATTGTCTCAGAAGTGTATCGAAAATCTTCTGTTGGGAAGAAATTTTGGTTTTTGTTATGAAATTAATTATTTGGTTATTTTTAAAACAATATAAAACAATATTCAACAACCAATAAAATAAAGAACTAATAACATTCTAGACATTTATATTCTAATAAAAAGCCCTTAAAAACATGATAGAACATAATCCCTGTCATGAAATTTTAACCTAATTCAAATGCAATAATTCATTAGTCTTTAACATCTCCTATGATTAATTGTGTTGTCATTGTGTGACGTATGTGTCATGTGCTTATATTGGTTGTTTATATGTGTCATTCTATTATAAGTGGCTCAAAGCTGAGGAGGAATCCACCTCCTAAGTTAAATTATTATAATATTCTCACTACTGTAGCGTCTTATAACCATGGAGGCTACGTGGAGGCCAAAGAGGCTGGACCTTAGTCCTAAACAGTTTACAAAAATATACAAAGTCTCATCTTACAAAACATATTTCTCACATCATCTCCGTCTTTCGGCCTTTGACATTGTATCTCCATGGACTTTTAATCAAGTTAGCAAGAGATCTTGCCGTCATAGGGTGTCATTTCCAATGTCACGGAAAGGAATACATGGGAGGAAGGTCCCATGAAGTAGTAGAGATCACCCCATCCTTAAATAACGACTTCTCCTTCAAACTCCTGTCCAGGCTGAGGAAGCCTGGCAGCGCTCACTTTACTGAGATAAATAATGTATTCATCATGTAAATTTCATATGGATGCAATAGGCACAAATGCTTACTTTTTGAACTCGACATTATCCTTTAATTTGATCACACAAATGTTATTCTGCTTCGTCCTAATGGAATACTTCTCATGTATCTTCATGCTTGAGATACCAACCACTTGCTCCATCCACTTTGATAGAATAGATCATGCTCTCCCGCAACGATTCGTGAGGTATGCGGATGAACTTCGAGACAGCAATGAGCTGCCGTGGTCACAGTGGACTATAAATACAAGAAGCAGCTGTGGCAGGATATTTCAGAATGCTTAAACCAACTTACCTCGTCTATGAGGGATCCTCCACAGAAATGAAGTCCCTCTATGGTTTGAAATGATACTTGAAAGGGAATGGAGTTAGGCTTGACCTTTATGTCCTATAGACAAATTATATCAGGCTTCATACATAAAATACGATTCATGAGGGTATGACGAGCGTTGCGTCCCATGCCTCCTCTACAATTTAATAGTGTTGTCCATCGGGCGCGATTTTCGAGCCCGAGCCCGCCTGAAAGACTAATAATTGAGCCCGAGCCCGGCCCGAGACAGAGCCCGATTAGTTTGATATGCGCCCGACTTGCGCCCGCCCGACATTGAAAAATATATTAACAGAAGAAAGAAATTCAATTCAACAGATCCGAGAAAAAGTGAGGACGTTTTTTTAGAAAGAGGTCTGAGGAAAAAAGTGAAGACGTTTTCTTTTAGGAAGAGGTCATTTTTAACTTTTTTTAGAAAAAATTAAAAAAAGGCCGCCCGCATAGCCCGCCTGACTTCATATTTTTTGCGCCCGAGCCCGGCCCCGGGCGGGCGGGCGGGCATGCCTGCCCGATGGGCAAACACTACAATTAAGGATACAATTTTTTTCAAATCTATGGACGGCCCTGAACTGTTTTGAACGATTTAAAGAAGAAGTCCGAGACCTTTAGTTGTTTAGTATTTTGAAGAGGGATTATCATAAACTTTGGAAAATAAACTAAGCGATGTAGCAATATATACGCTTATGGAGTTTTGGCTGTGTTCTTTTCCTTTCAGGGGAACCATGAGAGACAGATCTCTCTTTTTTAATAGTAGATTGAGATCTTGTTCGCAATGTCCGAACTTTGCTAACGTCCAAATGCGACTTACGAGGTCTCTTCGGTAATTTGTAGCGAGCTCTGTCTCCAAAGGTGACGAACTGAAACTTCAAATCTTGTGATTCTTCCAGATTTCTATTTTTGATGACAAATAATATCAATAAGATAATCACCTCCTTGAAAATATGAGAATAACCAAACTGGTCTTTCATATACCTTATATTTATCCCTATCTTATGAAATAAGTTAAACTATTGTAAGGGTATAGAAGAGTAATAAATGAACATAACCTATTAATTATAATTAGTACCAAATTGATAGAAATATGAGAGTCCATATAGAAAGGATAAAATATTCCAAAGCAAACAACTGAATAAAATATGTAATATTCATTTGGTATTTAGGTGAAAATTATATGTCTTCGGTGCTCGTCATTTATTGATACATACTTCTAGTAATTCGTAATGCCATATAACCAGACATGTAAGAAAACGCTGATATAGCCCTGGCCGAGTATTTCTTATCCTTTCAGGCCAAAAAAAGTCTATAGATACATTCTATTGGAAACCACCACCTTTTTTTTTGCTTCATTGGGGGTCTAATGATGCTGTTGAAAGAGATGTATATCACTGTTGCTTTTGGCCGTGATTTTTTACAAGCACACCAACTGTTTACATTATTTTGCTATTATTTCTGATAAAACAGTAAGAGATGCAAGCAAGAAAGGAAGAGCGACACAGTTTCTACCCTTGATTTTCTTGAAAACTGATTTTTGTTCATTTTTTTCATTTTAGAAAGAAGGAACTAAAGTTTATATCAGCTAAGTAAAAATCAGGCTGGAAAAAGGAAGACTTGTTTAATATATTATATTTAAAAGTAAACAGTTTGGGATCCACGGAGACATTTCAGACTTGTTATTTTCTTCTATTTGTCGCGACATAGATTAAGTACACGCTAGCTAATTTCATTAGCGATGAAGTCAATGTCCGAGGACCTGAAACGCTTAAGTGAGTCTAGCACGTGAAGGCAAAGAAGAGAGATCTGTAGAAGGGATCAATGCGCAATTGTGGTAAGTTTGTCAAAGACACGTGGGGCTCGAGCTAGCAGAGATCATGAGGCTCCTCAAGTCCCCATCCAGCACCGTTTTAGGACCATCATCAAAGAGGAGAGGGAAAATTCCAGAAGGTCTCAGTACAACCCAAAAGTGACCAGAAGAGGGACACCAAGCACTGACTCGCCACAAGAGGTCCGTTCAAAAATGAGGATCGCTCCTGTTATTCTGTTTTAGAGATGTAGGCCAATCATATATATATTAGGGTTGTTCTTATTTTTCAAATGTTTGAAATGTTAGCAACATTGTGGATTTTCTGTTTCTTGGTGATAAAAGAAGACGACATACAAAGTTTGAACAAAATCGGTCAACATTACGAGGTCGCGCAACGAGGTCAAAGTTTTAAAAATTTAGTAAAAATATAGTTTCCGCAAATTTCTTCAAAATGGTGGACGTTACAGACTTCAATAATAATTATTAATTTAAAGGAAATCTAATTTACTACCAGACGTATGTTTGATGTTTTTTAATAAAACAAAGTTTTCAGTAAAAACAAAGCAAGAAAGGGAGTGAGTATTGTTAGCTTATTTCATAGCTTTTTTGTATCAATTAACTTCACTCGCCTGTAGAAGATGACTTGTTCGCTTCAGAGTAAAATAGTACTTTTAAGTTTAGTAAAACTTTAGATGATAAATCCAAAAATGACCTTGGTTGCATTCTATCAATTCAGAATTCAGTACAATCTGAGTTTACATCATATGATTCAGAGCCTGTATTGACCTATAAGAAATCGATTATGAAAAAAAATAAATATAATGTGTTTCTTAGATTTGCGTCAAGGTATCCTCTCAAAATTTTACTTTGTCTCTGACGCATTATAATCCATTATATGCGTCATTTTGTACGCGAGATAGGCTTTTTTTAATGTACATATAACTCTCTACTTATTAAATTGACATGATTTAGTATACCAAAATATTAAAGCTGGTTAACCAAGCTTTCATTTGATATAGTTTGGTGTTCTAAAAATCGCTATACTTTAAGAGATATAAGCAAATACGTACTCTCCCCCAAAATTGATCTTTGATATGAGAATATACGATTACCATTTGGTAACTGCTGTTAGTGTTACCTGGATAGAAGAAAAAAAGAAGGGAGAGAAGTGAGGCAAAATACTCCTCCCTTCTCTTTCTATCCAGGTAACACTAAAGCAGTTACCAGATGGTAATCGTATATTCTCATATCAAAAGATCAATTTTTGGGGGAGAGTACGTATTTGCTTATATCTTAAAGTATAGCGATTTTTAGAACACCAAACATATCAAATGAAAGCTTGGTTAACCAGCTTTAATATTTTGGTATACTAAATCATGTCAATTTAATAAGTAGAGAGTTATATGTACATTAAAAAAAGCCTATCTCGCGTACAAAATGACGCATATAATGGATTATAAATGCGTCAGAGACAAAGTAAAATTTTGAGAGGATACCTTGACGCAAATCTAAGAAAAACATTATTATTATTTTTTTCATAATCGATTTCTTATAGGTCAATACAGGCTCTGAATCATATGATGTAAACTCAGATTGTACTGAATTCTGAATTGATAGAATGCAACCAAGGTCATTTTTGGATTTATCATCTAAAGTTTTACTAAACTTAAAAGTACTATTTTACTCTGAAGCGAACAAGTCATCTTCTACAGGCGAGTGAAGTTAATTGATACAAAAAAGCTATGAAATAAGCTAACAATACACACTCCCTTCTTGCTTTGTTTTTACTGAAAACTTTGTTTTATTAAAAAACATCAAACATACGTCTGGTAGTAAATTAGATTTCCTTTAAATTAATAATTATTATTGAAGTCTGTAACGTCCACCATTTTGAAGAAATTTGCGGAAAACTATATTTTTACTAAATTTTTAAAACTTTGACCTCGTTGCGCGACCTCGTAATGTTGACCGATTTTGTTCAAACTTTGTATGTCGTCTTCTTTTATCACCAAGAAACAGAAAATCCACAATGTTGCTAACATTTCAAACATTTGAAAAATAAAACCATATATATATCAAGCCTGGAAGGACAATGTGGCCTCTCACAATAATTCTGTGTTTCGTGTAGTCCTTGAGGTTGGATTGGACATGGTAACATATGTATGTGTCGAATTGGTCTTTGGTTGAGTAAACTGTTCTCCAGAACTCTCTTCAATGATTTTGATGTCTTTGAACTAATACTAAATTAACGTGCTGGAACTATACATAATGAACTTTTATGTCCTTGACATGTTCTATCGCTTGTATATATAGATCAAATAAAATTGTAGCTTTCAAAATTAGGCTCCTTATGGAAACTCCTAACAATAGATGTAGTGACTTATTATTCATACTATTTCATGCTTGTGATAAATTTACTATCTTCAAGGGTAGATGATACTAACGTTCTTATAACTTTCAGATATGCAAGATGCAAAAGTAATAGATCCGCTTAGCTTCATTCACGAACTCGGTGGACAATAATCGGCAACTCGGAGTATTATAACGTAGCAATAACTTAGCAAAAACTCTTTCAGGATGAAGAGATCATTCCTCAGCTATCGATCATCAAAGACATCATTCCAATAATGATGAAGGCAATCAAGGCTTTGCTATATTAACTTCCATTGGTCGAGACTTCAAAATACATTTCTCTGCCTTCCAAAATTCCAATCTTACAAAGAAGAAAATTAACAGAGGCTACATTGAAGACGTCTATCAATTCGATAGAATGAATAACTTGTATGATTGGTTAGAGAAAACAATAAATATCATGTTCATATTTACAAAAAAAAATCAAATACACTTTTATGAAATGTTGCACTACATTTTAATAGAAAATCACATTATAAAATATGTAAAAAATATTATCAAAGTTGCCATAGTAAAAAAAGTAGTGCTAATTTTGAGAAATATAGAGTTTATTGGTTCTAAATTAAATAAAGATCCATCAATACAATTATGAAATCGTAGAAAATACTTCTGTTTTCTCAATTTAACATCAACTATATATATTGAGAAATAAAATAAACCAATCTTTTAGAGGGTGAAGCTCTTAAGAGTTATCTTGATCCATTAAGTTATTACACACCTTCAATTTTAGTGTCCATTAAGTATGTTTTTATGAGGCTTTAATTAATATTACTGAAAAAGTATTATTCTTTATAATTTATATTTTAAATGACAGTATAATCGTAAACTTAAAAAAACAAAAGGCTTTTACTTTGTGTAATGAAATAATGAAGTAGGAAAGAAACTCTTAATGTGGGTATTTCATATATATTAGTCTATTATAGCTGTTTAAATCCAAAAACAAAAAAAACTAGTTGGACCCCTAACCTATTATGTATCATTTAATATTAATCTAGGACCTTTACTGGATCTGTTTATCATAATCCTACATCACAGGATTATCCTTTGCATGATATATTAATACATTTCAAGAAGTATTGAGTTTCTTGAAATATACAACCTTCAATGAATTTACAATGGTTTTGCTAAATATATTAAGTCAAAAAAACATATGGATACAAGTCTGAAGACAATAAATCCATAAGTCATATATGGGTATAAACTGAGCATCTTGCATCAGTCTACGTAAAAACCATCCATAACAGGAGAGGGTTATCATAGAAATAACATTCAATCGTTATTGAAGAAAATTATATCTCCATTTTATTTTATTCTTAGTGAAATGTTTATGAAGTTTCATGTA